>SJYA01000521.1:346965-376827 GCA_006410615.1 Neotragus moschatus | reverse complement strand
TGAGTCTGAGTGAACTCTGGGAGTTGGTGATAGACAGGGAGGCCTGGCATGCTGCGATTCATGGGGTCGCAAAGAGTCGGACACGACTGAGCGACTGAACTAACTAAGATCATGGCATCCGGTCCCCCTGCTTCATGGAAAACAGGTGCGGAAACAATGGAAACAGAGATAGACTTTATTTTGGGAGATCCAAAATCACTGCAGATGGTGATTGCAGCCATGAAATTAAAAGACGTTTGTTCCTTGGAAGAAAAGATATGGCCAACCTAGACAGCATGTTTGGAGAAGGCAATGGCACCCCACTCCAGTACTCTTGCCTGGAAAATCCCATGGTCGGAGGAGCCTGGTAGGCTGCAGTCCATGGGGTCGCTAGGAGTTGGACACAACTGAGCGNATGAAATTAAAAGACGTTTGTTCCTTGGAAGAAAAGATATGGCCAACCTAGACAGCATGTTTGGAGAAGGCAATGGCACCCCACTCCAGTACTCTTGCCTGGAAAATCCCATGGTCGGAGGAGCCTGGTAGGCTGCAGTCCATGGGGTCGCTAGGAGTTGGACACAACTGAGCGACTTCACTTTCACTTTTCACTTTCATGGAGTGGAGAAGGAAGTGGCAACCCACTCCAGTGTTCTTGCCTGGAGAATCCCAGGGACAGGGGAGCCTGGTGGGCTGCCATCTCTGGGGTCGCGCAGAGTTAGACATGACTGAAGCGACTTAGCAGCGACAGACAGCATACTGAAAAGAAGAGGCTTTATTTTGCCAACAAAGGTCTGTCTAGTCAAGGCTATAGTTTTTCCAGGAGTTATATATGGATGTGAGAGCTGGCCTATAAAGAAAGCTGAGAGCCAAAGAATTGATATTTTTTAACTACTGTGTTGGAAAAGACTCTTGAAGAATCCCTTGGACTGCAAGGAGATCCAACCAGTCCATCCTAAAGGAGATCAGTCCTGGGCGTTCATTGGACGGACTGATGCTGAAGCTGAAACTTCAATACTTTGGTCACCTCATGCAAAGAGCTGACTCATTTGAAAGGACCCTGATGCTGGGAAAGATTGAGGGCAGAAGGAGAAGGGGACACTGGAGGACGAGATACTTGGATGGCATCACCGACTCAATGGACATGGATTTGGGTGAACTCAGGGAGCTGGTGATGGACAGAGAGGCCTGGCATGCTGTGGTTCATGGGGTCACAAAGAGTCAGACACGAATGAGTGACTGAACTGAACTGAAGATGAGATGGCTGGATGGCATCTCCAACTCAATGGACGTGAGTTTGAGCAAACTCCAGGAGATGGTGAAGGACAGGGAAGCCTGGCATGCTGCAGTCCATAGGGCTGCAAAGAGTCAGACGCAACTTAGTGACTGAACAATTGTTTGTAATGAACAAGACCAGAAACCAAAAATCCATATATAAAAACATCGTGCAGCTACAGATATTAAAAATATCTACATATATTAATATGAAAAAATCTCCAGGAAATTTTTTAAGCACACAAAAAAGAACATTAAGTACTATGCTATCTTCTGTTAGAAAGAAGAGAAAATCATAACACATAATTGTTTTTGCTGATATCTAATATCTAAATAAATAAACCTTGAAAGATATTCAGATAATCCAAATGGTTATCCGTAAAAGCGGATAGGGACTGAGATAAAATAAAACGTTTACATGTATGTATGTGTGTGTGTACATACATGTAGTTTTGATTTTTGAACCACACACATGGTGTGATCACTCATCTAGAGCCAGACACCCTGGAATGTGAAGTCAAGTGGGCCTTAGAAAGCATCACTACAAACAAAGCTAGTGGATGTGACGGAATTCCAGTTGAGCTATTTCAAATCCTAAAAGATGATGCTGTGAAAGTGCTGCACTCAATATGCCAGCAAATTTGGAAAACTCAGCAATGGCCACAGGACTGGAAAAGGTCAGTTTTAAAGGCAATGCCAAAGAATGCTCAAACTACCACACAATTGCACTCATCTCACACACTAGTAAAGTAATGCTCAAAATTCTCCAAGCCAGGCTTCAGCAATATGTGCACCACGATCTTCTGGATGTTCAAGCTGGATTTAGAAAAGGCAGAGGAACCAGAGATCAAATACCCAACATCCGCTGGATCAAAAAAGCAAGAGAGTTCTAGAAAAAAACATCTATTTCTGCTTTATTTACTATGCCAAAGCCTTTGGCTGTGTGGATCACAATTAACTGGTGTAAATTCTGAAAGAGATAGGAATATCAAACCACCTGACCTGATTCTTGAGNACGATCTTCTGGATGTTCAAGCTGGATTTAGAAAAGGCAGAGGAACCAGAGATCAAATACCCAACATCCGCTGGATCAAAAAAGCAAGAGAGTTCTAGAAAAAAACATCTATTTCTGCTTTATTTACTATGCCAAAGCCTTTGGCTGTGTGGATCACAATTAACTGGTGTAAATTCTGAAAGAGATAGGAATATCAAACCACCTGACCTGATTCTTGAGAAACCAATATGCGGGTCAGGAAGCAACAGTTAGAACTGGACATGGAACAACAGACTGCTTCCAAATAGGAAAAGGANTTCTAAAGAGAATAAAGCTTTTTGATTACAATTTAGGGAGTAAAGGTTAGGACTCTAAAGTCACGTTTTCTTACTATTTAATTCTCACCTTCACAAGAACAGCCTTGTCTTATCAAACCCACCATCAAAGAGGTACACTGATGACACTTGGTAGGAGTAGTAAAAGATTTGACAAAAAACTGATGAGTCTTGCGCTGCAAAACAAATTGATAAAAATCATTTAAAGGATTTCCATAATGTGAACCTCTGTGAACACACGAGCTGCTATATTTTCTAATTCGAAATTAGAATGCTTTCTAATTCCTTTCTATAATTAATATACTTCAAATATTTTTATTAGACAATATTGAACTGGAGTGTTCTAAAGATAATGTAAGAAGTTAAATGATAATCAACTGCTCTTGAATGCCACTTGAAAAATTATAAAATTTTTTTTTCCCCCCACAAATTTTGACTTCAGGGCTTTTGTAATTCCTCAGATTGTTCTTTGGCAATGAGTTGGGTAAAAGTTTCCATATTTATACCTATATAAAAAAAAGAAATGGGCTTTTATATCTTTTGTGAAAGACAAAGAGTAATTTAAAACCTTGTCCCTACTATAAATCAAGTATTTTATTTTCTGAGACCAAGAACAAATAATATGTTTAACAAATATCTTTCCTCCCCTGGAAGCAGGCAGTATTACACTTGAACAGATAAAGACACACGTATTATTCCAGAGACAGACTGAAAACTCAGCATTTAAAGCAGTCATGAACTCTAGTCCAACCTCAAACCAATCTGTTTTAGGAGTTCCTTGGGACTCAGTTTCAAAGCAGCACTGGGATTTGACTTTATTCTAAGTAGAATACAGACTATCTTTCAATGGCTTTATAATTGCTGTATGTGGCTGATCAAGTCAAAGTACAGATATTGTGCCAGTACTTCACTATTATCTCATTTAATGGAGACAATGCCTCTGGGAAGATAGGTATATTTCTTTTTATAGATGAAGAAAGTGAGACTCAGAGAGATTAAATAAGTTCCTGATGAATAGTTAGCTACTGGTAGAGTTAAAAGTCATGCCCAGATCTGATTCTGCCATCTTTCAAAGTCTGACTATTCAAAAACATGTAAATGAAAACTATGATCTTAAAAAAAAACCAGACTGCATAAGACATAGTTAGGTCAACACTAAGGGCCTCTATGCCCTTAACAATGAATAAACACCTAATTTGTTAACATTGCATCAATCTTTGCTCAACATTTCTCCTGTATACTGATCTTATTCTTAACTATTTAGAGTAAAATTTCTAGTGCTGATAACTTTTTCAGTTGTTCAAAATGAATTAATGAAACAATTCAGTTTGTTACTAATTTGTTCTGTAGGCTTTTAATACAGTGAAAGACTAGTCAACTGCTCAAGGTAAGTAACTGTCCTTTTTTCCTTTTTCCAAAAGATAAGAAGACATGTTTGAAATGACAGTAATGAAACAACTGTGCCAGTGACAAATTTACCAGTATTACTTCACACTATCCAAAAATTACTTACAAAACACATTTATTGTATACTTTTTCTCCAGAGATTTACTCAGAATATTATCATTTAACTGAGTATGCAGCAATAGGAAATATAAACAACGTTTTAGAAGAACATTAATTTTAAATGATCAAGTGGCAGGTGCTGGTTAAACTGTAAGATGTAGACATGATTTATTAATAAAGATTAAAAAGCCCATGTTTCACTAATTCCAACTAAGGATAGTATAATATATAACATGTGCTCGCGCTAAGTTGCTTCAGTGGTGTCTGACTCTAGACTAGGGTTTATTCAGTCCTAGGTTCTAGACCACTTGGCTTCTGGAGGTTTCTAAGATCCCCTTTCTTATCTGCTGGTCAATATCTGATTTCTAATACTTTCACAAAAGGTGGCTGCAGGAAGAGAGAAAAAAAAGTCTAGTAAAAGGGCATTAAACCTAAAGCATGAACACATTAATTTTAGGTTATGCAGTAATTTGGAGTAAAATGAGAAATAACTATAACCTCAAAATTTAAAGAGGTAGATATGAAGAAGTGTTCTTTTCATTCCAATTTTGTCAGTGCTGCAGAGTTTAAGCTACTCAGTGGATGAAGTAAAATACTTTTAATAAAAGATGTGAGAACAAAGTAGAGCCAATCCTTTTTGAAAACTTACAAACTAGTGCTTGTACATAATTAGGATTCAACACTATACAAGACAAGTAAAGGTGATTTTATCTGGAGCAAACCTTTCTTAAATAATTTTTAAATAACTTTTTTTTCCTTTTAAATACTTTTATATTGAGATGATAATTGTAGATTCAATCTTTTAGAAACCATGAAGGAAACTTTATTTTGTGGAGAAGGACAACAGGTGTGCAAAAATTAAGTTACTATTCAGTCCATGAAATGTTATCACCAGAGCTTCATGGAGGCCCCTCTAATTTAATTTGGTCTTACTTAAAAAAACAAAAATTCATCCTGATGATCCACTGTCAATCTTTCCCCGTGAAATCGATCACACAATCTAATGTGATCTCCACAGGTCCTTGGATATGTATATATCCTGAGGAATTAGATATATTTGGGTGTTGATAACTTATGTGTGATTTTGTTACACTTCAGCCACATTTTACCTATCTTTCTCCTATTTCCAACTCTGCTAACATAAACAGCAGTAAGCATCTCTTTATGGTTCCGTGTAAAATTTTTTTCTTAAGGAATGAGACAATTGGGTTAGATGGTATATGCTCATTCCATACCAACAGACTTCAAAACAGTGAATTTAAGAAGATGGAAATAAAGCAAAACAATTTGCATGTTTTCCCTACCTTTCTCGGTGGTGATTATTTCCATTCATATAGAATTTATTCTCTTTCTCAGCTTTTATGTTTGTAATTTTGAGGAAACTAGTAGTAAAAATCATGGCAAATACAAAAAGCAGAAGAAATCCATCCTCTCTCTCTCTCTCTGTTTTTTAGAACACATCATGCTTATAACTAGATTGAGTACCTTCGGTGGAAAGGCAGTTGAACCAGGGCATCCCTTTTTCCTTAAGGTTGGTGTATGAACTGGAAGTGGAGTAGAGTCTACAGTCTGAATCCAGGGGAAAAGAGGAAATAAATGTCATAAAACACTCCATCTACTTCAAACATCACTAAAAATAAATGTAAGTATAGCCAAACAAAACAGCAATAAGGAAAAATTATCTCAAGGAACTAAAATTCTCACTGTTGATAATTTAAATTCTGTCTGCAATATCTACAAATAAAACATTAGTATTTGTTCAATTTGTAAAAACTACTTCAATCTGGAAATTTAAAAATAAGTAAGTTGTAAAAGAGAATCTATAGACGAACATAAGAAAGTCATAGCATCTCATCTACATAAAAATGAGGATATTAAATTTTAACTTTCAAGTTCAACTGAAAATACCATATTAATTCTATAAAATATCTGAAAGAGTTTTTTATCAAGATTTATAATAAAAATATTTAGAAGAATCCTTTAACTCCTTTGACTTCTATATACAGAATGTATATTACACATATGGAACTCAATTCTGTGGATTTGTGTGTTTGTGTGGAGAGATTAAGAGAGAGTGAGTGCACACCTGTGAGACAGATACAGAGATATACTGATTGATGGATTGATTAGAGGGATTTTGTGAAGGAAGTAATTTCTAAGAAGTGAGTTAGATTATTTAATATGATTGGAATTCAGAACTGACAGAAATTTAACTACAAGTTATATCTTTATGCAGTATTTCTACTAAGATATTTCTTTGAATGAAAGTATTTGGATGCTATTGTGGAAAAAAGAGAGATCACTTATTAGCAAAGTGTAAAAAAAGATACACAAAGAATGATTTCCTTTAGGGTGCTAAGCAAGCAAGAGGAAAAAGCTAGTTTTGTATAAAGTTACAGAATATTCTAAAATATTAAGAGAAAAAATGAATGGTCTCTTTCTGTCTCTGTTACTATATAAGCTCCAAAACCCAAATATTTTATACACATGATAGCCTTAAAATGGAATTTAGGTGGGCTTCTCAGAGTTTTCTATTTAATTGTGAGTTTAGTTCTAATTTCAAGCTTGAAAAAAGTATTAAACTCAATTTAATATTAAAAAATATGAAATAACAGAGGAATATAAAATCTTTTTGAAAGTTAATAAATAAAAATTCACAGGAAACAGAATTGTCACTTGAATTTACACAGAAAGTCCAAGAGAAGTTTTCAGAATTAAAGGAGTGAAGTAGGGGTGCTGAATCCAAGATCAACAGAATTCATAAAGAACAGGAACACCTAGTTTAGAAAACATTGTTAAAAGATCCCATTCACCATAGCAGTAAAAACCTTAAGGTATCTAGGAACAAATCTAACAAGCAATTTGGAGCATATTCATGAAGAAAATAATGTTAAGTTAAACTTCACTGAAGGATATAAAAGAGTACCTAGACATTGTTCATAGACCAAAAGGCCCAATATCACAAAGAGATGAATTCTTCTTAGATAATCTATAAATTTAAATCCAATTGAAAGCTTTACATGGAACCTACATGCTGAACCTAAAAATCATATATAAAACTAAAGGGTCAAGAAGTACAGGAACAAGGTACTTGGGAGTGGCTAATCCTAACAGGCATCAGGAATTATTTTAAGGCTATAATAAGACAATGGGATATTTGTGCAGAAATAGGCAAAAAGAACAATGAAAGAGAATAGAGAATCCCCAGACAGACCCATTTATATAAAAAGCAGAGATAGCTTTACAAATCAATAGAGGAAAAGCAGGAGAACTGGTTGTTCATATGAGAAAAATAGATTAGTACCCCATTTTTCATAATACCTAATGACAAAGTTTAGTTTGTTTAAAGTCCTAAACACGTAAAAGCAAAATTTAAAAACTTTTAGAAGACAATATGGAAGGTAATCTTTATAACTGCTGCAAAGGGAAGAAATGTTTTTAAAAGACAAAAAGCAGAAGTCATAAAAGAAAAAAATCGATAAATATAACTACATTAAAATAAAAACTGTTGCAAGACAAAAACATATAAAAAATAAAAATTTTAAATAAGCCACAGACTGGAAGAAAATATGTGCCACGCATATAGCCAACTAGGAATTAGTATCCAGGAAACAAAGAACAATTGCAAAACAACTGGAAAAATAATTCAATAGAACGGACAAAAGACATGAACAGGCAAATCACCAATGGCCAATAACACACCAAAAGATGCTGAATAACACTCGAAATCAGAGAAATGCAAATTAAAGCAAAAATGCCACTCAATACCCATCAAACAGATAAAAGTTAATGTCTGACAGTATGAAGGGTTGGAAGAATGTGGGGAAACAAAGGAACTCACTCACACACACTGCTGGTGGGAGTGAAAATTGGTCCAACCACTGTGGAAAATAATTTGACAATATCTAGTTAAAGCTGAAATGCATTTTCCACACAATCCAATAATTCCACTTCTAGGTATATAGGCTAAACAAACTCTGCACATATGCAAAAGCAGACAGCTGTTAGGATGTTCACTTCAGCATGAATTGTGACAACAAAAACTTGGCAACAACCTAAATATCCAACAACAGGAGAATGGATAAATAGTTGTGGTATTATTCATACAATGAGATATAATGCAATAGTTACAATTAATGAACTAAGTGGACACGTATCTTTGTATGATTCAGGTAACTTTTGTGTAAAATTTAAATACACAACAATCACTGTTATATTATTGTTTATGAATACAAATGAAGTAAACATGTAAAAGTAAGGAAGAAAAGGAGTACCTCGATTTCAGGTTATTCAGGTATGCCTGGGAAAGGGGCCGGGGGTATGGTATAGGGTAGGATGTTTCAAACTGTTTGGAATATTTTCTTTCTTTTCAATACAAATTTTGCAGCAAAATGTTTACACATCTTAAATGTGTGGATGGTGGTTATGTAGGTGGTTGTAATATTATTTTCTGTATGCTTGAAATATTTTCACGTTAAGATTAAAATGTATAAACTCAAAATATTAAAACAATGATAACCTAAAAAATCAGATGGTGTCATCAACTTAACCTATCTGAGGTAGTATACACCATGGGGTTGGAAAAAAATCAAGTTAGAATCTGACTACGCCTCAAACTTCCCTTCAGACAGCTTTCCAAAGGGGACTCTGCTTCACCTGGAATGCCAGACACAGCTCTGAAGACCAAGTGGGACGCAAAGGAGCTATGTCAGAACTGTCATGCTTGAGTAAATAATTAGAACTGCATCTGAGTCAGGATGGCATTAACTGAGGAATAATATATCCTTCTGACTTGCTGAGAATAAGATATCTGTTGAGAAAATTGACTAACTGGCTGTTTAAAATCATACACTTACGGTGCAAATACAACACTATGTTTGCATTATTAAAAGGCATGATTTAGCTGCATACTTACTGCTGATTAACAATTATAATAAACTATTGAGTTGCCAGCAGCGGCACTTTTAGGTGCTGCTTATGAAGGAACGGTTATGTCATATCTTCATTAGATTTATTAGAATTAAATATGAGAATGGCACCTGACATTGCCATGTATCTATAGTTTTTATCTGATAATTCCAAAATTCACATAACTCTGTCCTCTGTTCAATATAGCTCCCTACTCAAAATATAGACTACTTTAAAATTAAAAAGTTCTTATCTATTTCAGGTTGAAATTGGGGGGACCCTTTTTTACTTCCGTTTTACAATCCTATCTACGTCAAATGTAATGATCTCCAATATGCTATGCTGTGATTTATTACACAAAACATTTGTTAAAAGGAGGAGAGTCAGATTTCACGTGTTTTTGCAAGCCCCTCTTTCCTGACACAAGTGAAAAGTTGAGGAGCAAGACTGCTCCAATGCGGCACCTTAACTGGCTCAGCTTCACTAGATGTAGAAGGAGAGGTGGACCTTGACTGGATGTAAAACTTGACGTTCGGATTCCGTACATATGTGTTCTCAACGGGATCAGTCTAGGAAAATAAGTCAGGAAAAACAAAAACCCAAGACATCACTTTTAAACAATGTGCAGCTCTTAGTAAATTTCTTCAAGGCATGATCATGGCAACATTCTCAAGAAAGGAGAATAACAAACTTCAGTCTGAATATTCACCATAGGGATGTGTCATTATACAGACGCATAACCACTAGCTTTAAAGAAAGGTTAAAATAACAACAGTTAACAAAATGCTCCAGTCTTCACCACTCATCTGTTACTTTGAGCTACTGTATGTTCTTTACTTGTATTTCACAAAATAAATCATACGAGTGAAATAAATGCAGAGTACGTGACAGAAATATGTTCTGCAGATTAGGAATAATTTTGTCCTTGGTAAGAATGAAACTTGGTTTGCTATAAGGCATTAGTTGAAAGGAAAAGAAACTAACTTGTCAGCTTTGTCACTAAATTAAATCCTCTTTTTATTTTGCAGCAGTAGAAATATTCACACTTATATTCAGTTGCACCCTTTTAACCAAATATTTTTAGTAGCTGAAGATGCTTTGGGTTAAAATTTGGCATAAATGGTCCTATGGAGCACACTGATTGATGATATATGCAGTTTTGCAATTTTCAGAATTACCAGGATTGGGTTTTTTAAATGAAAGGCAATGAAGATGACTTGTGAGGAATAGGAAATTGGTTTCAAATATGTTGTACAGCAAAAACAATGCTTAGATTAGTATTTGCTATAAATCATCATTTATTATGGATCAATAATAAGAGCAATCAGCTTAAGGATTTCAAGTATGTACTAAAAAGGTTTTTAAAAAATTTTCTTTGTTATTATTTTGTTCCTATTTCAGGGACTGGCTAGCTAGCTGGCTGGCCAGTCCTGGAGTGGCCCTCTGCTGGTGCCCACATGTGGCCTCCCTTGGTAGTGGGCATGGGCAGGTATCCTGGCAAATTACAAGTAAAGACTTTGGCCAACTGAGATGGCCACCAGCTGGGCCTTAAACCATTAGCTGGTTAGGGGAGAGGAGGGATCCCAGGAAGGGCACCCAGGGGACTTGGAGTAGCAGCCACGTACTAACAGCTAGGAGAGTACTTCCTATTTTAAAAACTGAACTACTGAACTGACACATCCCGGCTGTATGTTAGCTCAGTGTGTGAGATGTAGATAATTTCATAAAACTAGTATGCCTTAAAGATGGGGAAGCCAGACCCAAATTTCATCTCTTGACTCCAAACACAGTACTCTTCGTTATACCAAGGAACCTCCACAGCAGACATATTCAAAACAATTTAGAGATCACGGAGGCTGACAAGGAACTTTGACCAGGAACAGCGAGTAAGGAAGCAAATTCCAGACAAATTTTGCCTAGCTCACAATTTCACTGAGGGACGGTCATGGAGAAAGTTATCCATTTTACCTGTTAATCTGAAATATGGCCCTAGTTTGGGAATAAGGCAAAAAAAAGTCTTTTATTTTCTAAAAGTCTCCTTCTGGTTTCCCTAAGATTCTATAAATAGCAAGCTGATAAAAAGTTTATGGGTGAGTGGGTTCAATTAAAATGGAATTGATAAGCAAAGCAATACTGATACATTTTACACTAATAAGAATTTTAAAACTGATTCAAATAATTAAGAGTTAATGATCTCATAAAGTTTCAAAGAAGTATCCAAAGAAAGGATTTGCTACTTGAAAAAAATTGGATTATTTTTAAGAAAATGTAAGCTTCTGATCTGTCACACAGAAGCCTTTAGTTCACAGCTTAAAACACATAATATCAGAAGTTCCTATGTGAAGGATAATGGTGTTTAAAAAAGGTGATAAAGAGAATTCAGAAACGATTTGGTTCTATTTAGGTTGAAATAGATTTTAAAATAAGACAGTGAGTTAAGACCATAAAGTTTTCTGGGAGAAGAAAATTTAATATAGCTAATATAGTGGCTTTGTTCCTCTGGGTCCAACTACTTTAAAAATCTTCAAAAATGAGAAAGGGAAGAGACTGCTGCTTCTAATAGTACTGGCTGAAACTTTAAAGCAGGTCTGCACTTTGTGCTATAGGGACACAAGCTGACGGAATTTGGACACACTGTTTTATATACTTTCTTGTGCTAAAATTGGGATATACCACTTTAAGCCATATGTGTTCTAATGAGAGGTTCACATCATGACAACTGTCAAATCTAAAAATCAAGTTGATAGCTAAAATATTTACTAACATACTTCATGACCCTATGAAAATGTGACCTTATGACAGTTTAATATTGGCAAAGGAAAAAAAAACATGATCACAGCTTAATCCATAATTACATAAATCAGTGACTCTTAAGGATTGAGGCTTTAAGCACATACCTCTTGGCCCTTCCGAAGAATTATTGTCATTTATAAATCTTTTTCTCCTAACACATTTTTGCTCATCAATAAAATGAAAAAACAACAGAAATGAGAACAGATTTTAAAATTATTTTCCTAGTTGAAAGAGATCAAAACTGGTTATTCAGGAGTGGAAAACATTATAATTTTTAAAATAACTCATCTTAAATACAGTAAAATAGAATAATGAGAATAATGAAAATTTCCACACTAACGTTTTGGACCTTTAGGCTCTTAGAGTAAAAATAAATTCCAGAGATTAAATAAAATCAAGTTAATTTTGTTTAACAAAATTCAAAGTAAGAAATACTGAAATAATATTTTGAAATGGCATTAACTGACCAAATTAAAGAGGTGAATTATGCCATTTACAGTGATAATGTGATTTAACAAAAAACATGCATATATAAGTGAAGTTTAAAAATTACCACTTTATTTTCCAAGTGTGTTTCTTATAAAAACAAGGACACAAAAGTTTGGTAAAGATGAATAAACTCACGGCAAAAAAGTGTTGAATATCAAACTTAAAAAAAAACTTCCCAGGTCTTTTAAAAGACTAATAAAAGCTAACAGCTAATTAGATTAATAGGTTTTAATATTTTCTTTCCTTTCTGGATTACTATCAGTGTAAACAACATCTCAAAAGAGGTTACCGTTAACAAGAAAAATACAATACTGCTTACATATTCCCTTCAGCAAAATGTTAACCCCAACAGAACTATGCTTTTAAGATGTCATTAATTTTATCTATAATTACATGCTACCAATGCCTTTATAATTAATGGCTTAGTCTAGCTACTAAAAGCAATTAATTTTACTAAACTTTCAGAATACTCAATGATTATATGCCAGGATTTACAGATAGCCTAAAACTAATTTTAATACTTAATTGGCAATGATTTAGATATGACAGCAAAGCAATTGATTAATAGCATATAAGCTACTTTTATCTTTGAAACAAATATAATATTATATTAAAACTAAGGAAGTTAAAAATTCTTTGTGCTATAAAAATAATTATAGCATTAAATGTAAGCAATGACTTAATAATGCAGGAAAAGCTTATAAATATATCAAAATATCATAGCAGAGATACCTTAAATTGATAATTGAGTTTATGATCATAGAAAGAATGATAAAAGGGGGAAATAATAAGGAACAATAAATAGCTTATATTAATTGGACAATATATTGTGATATAATCCAAAGGAAGATCTTGGAAACAGATCTTAACTGAATGGTATAAGCAATCTTGGTTCGATCCCTGGGTCAGGAAGATCCCTTGGAGAAAGGCATGGTAACTCACTCCAGTATTCTTGCCTGGAGAATTTCATGCACCGAGGACCCTGGTGGGCTACAGTCCATGGGGGTCGCGAAGAGTCAGACACGACTGAGCAACTAACACACTAACAATAATTAGCAACTCACTCAATATTTTATAAGCTGTGATCTACTAAGAAATCTCTTTATGTAAAAGTAATTCTCTTTCTATTTTTTTGATTAACAGATTCTTTTTTCCAAGTAAACATACTTTAAGGAGTTATTCTGATGTATTAGTATTAGAAATATTTACTATACTTTAATATCACTTTTACTTAATGCTCTACTGCTTGAAAAAAAAAGCAGAAAAGCCCAATATCAGCATATTATTCACAATGCATAACAAAGTCATATAAAAAGTCTGTAATGTTTCCTGAATTTATTAGGACTTCTCTAATGAATAACCCACAAAATGTGTTTTTAGAAAGTATGGTGAAATAGAAAATTTTTTCTGCTTTGGCTCAGATCTGATTTTTAGATGACCCACTATTCCAGATTTTCTCAAATTATGCAATATGGCCTCCTTATAAATAATAAAAAGATCAAAAATGACTTTCTTGAATATGTATTAATGGGTCTTTTCCACTCCAAAAATAATTATAGATTTGAACAAGTAGCATAACATTTGCAGAAGAAACCTAGTTTTAAAAGAAAAAGATACCAAGATTTGATATAAATTTGATAAGAGATTTAAAAATAGCTTGCATCTAATACATTGTTTTGTATTGGTAAATATAAAACTCAAAGTTAACAGAAAAAAATCCAAATTTTCATCAATTTTCTTTATCCTGTAGCTGGAAGTATTTTAGAAACAAAGAGGAATGTAACCCAATTTTTACTATTCAGAAATGTGTTATAACCTCAAGCTTTCAGTGAAATTGTTATTTCTTTTAATTGTGTGTATGACTTAAAGGGCTTCCCTGGTGGCTCAGACGGTAAAACCGTCTGCTTGCAATGTGGGAGACCTGAGTTTGCTACCTGGGTCAGGAAGATCCCCTGGAGAAGGAAATGGCAACTCACTCCAGTACTCTTGCCTGTAAAATTTCATGGATGGAGAAACCTGATGGGCTATATAATCCACGGGATCGCAAAGAGTCAGACATGACTGAGCCACTTCACTTTCACTTTATGATTTAAAAGCCAGTATTGCATGTCATTTAGATAACAGTAAATATATTTTATCATTCTATCATTCTAAAAGAAATAATAAATTACTGAAGGTTATGACCTGTAAATGTAATCTTACTAGTTACAAGTGATGTAACTTGTTTCTCTTTATGAAAATTTCTCCTTAAATTATTTTCAGCTTATTCATTTGAATATCTACTCTGGAGAATTTACACATGTTCTAAGAAAACACAGAATAAAGTCCAGTCACATGTTGGCTATTTGCAGTCTCTGCTTTAATTTCTAAAGGAATAATCCAAAAGATACTCAGTGTTTCTCACTATTAATGAAAACATTATAAAACTTTTCATAATCATCTGTATTCAGACATTAATAATATTAATAACAAATCTTTTAAAACTATGATTAATTAAACTAAACCACATAAAAAGTACATAAAATACCTAGATTATAAATGAGGCTTTAGAGCACATGGGAAATAATATATACCTCACTTATATAATATTTCAGTCACTTAAAGAATTTTAAATTTATGAAAACATTATGTATTTCTTGTCTAAAAACACAGTTATGTAACATAAAAACTGTATGCCACAGTTAGATTCAAGGTCGCTGTTAGAAATGGTAACTATTTGTGTCCTACCGTTTTCATGGATGTTTCCAGGGACTATTACAGTTACTCATTATTCTATGTTTCTATTTAACTGTTGAATAATTGATAACTCTTTAATCATCTCCCTCATAGACATTACCTGACTTATCTGTCAAATATTCAATAAGGAAAAATTAAAGGAAGCCTGGAAAGGAAATTACCAAGCCTATCACATCTGCATTTTAAATAACCATATGTAATTATAAGCCAATAGGCTCTAGTAAAGTGTGACTTAATTATATCCTAAAATATAAACTAAATAGCAGGGGCCTTATAACAGCTATTTCCCTCAAAATTTTTTCCTTAAAGATTCACAAAAATATTCTGTGTGGTCAGAGATCTACAAGGCAAGAAACATAAGTAATGATAAACTTAACCAAAAAAAAAAAGTCTCTGAAGGGATGACCTTATCAAAACCAAACAGTTAATAAAGCAGTCAATCCACAGACTAATTATTTGAACCAAATATAACTCAGTACACATTATGGTCTTTCCTTCTAATTAACATATATTCAGATTGGATAAATCCAAATACCCAAATATAAAAATAATCCATAAATCAGTTAACCAGCAATCTTTCCATCAACTTCTTTAATTAACGAGATATCAGTTGAAGTCGCGGTTCTACTTGCCATACCACTGGATCTGAACTGCTTATTCATTATTAAACAGTAGCTTGAAAACATATGCTATGCTAGGGTTAATCATGTTTATTTTACAATCAACTCTCCATCACACCTGAGGATCAGACCACAGGAAGCAGTGGGTCTCTCCACAAGCAGTCTGCTTCCCATGCCCTCCATAAACCAGATAATTCCCTTTAGAACTTTCCCAGTCCAAAATAAGGATTGAAGGTGCTGATCAACACCAAAAATCATGAAGCTGACAAGAGAAAGTTTGAAATTTGTATCGATCATAGATTTTCCTTTTGAACGTTGTTATTTACATTACTTACGAAAACCAGAGCAAACTGTGTCAGCTATCTTTTCAACTAGTGAGTCTGAAAGTGTGTATATCGGTGTTGGGGTGGAGGCTGGTTTAGAAAAATTTGAGATCTTTTCACAAACAGACTCCCCATTCGGGACATATCAGAACCTTACAGCATAGAGATATTGGCTTGCCCATTTCAGGTTCAGAAACACTGGATTGGGTTTAGCACAGGAAGATGGTTATAGCTTGTAATCAATACATATATAAAGAAAGCTATAAATGTTTTTTTTAATCTTGGAAATATCTTAGAATATAAATGATTATCAATATCATTGCCTCAAATCTCTAAATACAAGGTATTTGGGAATATAGCTTTGCTAAAAAATCTATCAAAGATTTCTCCAGAATTGATTTATAAAAATTATAATCAGTCAGATCCATATCTTATCCCAAATATTTTTTGAATTTTGCATAATGTGAATTATCAAGCTTTCTTTTTACATAATTAAAATCTCTATGAATCCCTACATAACTGCTTACATTGGATTATTTAGAAACTCATTTACTTTGTATGTGGCCAATTTAGGGAGCATACTTTAGGACCACTTTTTCACCCAATCAAAATAAAAAAGATACCTTACAATTTTAGTATTTTGGTTATAGAAATTTATATGAACATTCCTAAAGCTTAGCGGCCAAAGCCAAAAAACAACAAAAAAAAGAAAATACAGAAAAGCAGAGTAGCAATAGCAAGAGCAGCAGCACAAAGCATGCAATAAATGTAATACACCACAAAAACATTAGCATGTACTGCAACCACAGGCAAAAGGATAAAAGAGAGGGCAGAGGGCATCGGGATGGGCACACAAGTGCAGTAGTCTCTTACACGTCTGCCTTTGCTAGCTGGAGTACAGGATGGAGAGCGCTTCAACAAAGAAAGGAGAATACTACGTTACAAATATTTACACACATGACTCTCAATGACTAGTACTGTATTAACAGACAAAGTATATAAACATACATGTAAAGACATAGTTCTGATAGGTTGAAAGTACAGGCATTTTCAGAAAAAACTGGAAGACAGGAAAGTAAAGAAAGTTGTTCAGGATCCATCTAAGAGTGGTAATCAAGTTTTCATTGGACCTTGCACAGTCACCCACCAAGTAATGATCCATCAAGTTATGGCCAGTCTCTTTTCTGGAAAGGTTGGTGGTGGCAACTTGAAATAAGAGTACAAAAAGGATCTGAATAACTCTGATTTAGTGCTACTAAGCATTTAAACAAAACATTTAATTAACTAAGTTTTGCTTTAGGCATTTACTACCAAATTCTTACTCTTTTCAATGTTAAGTGCTAAATTAGGCCTTTAGAATTACTGATGTTGAACTAACACAAAAAGCTACTCCAACAATATTGTCCATCCTGACTAGACATTAGGCTTAATCAAAAGAAGGACCTTTGCCTTTCTGACATTAAAGAATTAAGTAATTCAGAAAAGGTAACAATAAGTTGACAATTACATAGAAATATTTTTAAAGTTATTGAAATTTGTGATGCTCAAGCAATAGAGCTTCCCAATATGTATCGTATCGACTCATTTTTCTATAATCAATTCAACCTGATGTTTATTGAGGGTTTATAGTATGCCAGGCACTTGACAGAGAGCACTGCAGTTCACAGACTGGTGGGGGAGCATCACACCAACAACGTGACAAATGCTGTGATAAGGGCATGTACAAAGCTTTTTGGGAACCCGGAGGGGCATGTACAAGATTTTTATGGGTACCTAGAGGAGTGAATTTATAAACTGAGTCTACAGGAGTTACAGAAGATTTAAGAGAAAACCTCAAAGATAAGAAACATCATTCAAGATTATCAGTTTTACTTGCACAATAACTGGCAGCTTGGTAAACACTAATTATTATTTCTTTCTGTAGGAAACTGGAACAGTAGGTGACAAACACTGTAACCCAAGAGTTAAGAGCAAACTAGGATTAGAAAGTCTACAGATTTCTAAACAGGTTCTTCTTAGTCCAGACAGCCTTCCATCATAGTAGAAGCTAAAGTCTCAGGTTCAACCCAAGTTATATTCCTTCAGTTACTAACAGGAAGTACCTGTCTCCCTCCATACTCCCCCAAACCAAACAATCAAACATTAATAACTCAACCACCAGCCCTTTCTTTAGCCAACATTTAATCTCTCCTCTCTCTTCCTTAATAATGATAATAGCTAACATCTATCACATGTAAAATATATACAGGTACTTTTCAAAGAACTTTAATATATTAACTTTCTAAATCCTCATAGAAGACAAAAAGGTATTACAATCTCCATTTTAAACATGAAGAAAACAGATTAACTTGCAACAGGTCAAAAAACTGGTAAGTGGCAGTGGTAGGATTCAAACCTTCATAGTCAGACTTCGCAAAATGGTATACAATCACTGCCTCTACCTCTGAGCCTCTCAATCACTTCTCCTTACAGTACAATCTGGCTTCTGCTTTGACTGCTCTAATGAAATACTGTGAAGATTAGGGTCTCCTGTTTGTCCGGTGGTACCAGACATCTTGGCTGTAACCTGAGGCTGTAACCATTCCCTCTTAAAACTGTACTCCCTTAGTTTTCGTGATGCAACACTTTCCTGAGTCATCCCCTGTGACCACTGCTCCTCCTCTTACATGGAGTCCTATTCCTCCACCCTTCTCAATGTGAGAGATCCTGGGTGTGTGTTCTTACTCATCACTTTTCTTTTGCTACTAGGTTGGTGCAAAAGTAACTGCAATTTTGCACTGCTGAACTTTGTCATTTGATATTGAAATATATTCTTATAAATGTTGTTATGCTATATACCATTTTAAAGCACATTTCTGGCTTTATTTTGCTAATGACTTATTACATGCTGTTTATTTTGTATTTACTTTAGACTACAGAAATGACGTTAGACAAAAAGTACACTCGAGTGATTTTTTTTTTTTTTGAGTTCAAAATGGGTTGTAAAGCAGTGGAGACAACTTGCAACATCAACACGCATTTGGCCCAAGAACTGCTAATGAACATACAGTGCAGGGGTGCTTCAAGAAGTTTTGCAAAGGAGACGAGAGCCTTGAAGATGAGGAGTGTAGTGACCAGCCATTGAAGTTGACAATGACCAACTAAGAACCATCATCAAAGCTGATTCTCTTACAACTACACAAGAAGTTGCCTAAGAACTCAACACCATTGGTCATTCGGCATTTTGAAAATGCTCTACATACGGGTGCCTCATGGGCTGACCAAAAATAGAAAACTGTCATTTTATTCTACACAACAACAATGAACCATTTCTCAATCGAATTGTGATGTGTGATGAAAAGTGGATTTTATGTGAAACCAGCAATGGCCAGCTCAGTGGTTGGACCAAGAAGAAGTTCCAAAGCACTTCCCAAAGCCAAACTTGCACCCAAAGGAGTTCATGGTCAGTTTCTGGTGTTCTGCTGCCCATCTGATCCACTACAGCTTTCTGAATCCTGANAAGTACACTCGAGTGATTTTTTTTTTTTTTGAGTTCAAAATGGGTTGTAAAGCAGTGGAGACAACTTGCAACATCAACACGCATTTGGCCCAAGAACTGCTAATGAACATACAGTGCAGGGGTGCTTCAAGAAGTTTTGCAAAGGAGACGAGAGCCTTGAAGATGAGGAGTGTAGTGACCAGCCATTGAAGTTGACAATGACCAACTAAGAACCATCATCAAAGCTGATTCTCTTACAACTACACAAGAAGTTGCCTAAGAACTCAACACCATTGGTCATTCGGCATTTTGAAAATGCTCTACATACGGGTGCCTCATGGGCTGACCAAAAATAGAAAACTGTCATTTTATTCTACACAACAACAATGAACCATTTCTCAATCGAATTGTGATGTGTGATGAAAAGTGGATTTTATGTGAAACCAGCAATGGCCAGCTCAGTGGTTGGACCAAGAAGAAGTTCCAAAGCACTTCCCAAAGCCAAACTTGCACCCAAAGGAGTTCATGGTCAGTTTCTGGTGTTCTGCTGCCCATCTGATCCACTACAGCTTTCTGAATCCTGACGAAACCATTACATCTGAGAAGTAGGCTTGGCAAATTGATGAGATGTGCTAAAAACTGCAATGCCTGCAGCCAGAACTGGTCAACAGAATGGGCCCAGTTCTTCTCCATGACAATGCCTGACAGCACATTGCACAACCAACATTCCAAAAGTTGAGCAAATTGGGCTACAAACTTTTGCCTCATCTGCCGCATTCACCTGACATCTTGTCAACCGACTACCACTTCTTCAAGCATCTCGACAATTTTTTGTAGGGAAAATGCTTCCACCACCAGCAGGAGGCAAAAAATGCTTCCCGAGAGTTAAGTCAACCCTGAACCATGGATTTTTATGCTACAGGAATAGAAACTTATTTCTCATTGGTAAAAATGTATTGATTGTAATGGTTGCTATTTTGATTAATAAAGATGGGTTTGAATCTAGCTACAATGAATTAAAATTCACAGTCCAAAACCACAATTACTTTTGTACCAACCTAATACAATCCCTCCCTGGCAGATCTCAATCTAGTTTCAACTATGTTGATCATTCCCAAATCTGTACTGCCAGTTCCTGTTCACTCCTTTTCCTTAAGCTGCTGACTCATCTAGAAAACTATCTGTTGAACATTTCCACATGCCTGTCCCTCAGGCACCTCAAATTTAACTTGTCCAAAAGGAAGCTGGTCACCTTTCTCCTCTGTTATGATTTTTAATAATTATTACATATGGGACTAATTAAATATAAGCTCCTTAATATCTCCTTTCTACTCCCATGATATGCAGTCTGTATCTTTTATTATTGAACTTCTTCCATGGGTGTTATAATTATTTAGATGTCTTTTCCATCAGATCAGATCCTTAAGGGCAGGAAATACTGTATTATGCTTAGCATAAAACTTATAAACTTAAAAATTCTTAATAAACATTGAATAAATCCTTCTGAAATTATATGATATTTAACCTAAATATTTCTTATGGCACTCACCATTTTCTACTTCGCATAGTACATAAAAGTGTATTTATTTTTTCTAATAATAAGTATTTGAGGCCTACTTCTATTTCTGATTTATATTAGTATCTACCACTGTGCATAGCAGAGTACCACAAACGTAAAAAGTGCTAAAATATTTAACATAGAGAAACCCTTACATATTGACTATACATATTCGGAAAGTTCAGATTATGTTAAAATCATGAGAAAGAACATAGAATAACTCAAATTATATTACCACTATATGCAAAACAAGTGAAAATGTCTCTTAAAACTATCTTTGCATATGAAGGACAAGAGGTTTTCCAAGCTAACAGTGATACTAAATCACCATTGTAATAATGTTCTTCCCCAGGTGGCTATGTAGAAATCGGACCATTTTTACATTTTCAATAGAAAAGGGCAAGTTACACTTTTTCTGATGGTACAATTACAGGAAAACACACACACTCTTAAACCTCCTGAACATACCCATACATACCATGGTTTTCTATAAACATTGAAACTGGGTCACATAGCAAGCACTGGAAACCAATACATTTTCTTAAATGTGCAGTCATATACCATTTTATATCTAGATCTATAAATTGCCACCAGAACTTCAAGGCTGATTATGGGAGTAAGCATGATAAGCAGAAATGAAAATAAGTAATTTATCTTATGGACACAGAGTTTGGCTAATAGATTCTAAGGTTTCAGTTAATATATTTCAGAGGTCTTATTTAAGAAAAAAACCGAAGAGATAAAAGACTATGTAGTCATGACTGTTTCCCTCTAGTTACCCAAATATATTATTGATATAATATATGATATATAAAATATAATATAACATGCTGCCTAAAATAGAGAAGATTACATGTGACAATCTTCTGAAATGTGAGAATTTCAAGTCAGGTTGGACTTAATATGTGGAATTTTTAAGACAACAAGAATTAAAGGAGGAAATTATAGAAATTTCGTTATTTCTTAGAAGGATCTAGGCCTTGCTTCAATCATAGGATTAAAAACTCTATAATGCATGTTTCAGAATTTCATCTTTCATTGATTCTCATGTGTGATCAACTTTTCCCAGAATCAGTTAACCCATGCTGCCAAGTTGCAGATTTCTGTGGCTGCTTAATGACAGAATATGAGAGAAGCTGAGGGGAGAACAATGTTAAAAAGCAAAACAGACATGAAGGATCCTACTAGGGAGTCAGGATTGAAATTAAATATTTTGGGACACCTTAATAAGCTTATATGGGAGGCCAAAACCCAGAGTAGAACTCAGCTTGTCAGTGCTCTCAGGCTACTCTTCTCTTACTATGCCAGGATGCAAGAAAAGAGCACATGGGGAGCACTAGACAATTGGGTTAACTGTTTCATCTTTATTCCTTTATGTCTGACCTTTATATTCTAGGGCATTAATTCCTTGATTAACTCTTTTCCTCAGTACACTAGAGTAAGACAACCTCCAAAGAGCAAGATGGTATGTTCTCATTCGCCAGATAAGTGGGCAGTTTCCACATCTGTGAACTTCGCCTAAATGAACAGAGTAGACCTGTAATTTAATAAAACTCAAAATTCACCTGGCATATACTTAATATATGACAATATGTTTATCAAATATAAATAGCAACTAACTCATTTATATAACTGTACTTAGTACTCCTTTAATAAAGTCAAGTATTTTGGGGGTTCACTTGAAAAGGAGAAAATGAGTTGAACAGACTGGGAAGTTTCTGTAAGCTTAGTCTGAAATGATTCCTTCATCTGCTACCATGGGAACAAAGGGAACAAAAGGGGGGAACATTCGAGCTGGTAAGCTCCACTGCTTCCGACCTGTAACCTAGAGATGATGCTGGACCTGATATGTAGTATCTCAGGCAGTCTATGATTGGGCAAGTGGGGCTGAGAGGAAAGATGAGAGTAAAAGAGGAAATCATATCCACAGCAGAAGGGATCCTAGTGTCTGTTTGTCTGCTGTCTTACTGGCTCATATGGGAATGCCTTACTGAAGAGACTACTTATTAAAATGGCCTCAGTTTCTTTCAAAATTAACTCACCTCCCTTTTATCTGCCCTAAAGAATGCCATACATAATCCACTTATCAACACTTCCTTATTACTTCTAAGAGTGAGAATCCTAGTCACTGTCACTAATGGGGAGGAAATAGATGGGGAAAGAGTGTCAGACTCTATTTTGGGGGCTCCAAAATCACTGCAGATGGTGATTACAGCCATGAAATTAAAAGACACTTACTCNTAGATGGGGAAACAGTGGAAACAGTGTCAGACTTTATTTCTGGGGGCTCCAAAATTACTGCAGATGGTGACTGCAGCCATGAAATTAAAAGACGCTTAACCCTTGGAAGGAAAGCTATGACCAACCTAGACAGCATATTCAAAAGCAGAGACATTACTTTGCCAACAAAGGTCCATCTAGTAAAAGCTATGGTTTTTCCAGTGGTCATGTATGGATGTGAGAGTTGGACTGTGAAGAAAGCTGAGCGCCAAAGAATTGATGCTTTTGAACTGTGGTGTTGGAGAAGACTCTTGAGAGTCCCTTGGACTGCAAGGAGATCCAACCAGTCCATCCTAAAGGAGATGAGTCTTGGGTGTTCACTGGAAGGACTGATGCTGAAGCTGAAACTCTGATACTTTGGCCATCTCATGGGAAGAGCTGACTCATTGGAAAAGACCCTGATGCTCGGAGGGTTTGGGGACAGGAGAAGAGGACGACAGAAGAGGACGACAGAGGATGAGATGGCTGGATGGCATCACCAACTCAATGGACATGAGTTTGAGTGAACTCCAGGAGTTGGTGATGGACAGGGAGGCCTGGTGTGCCGTGATTCATGGGATAGCAAAGAGTCAGACACGACTGAGCGACTGAACTGAATTGAACTGAATGTTGTTTAGTCAATAACTCTTTTGCAACCACATGGACTGTAGCCCACCAGGCTCCTGTGTCCATGGGATTTCCCAGACAAGAATACTGGAGTGGGTTGCCATTTCTTTCTCCAATCTTCCCTACTCCTCTGGGGTCAAAGCCCCATCTCCTCCATCAGCAGGCAGATTCTTTACCGCTGAGCCACCAGGGAAGCCTCCAACTATTCAAATACATTTTAAAGAATAACATTAGTTTAGGATCATTGTACGGAGAAGGTGATGGCACCCCACTCCAGTACTCTTGCCTGGAAAATCCCATGGATGGAGGAGCCTGGTGGGCTACAGTCCATGGGGTCGCTAAGAGTCGGAAATGACTGAGCGACTTCACTTTCACTTTCATGCATTGGAGAAGGAAATGGCAATCCACTCCAGTGTTCTTGCCTGGAGAATCCCAGGGACTGGGGAGCCTGGTGGGCTGCCGTCTATGGGGTCACACAAAGTCGGACACAACTGAAGCGACTTAGCAGTAGCAGCAGCAGAATCATTTTAAGGATTAAAGAATTTACAAATGTATACAATATAAAATCTCTAAGACAGTGTTTTACACACAGTGGGTGGTGCTATGTCCTGTTGCTGGTCTTTTTAAATGTCATCCAAATGGTGTGGTAACATAAACAAATAAAAGAATACCAAAATCTTAGACTTAACATTTTCAGCTCTAGGAATATATATATATATAAATTGGACAAATATATATATACACACACACATATACACACACATATATATACATAATGAACTGTTGAAACAACACAAAAACTCAAAAATAGGGAAATATTCAATAAACTATAGCATTTTTAATGATAGAGAAAATGGTCAAAATATACAACTTTATAATCTCAAATGTAATCTCAAATCAGAGGGACAAAGCAGTGGGGGTGGGGAGTGAGGGACTAGGGAGCAGAGAGAGGTATGCAGAAATAAAAGACCTAAGTAAGGTATAGCCAGTAAACTTTTATAGAGGGGTTGTTGGCAATTTTTATTTTCTCTTTAATTCTTTTCTGTATTTTTCAAATTTTCTTTTAATCATGTAATCCTAAAAAGGAAAAGAAAGAAAGAAAAAGAGAAAATAGGTTTTGGGATCAAAGAAAAGCAAGTTCAAATCCCATATAATACACACAATTTTAGACAAGTTAAGTAAGCTATTAAAAAGCCACCAGATCTATAAATTGGAGATGATATAGAAATTCAAAGAATCTTTTAAGGATTAGAGACATTATATATAAAAAAGACCTAACTAGTATCTTAAACACAGTGAACACTAAGTAGTATCACTCTCATACATTATATCTGTGTAACATCCTCTCCTATATAAAATTATATAGGGGACTTCCCTAGTGGTCCAGTGGTTAAAAACTCTTGAGCTTCCACTGCTGGGGAAGTGAACCAGGAGGTGATCCCTGGTCACTGAACTAACTATTCGATCCCACATGCCACATGATGTGGCCAAAAAAAAAGAAATAAAATGATACTATATTTTATTATTCTAAGACACTACTCATTTTAAGATGTAGGCAAGTTTTAGAGATGTTGAAATGTAAAAAATGATTATCTTAGATTTGATGAAATTCATTGTAAGTTTAGTGAAATAAATGCTACTTTCCATATGTATCTTTTTTTTTTTAATTGGAAGCTAATTACTTTACAATATTGTAGTGGTTTTTGTCATACATTGGCATGAATCAGCCATGGGTGTACATGTGTTCCCCATCCTGAACCCCCTTCCCACCTCCCTCCTCATCCCATCCCTCAAGGTCATCCCAGTACACCAACCCTGAGCACCATCTCATGCATCAAACCTTGACTGACGACCTGTTTCACATATGATAATATACATGTTTCAATGCTATTCTCTCAAATCATCCCACCCTCACCTTCTCCCAGAGTCTGAAAGACTGTTCTTTACATCTGTGTCTCTTTTGCTGTCTCGCAGATAGGGTCATCGTTACCACCTTTCTAAATTCCATATATATGTGTTAGTATACTGTATTGGTGTTTTTCTTTCTAACTCAGAAATATGGAATGCTTCATGAATTTGCGTGTCATCCTTGTGCAGGGGCCATAGCTAAACTTCTCTGTATCGCTCCAATTTTAGTATATGCGCTGCCAAAGCGAGCACTCCATATGTATCTTTTTATTTACTATGTGTATGTGCTAAGTTGCTTCAGTAGTGTCCAACTCTTTGCAACCCCATGGACTGTAGCCCATAACTCCTCTGCCCATGGGATTCTCAAGGCAAGAATACTAGAGTGGGTTGCAATGCCCTTCTCCAAGGGAATCTTCCTGCCTCAGAGATTGAACCTGTCTCTTCTGTAGCTCCTGCACTGCAGGCAGATTCTTTACCTCTGAGCCACCGGGGAAGCCTTTACTTATTTACTACAATGGAGTACAAACTGCACTGGAAGCAGGTATTAAAAATAAAAGGATTGAGAATTTCTTGGCAGTCCAGTAGTTAGGACTCAGCACTTTCACTGTCAGGGCCTGGGTTCAATCCTTGGTCGGGGAACTAGAATCCTGCAGGCTGTGTGGCCTGGCCCAAAGGAAAAAAAAAAAAAAAAAAAGGACCATTATTATATAAAATACACAAATGGCAAATAACCACATGAAAAGATGCTCAACATGACTAATCAGGGAAAAGCAAATCAAAAGCACAATGAGAAGAAACTGGAATCCTTGTGCAGTGCTGACAGAAATAAAAAATGGTGCAGCCACTATGGTTAACAGTACTATAATTCCTCAAAAAATTAAAAATAGAATTACCATATGATCCAGAAATCTCGCTTCTGGGTATACATCCCAAAGAACTGAAAGCAGTTATTTGTACAGTCATGTTCATGAAAGTATTAGTCACAAAAACCACAAGGCAGAAGCAGCCCAAGTACCCAGCAATGAATGATTAAACAAAATGTGATATATACATAAAATCAAATGTTATTCAACTTGGGAGGAAAAGAGGAAATTCTGACACACACTACAATATAGATGAGTCTTGAAAACATTATGCTAATTGAAAATAAGCCAGTCACAAAAAGACAAACACTACATAGCTCCACTTACGAAGTACCTCGTAGTAATTGTTGTGGTTTAATTGCTAAGTCATGTCCGACTCTTGTGACCCCATGGACTGCAGCCCACCAGGCTCTTCTGTCCAAGGAGTTTCCCAGGCAAGAATACTGGAGTGGGTTTCCATTTCCTTCTCCAGGGGATCTTTCGAACCCAGGTCTCCTGCACTGCAGACGGTCTCCTCCATTGCAGGCAGATCCTTTACCAACTGAGTCACAGGGAAGCCCTGTGAGGTATCTAGAGTAGTCACATTCATAGAGACAGAACATGCAATGGAGGGTGCAAGTAGCTGGCGGGAGGGAAAATAAAAATTGCTGCTTAGTGGCACTAGAGTTCTAGTTTTACGAGATGAAAAGAGTTCTCGAGGTTGGTTGCATAATAGTATAAATGCACCTAATGTACTGAACTGCACATTTAAAAATGGTGAAAATGGTAAATTTTATGCTATGTATATTTTACCACAGTAAAACAAAATTAAAATGAAAGGACTGTTTAATAGTGAGAACAAGTCTATTTAAATAACATAATTATCTGAAAATAATTGTAATAATAGACTGTAAATTCACGTAAGGTAGAAGATTTTTTGATAACAACAACAAAAAAAATGAAATAAATAAAAACAAGTAAGTTTTAAACTACTTTAACAAACACTTTGAACCATTTAAAACCTCAAAGGAAATTTAAATACTGTAAACACAATATGTTCTGAGCAATAAACTTCTTATTCAACGTCGTATTTCTTTCAGTTTTTTTTACCTGGCAGAGAGAATAGTACCAAGACAGAGGAAGATCAAACACTCTCAGCGCTGCTGTCTTCAAGGAAAACTGTGATTCGCTCACCGTTTCTTCTGACATGACTCCTCTTCTGTCTTAATTAAATGAAACACAAAATATATTCGCCACAAAGATTTCTAGTTATTCTACCAAATGAAAGATACAAATTGAAAATTTAGCTCTTCTTTTAAAAAGCGTTTTTGCACTTAATTAATCATATTATACTAACCTGAAGAAAATAATATTCTGAGCCAAATTTACTTAAGCTAAAAGTTTATTTATTAGCCAAAGTAGCCAAAAAGAAAATGAGTTAGATTTTAACTTTGAGTTCAGCTAGTAAACTTTTCTTTAAAAACTGTGGGTTCTAGATTCTCTCTTTTCAGGTGAAATAAATGTTTCAGCTTTTAAATAATAACATAAAATATTTTTATTTCCTTCCAACAACAATAGGGATGGGGGAGGGCACTGAAAGAAATCTGACTGGAATCTTGACTTTAGGGGTTAGAAATGAACCTCAGGGCTCACTGAATTTCACAGTTCAAGCATTTATCTTCCTACTGTTCCATTAAAAAAAAACTATTTTATATTGGCCTATAGTTGATCCTACTGTCCCATTGTTAAGCTCTGGAAAAAAATGACACATACCTGCTATGAAATTTTAATATTGTTTTAATGCCTATTTCTACTGAAACCAAAGAAATGTCAGTTGTTCACAGAGAAGGCAGTCATCACTAAGAGAGACCCATAAAGGTAGCAGAATGCTGATAAAAACACAATGGTTCAGGGTCTAGGTCTATGCTTTATAAAGCCAGAAACTCAAATTTTATACGTGTACCCAGCTTGGACACACATTAAACAAATCCACACAATACTGATATTTAAATTAAGTATACAAATTTGTTCATTTATATTAAGGAAATACACTAGTCAAAGAAAACTTTTAAAAATTTATTTATTTTCTAATTGAAGGATAACTGCTTTACAGAATTTTGTTTTCTGTCAAACCTCAACATGAATCAGCCATAGGTATACATATATTACCTCCCAATACTTTTATATGCTATCAAAACATAACCTTTCTGAAATAAGACATTGTAGGGAGCTGAATTAAGTATAAAAGGCTCTGTGGTAACCCAGCACAAAATTAATGGATCCTTAACAGTATTTCGCTTCTTGGCCTTTTGGCTAAAATCAAGTATAGTACTTCCCTGTTGGCTCAGACGATAGACCGTCTTGTCTACAATGGGAGAGACCTGAGTTCGATCCCTGGGTTGGGAAGATTCCCTGGAGAATGAAATGGCAACCCACTCCAGTACTCTTGCCTTGAAAATCCCATAGACGGAGGAGCTTGGTGCAGGCTACCGTCCATGGGGTCGCACAGAGTCGGGCACGACTGAGCGACTTCACTTTCACTTAACAATATTTCATATAGGCTGGGGAAAAGCCTGAGAATTGTTTCTGATGTATGATACAAGAGTTGGTCTTCCCACTAACTAGAATGTTTATGCCTCCCAAATATAATATTTCTTTTCCTTTGCTGTACAAACTACCAGAAAATTAAAATTACCAACAATCTCTCTATAGCTTATTTGCTATACTTTCTTTAAGCCATTTATTTCTGCTCTTTTTCTAACCTTTCTGTTAATTACCCTATTTTTTTTTTTCAGAAGACTATCAAAACCACTGATTAATAGTTTCCTTTTCATATCAAACACAGTAAGATTTCTTAAGGTAGGTTACTGCTAGTGACAGTTTACTTTTTCCCTATTAGTGACATTCAAGGAGTGGAAACTTAATTTTCCCCCCATATTCTAACTACAATTTTTTGGCTTAGTATAATCAATACATTAATCCCAACTGACAAATTGTGGCACAGACATACTAATGAGAAATACAAGGAAACCATGAAGAAACTGTTAAACAAGTGAAAAATAAGTCTGAGGAATGAGACTAGGAATGCAGAGTGGCAGGAAACCACTATTTTTCATTAAAAGTGCTTCTGTAATATTTGCTTTTTAAAGTGTCTGCATGTATTACTTTTTCAAATGTTTCACACAACAAGAAGGAAGCACATTTACCCCTCCCCACGGAAAAAAAAAAAAAAAAA
>SJYA01000521.1:22572-344135 GCA_006410615.1 Neotragus moschatus | reverse complement strand
AAAAAAAAAAAAAAAAAACTTCATTTTGAGAAACATTTTTAGTAACTAAATAGATTCTGGACCAATAAAACTACCCACACTATTGCATTTTTTTAAAAATCCTGAAAGTAATTCACCCAAAGTGATTTTCTCCATAATACAGTTCCAGATTTTGAAGCAGAAGAAAAAGAAAATAAAGCAAACACTTCAATTTGCTGCAGTGGTTTTCTTAAAATAAACGTTCACTTTTGCATTCTAACCACCTCATACCCTTTCATTTAAAACAGATGAGTGATTTCAAACTTAATCATTAATAATTGAACAGCTTTTTAAAACCAGTCATTTCAGTTGCTTTCAAACGTATTAATAAAAAAAAATGGAGACAGTTTCATCATCATCAAAAATATTATACTCTGTAATATCACTCGCTTCTCTCCATTCTAACCACAGAGACACTTTAAAAAATGTGTCATATATACAGTTTGTTTCTTAAACACCCTTAAATTGGACTTTATAATCCAAGCAAGAATGAAAGTCTGAAATATCCCCCAAATTTTGTCGTGAAATGTAAATCTATACAACAGAATTCTGAGAAGATATTTGAAATACAGCAAAAACGCTTACTTGAAATACTGATAAAATAATAATGATAAAGGTCTGTGCACGAGCAAAACCTTTTAGTCTTCTCTCCATAAAATAAACGTTGAACAACTTTATTTACAGGAGGGCTCCGAAGCCACAAACCTCCTGATGCTAAATTATTCTCAGTAAGCCCTTCAAAGAAAGCATAATCTTCCTCCTCCAAAAACCACTCTCCGCTCAAACCACGGACATTCATGCAGAAACTTGGACCACACCAACGGCTCCTCCCGCAAGCCTCCTCTGCCCTCACTGCGTTCTCCTCTGCGGGCTTCTTTTTCTTCACCAAGATGACCAGGAAAGGGGCTCCCTCTCAGCTCAGCCACCCAGACCCTCGCTCGGGCTCCAAGCAGTTGCCAGCCAGCCCACTCTGATTCAGCGGTCTGTGGCAGGCCTCCCTTCGGCTTTCTATTCCTCCACCCAGACACGGAATCCTGAGGGCGAAGGCCACAGCTCCCGCCCACCCCCCTGCCACTAACCCGCGGCCGCTGAGACCCCATACAGCCCTCCACCCACGTACCTGATGCTCCAGGCCCAGCGCAGCCAGTCAACCCCTGCTTCCCCGCAACAGCCCGGCGCTGAGCCTCAGCCTGGCCCCGGGGGCGGAGTCCTTCCGGGGTCAGGAGTGGGAAGGTGGAGAGAAAGTAGCGGGGGCCTCCTAGCCTTTCTGCGTGAGGGGCTACGTCTGAAGCAGCTCCCGCCATGTTTGTTGAGGGTAGAGGCTCCTGCCTTTCCCCAATGGCTGTGACATGTCATGTACAGTGGAAGAATTGCATCCTGTTACAGTGCTGAAATAGCATCGCAGTTTGTAACCTTTTGAGGGCCCTAGGACCATCCTAGGAATCTGGTGAAAAATATGGGGCATTTTCTCTATGTCATCTAAATACACTAGTAAAAGAAAATAGCTTGTACATTACCAAGAGAATATATATAATATATACATCTATTATATATATATTATACATAATATATATAACTATATTTTATATATATAGTTAGATACTCTGAACCAATCCATGGCTCCCAGGTTAAAAACTTCTACTACAGACCTTCAGCCCCTAAACAAATTACTGTTGAGCATTCCAATCCTGTATTAATGATTTTTTATTTACTTCGATTCCTTTTTAGCTTTTCCCTAAGTTAGGCAAGGTATTCACAGCTCTGAGATTCTGTCTAAAACACATACACTAATGAGGGAGGATGGAAAACAACAAAATAACATGCTGTTTTTATATGCAGTCCTGAACCCAAACATTTCGTCCAAATTGTGGATTTAAAAATTCCATCTTCTGAGTATATTTGTGGTGAAAAGCCAAAATAATTTTGCAAGGATTGCTAAAACATGAGAGCACATGTTACTATTCCTATCTAAGAAACAAGAATGAACAATTATTTCTGGTGATATTCAAAATTCCCTTTTAGTGAAATGGAAAATAGGGTGAACAGTGTGTGTTCATTTTCACTTTCACTTTTCACTTTCATGCATTGAAGAGGAAATGGCAACCCACTCCAGGGTTCTTGCCTGGAGAATCCCAGGGATGGGGGAGCCTGGTGGGCTGCCGTGTATGGGATCACACAGAGTCAGACACAATTTAGCAGCAACAATGTGTGACATTACTGTTGTTTAGTAGCTCAGTCATGTCTGACTTTTTTGCAACTCCATGGACTGTACTCTGCTAAGTTCCCCTGTTCTTGGGATTTTCTGGGCAAGATCACTGGAGTGGGTTGCCATTTCCTAATCCAGGAGATCTTCCTGACCCAGAGATGGAATGGAAGTCTCCCTGTCTCCCGCATTGCAGGCAGATTCTTTACTGCTGAGCCACTGGGGAAGCCCACGGGTGACATTACTAGATGAATAATAACTAAAATGGTACAGACCGAGTTCTAAGTGAAAACGCATGCGTGGGTGGGTGCTAAGTCACTTTAGTCGTATCCAACTCTTTGCAACCCTATGGACTGTAATCTGCCAGACTCCTCTGTCCAGGGGATTATCCAGGCAAGAATACTGGAGTGAGTTGCCATGCCATCCTCCAAGAGATCTTGAAGACCCAGGGATCAAACCCCACCTCTCCTTGTCTCCAGCACTGGCAGCCCAATTCTTTAGCGCCACCTGGGAAGCCCCTATTTAAAAATATTGTGCACTTATAAAGCAAATCGGAGAAGGCAATGGCAACCCACTCCAGTAGCCTTGCCTGGAAAATCCCATGGACAGAGGAGCCTAGTAGGCTGCAGTCTATGGGGTTGCTAAGAGTCGGATACAACTTAGCAGCAGCAACAGCAGCAGCATAAACTAAATACTGCTCTTGACACTTGAAGAACCTGAGATTTGTAAGGCTGTGTTTATTTCTCCATCTTCTCTCTGCTGCCTCCTTCCTACTTCCCACAACTTTCAAACTTTCAGCCTAACGGGAAGAAGAGTAATAATGATAATGATGTGTGTGCTCAGTCCTGTTCAACTCTCTGCTGTCCCATGAACTGTAGCCTGCCAGGCTCCTCTGTCCAAGGAATTTCCCAGGCAAGAATACTAGAGTGGGTTGCCATTTCCAACTCCAGAGGATCTTCCAGACTCAGGGATCTAACCCACGTCTCTTGCATCTCCTGCATTAGCAGGTGGATTCTTTACCACTAATGCCACTTGGGAAGTACTAATGATGACTCCACTTAAAGCAACTTTCCTCTGAACATTATCTTCTTTAATACCACAATAGCCATTATGAGAAAGATATTGTTACACTCTGCATATAGATTTTACTCTTTAGGAAATATCATATTTTATTTATTTTTCTAAATAAATATAATGTGCTCCAAGCCTCCTTTCTCATGAATTACAAGAATATTCAATCTTAGTCATTATTGGATATATCGGGTAGGATGCTGTTAGCTAGAAGCAGAAGAAAACTGAACAAATAGTAACTTAAACCATTGGACAGGATGGCCTACATAGATGTTAGCAACAGACGACACAGTCTCATATTTGAACTTGATATCTTCTGCTATCCTGGCCCAGGGGAAAAAAAATATGGGGCTTGTATTAATTCTAAAGGTCTGCCCTCCCCCAGATAACTAAAGCTATCATGTAAAGCTCACCAAACCAGGAAGTGGAATTCATGAAGTAAGATTAGTTGTTACTATTGTTAAAAAACTGAGGTACTTGCTATACTAGCCATTAGTGAATTTGGGGATCCTATGTGTATAGTATTGAAACCATACTGTGGGGTCAGACTGCCAGGGTTTGAATTCATTATCTGCCACTTACTAGGTACATGGCCTTAGGCAAGGTACTTACCCTCATTATGTCTCAGTTTCTTTATTGGGATGTTGAGAAGACAAATGTAATAACCCTTGTAAAGCATTAAGATTTTCATATAAGTTTTTAACTTGGCTTACTTGTACCTCGGTGGCATCCAAAGACAAAACTCTATTTCCATATAGTTGGTTTCCTTCAGAATCATAAATGTTTTGTTTTATAAACATAGAAACATTATTTTGAGAAAGGGGTCCATTGGCTCTACCAAAATGTCAATGGAGTCCACCCATGACACCAAAAGAAAAAAATGGTTAAGAATTTAGAATATTCCCCAACACTTATTTCTAAGATATATGGCATATTAAGTGGAACTTTCCCATGTCTCTTGGCAGAAGCTCTAAAGCGGAGAAAAATAGATGCCAAGTCCCCTGAGCATTCTAAAAACAAGGATGCTAGATCATCCACACAGGGCATGCTAGGAAAATGTGAAGCCCATTTTGCAACCTTTACTCTACACGTACCTTCAGGGAATGATATGGCAGAATTGATCAAAAAAGACTGGAGAATGGAAATGCCTCTGAGGCATTTTTCTGGAGTGCTGTGCATTTTTTTCTCCTCTCCCATAATGGAGAAAGAAGTTATTGTTTACTCGCTAAGTCACATTTGACTCTTTTGGGACCCCGTGGACTATAGCTCCTCTGTCCATGGGATTTCCCAGGCAAGAATACTGGAGTGGGTTCCCATTTCCTACTCCAGGGGAGCTTCTCAGCCCAGGGATCAAACCTGAGTCTCCTGTGTTGGCAGGCAGATTCTTTACCACTGAGCCACCAGGGAAGGCTGGAGAGAAAAGAGTACTTGCTTATTTCATTCTACCCACAACGTGAGCCAAGTGAAAGAACTTTAAGAAATTCAGACAGGAATTCCCTGGTTGCTCAATGGTTAGGGTTCCATACTTCCACTTAGTTCCCTGGTCAGGGAACTAAGATCCCACATACTGTGTGGTGTAGCCAAAAAAAAAAAAAAAAAAAAAAAAAAACCACTCAATTTGACCTCTGTGCCCAGTAGTTTGTGTCACCTGGGAGAATCTAAAGGCAATAGACTATCCAAAGAGGCATTTGATGACACAGCAGAAAGAGAGAGAACTGCAGGAGAAGTGGCCTATACTTGCAATTTTGCAAGGAAAAATTTCCTATGAACCATAAGAATACAACAGAATGTAGTAGGCTTGGATTGTTATATCTTAAAAGGTTGTATCTTGAAATCAGGACCAAAGTGGACCATCTAAATGGTTAGCTTTTTTTTTTTTTTTTTTTTTGAAGTATTAGGAAATGAAACAGTGAAAAGTACCCAGAATGTTGGGAGAGGGGAGGAGATCATCATAGAGGAATGTGTTAAAGGGACTGAAAAAAAGACCCAGCTCTTAGGAGTAGACCACATGCAGAAAACACCAAAGTTGGATTTGACTCTACTGATTGGGTATAGCTGACATTTTATTCCAGATACTTAGGATTACTGCTCTTTCCAGGTGAGATAATATATAACCAGTGCACTTCATTGTTATATTCAATGTATATTCACACAATGTGGTTCACGGGTGGAACCTGCACTTATCAATAGTCAACATTAAGCCTGAACAAAGTCTAGCACTCTGACAATTAAAACCAATTACATTCCCTAAGTAAATGAATTATTTTAGGTAATTCATGTATCCAATTACCTTTTACATTAACTGCTAAAACCTGGCAGAGTCCCCAGAAATAACTCAGGTCCTTCCTTTAAATCAACAGAATGCCATTGGGTACATCTGGCTCTTGTATCTTTGTTCTTTTCACCCACCGGAGAGTGTTTGACAAGACTCCTCCTCTACAAGTCAGAACTAAGCCAACCAAGACATCTAGATGCTAATTTAGAACATCTATTCCATGCATCCAAATATTGCAGATTCAGTTCCTCAAAATGTTAAACATAGAGTTATTACATGACCCAGCATTTCTACGCCTAGACAATATGCAAGAGAAATGAGAACATACATCAAAGTACAAATTATACCTGAATGTGCACAGTAACATTCTTCATAATAGCTGAAAAATAAAAGCAATTCAGGGACTTCCCTGGCAGTTCAGTGGTTAAGACTATGTGCTTCCACTGTGGGGGACATGGTTTATCCCTGGTTGGGGAACTAAGAAACAATCAAGAAAGAACAAAAAGAAAAATAAAAGCAACTCAAATGTCTACTAACTGATAAATTGATAAATAAAATCTGGTAAATTTACATAATAGAATATTATTTGGCCATAAAAATAATTGAAATACTGATACATGCTACAACATGGGTAAACTTTGAAAACATGTTAAAAAGCCAGTCATAAATAATTATGTTATTGTATGATTCTGTTTATGTGAAACTTCCAGAAGACAACTCTATTAAGAAAGCAGGTTAATGGTCACCCAGGGTAGAAAGAGCTGAGGGGAAATGGAGGTGACTTCTATACAGCATGAACCTTCTTTTGCGGGATAGTGAAATGTTCTAAATTTAGATTGTGGTTCTGGTTGTGCAAATGTGTGAATATACTAAAAACTATTCAACTGTATACTTTAAATATGTGAATTGTATATCATGTGAATTGTGTCTTAATAAAGGTGTTATCCTCCAAGATTTCTGTGAAAAAAAATTGAGACTTAAGGAGGTTATGAAAATGATAAAAGCTAGAGATGGGAGGCCAGAGACTGATCTAGAGCATGCTTTTCCTGCATTGCCTTCTGTATATGCTCACTCAGTCATGTCCAATTCTTTCCACCCCATGAGTGGTAGCATGCCAGGCTCTTCTGTCCAAGGGATTTTATAGGCAAGAATCCTGGAGTAGATTGTCATTTCCTCCTTCAGGGGATCTTCCTGACCCAGAGATTGAATCCACGTCTCCTGCATTAGCAGGTGGGTTCTTTACCACTAAGCCACCTGGATCTCAGCTTCAGCATTAGTCCTTCCAATGAATATTCAGGACTGTTTTTATTTAGGATTGACTGGTTTGATCTCCTTTGATCCTGAAGCTGAAACTCCAATATTTTTGCCACCTGATGTGAAGAATAGACTCCTTAGAAAAGACCCAGATGCTGGGAAAGATTGAAGGCAGGAGAATAGGATGACAGAAGATGAGATGGTTGGATGGCATCACCGGCTGGATGGATATGAGTTTGAGCAAGCTTCAGGAGTTAGTGAAGGACAGGGAAACCTGGCGTCCTGCAGTCCATGGGGTCACAAAGAGTCGGACACGACTGAGCGACTGAACTGAACTGAACTCGGGCCTCAGTAGTTATCAAAATACTGAGCTGCTCCAAAAAGATGCATGCATTCTATCAGGAGGTATTTACATGAAAATGTAATATAAAGCGTAAATAACACAAATGTTTTCCTATTAAGAGCTTCATTCTAATGCTACTTTAAAGTGAAGAGCAATAAAATTAGAATCAAACCTCAAGGAAACAATAATTCCTATTTTGTATATTAAGAACTCATAATATTTCAAAGGTCTAGAAAACCACATTGTATTTTTAAAGTTAATAAATTGAAGGGAGAGAACAAGATGGTGGAGGAGTAGGTGGATGTGAAGTTCATCTCTCTCCACGAATACATCAGGAATACACCTTCAGACACACAAGTCCAAGCAGAATACCCGGTGAGAGCAGACAGGAGTACCTGACCAACAGGAAAGAATACATAGAATCACAGCAAAACTCGGTAGGACGAAGGAACTGGGGGGAAAACAGGAGTGTTAGTAGGATTAGACCTGCCCTCAGCGGATAGGGGAACTGAAACAGGGGTCCAGTCCCCACATCAGGGCAAGTGTCTGAGTCAGAGGAGAAACATTTAAGGCTGAAAGCAAAACAGCTGATCTGTGGCAGCCTAAATGGAATGAGAATCAGACAGTCCTTGTGGCAGCCATATGTAACCTAGACAGGGACACAGATCCTGTGGAAGGTGCTGCTGCTGCTGCTACTAAGTCGCTTCAGTCGTGTCTGACTCTGTGCGATCACATAGATGGCAACCCACCAGGTTCCTCCATCCCTGGGATTCTCCAGGCAAGAATACTGGAGTGGATTGCCATTTCCCTCTCCAATGTATGCATGCATATTAAGTTGCCTCAGTCGTGTCTGACTCCGTGTGACCCCATGGACAGCAGCCCACCAGGCTCCTCCATCCACAGGATTCTCCAGGCATGACTACTGGAGTGGGTTGCCATTTCCTTCTTCACTGGAAGGTGCATAATAAAGAGACTGGCCCATCAAATGCCTGATGCACTGAACGACAGGGTAGGACCCCACCCGGGGTGCCCCTTTAAGTGCCTGATGTGCCAATCTACAGAGTAGGACCCCAGGCAAGGAAACCCTCTAAGTGCCTGAATGGGCAGAGCTACAGAGAAAGACTGGCCAAAGAGGCCTTCTGATCACCAGCTACAAGAGGCTCAAAATCACTCTGATAGAGCCATAACTCCTGCAGTGGAAACAGTCTGTCGCCCTGCACACTTAGCACCACCAGGATCCCTGCAAGCCAAGCAGCTGTGCCACCTTCATGCTCAACTCTTAAACTGGAACAGAGCTGTCACAGGCAAAAAAAAGTCTTTCATCTATGCACCTTCCGTCTATCTGTCTTTGTTCCAACTGTTTGCGAACCTGTAGACTGTGGCCTGCCAGGCTTCTCTGTCAGGGGGTGTTCTCCAGGCAAGAATATTGGAGTTTATTGCCCAATACTGGTTGCCATTTCCTGCTGCCCTAGCCGCCAACTCCCCTGAGTACCTGATGCTGCCAGAACCCCTGCAACCCAAGCAGCTGCACCACCTCCACACCTGGCCTTCACAGGGGCAAACCCAAGTCCTCCAGGGCAGCCTCAGTGGACGACCCACATGCAGAGGTAGAAATAAAAACACAGTGAAACTCAGGGGCAGTGTGGCTAAGGAAGAAGACCCAAAACCTTCCCACCAGCTGTACAAGCTGCAGATTAAATCCACACGATTAACTAGGCAGATTCTGTGTCTATGGAATATATAAAAGGACACTGAGAGCTCCCACGAAAGAAAACACACTAGTTCTAATAGCTGTGAGAGGCAAGAACACACAGGGGTAGAATCAGATTGGAATCTGAGCTGCCCCCACAGCAGGTCCAGAGGAGGGCATCCTAGGGAGGTGAGTGGACTGTGACTCTCAGCAAGGGAAAGGACTCTGATAGCAGTGACTCAAGAGAAAACATTTATTATTCTTATGTTTTGACTTGTTCTGTAGATTCTTTCGGATATTTTTTTCTTCCCTTTTTTCCCCGTCTGTGGTAGTTGTCAGTTTTATTGGTACTATGAAATCTAATTAAGCTTTTGAGCTTTTTTTCTTTCTCAGTCACATTTTTTATTGTTGTTATATACCTCTGCCTCTATGTTGGGCTATTGCAATTCTGTGGAATTTTCCTTTTTTTTCCCTGCTCTTTTTTAGTTTTTAAGCCTATTATTATTTTTTCTACATTTATTCCTTTGTTTGCTTTTCCTACTGTTCTTTTCCCCTTTCAGTTAATCTTTAATGTATATCTACCTCTATTTAACTTTGCATATCTATTTTTTTCATCTTTTCTTTTTTGTTTTAGTTTTTGTTAGTTTTGTTTTCATTGCTTTATTCCCCAGTTGGCACCTTGCTTTAGTTTGGTTTTCCAGTTTGTGCTTTAGTTAGTTTTGTTCTTAATTGGTAGATATAATTTTTGGTTTTCTTTGTTCGCTAGATCAATCTATTGTAGTTTATTTTTGTTGGATTGTTTTGATTTTGCTTATGGTTGTATAGGTATATGTGTCTATTCAGTCACACTTTTTATTGTTGTTATAAGTCTCTGCCTCTGCATTGGGCTTTTGCAGTTCTGTGGAGTTATCTTTTTTTCCTTTTTTTCTTTCTTCTTCCTTTTTCTTATCTCTTTTTTATAATTTTGATTTTTAATTTCTTTAAAACTATTATATTTTTCTACACTTATTCCTTTGTCTTTCCTTCTGTTCTTTTCCCCTTGCAGTTAATCTCTAATATATATAAATCTTCTTCATCTACTTCTATTTAACTTTGCATATCTATTCTTTCTTTCTTTTCCTCTCAATATATTTGTTAGCTTTATTTTCATTGCTTTATTTCCCACTTGGCACCTTGCTTTAGTTTTGTTTTCCAGTTTGTACTTTAGTTAGTTTTGTTCTTAACTGGTAAATATAATTTTTGATTTCCTTTGTTTGCCAAATCAATCTAGTGTACTTTATTTCTGCTGAACTGTTTTGACTTTGCTTATGGGTGTGTATGGATGTGAGAGTTGAACTATAAAAAAAAGATGAGCTCTGAAGAATTGATGCTTTTGAACTGTGGTGTTGGAGAAGACTTTGAGAGTCTCTTGGACTGCAAGGAGATCCAACCAGTCCATCCTAAAGGAAATCAGTCCTGAATATTCATTGGAAAGACTGATGCTGAATCTGAAACTTCAATACTTTGGCCACTTGATGCGAAGAACTGACTCACTGGAAAAGACCCTGATGTTGGGAAAGACTGAAGGCAGGAGGAGAAGGGGATAATAGAGGACGAGATGGTTGGATGGTACCACCAACTCGATGGACATGAGTTTGGGCAAGCTCTGGGAGTTGGTGATGGACAGGAAAGCCTGGCATGCTACAGTCCATGGGGTTGCAAAGAGTCAGACATGACTGAGAGACTGAACTGAACTGACTGATGGATGTATATGTATATGTGTATATTCCATTATTTTAATTATTATTTGCCTGATTCTGTAACTGCCATTTGTCTGGGGTTCAACTTTGGTTTCTTGTTTTGGGATATTTGTTTTAATCTCACTTAATGCCATAACAAACCACTTGTGGATCTTCGTTCCTGACCAGAGATCAAGCCCTGAGCCTTTGGAGTAAGAACAGTGACTCTAAGACCCTAGACTACTAGAGAACTAAACATAGGCAGTATCAATAGTGAGAACTCACAAAAAGGAAACCACTTGAATACAAGACAGAGCATCACCCTACAACCAGGAGCACCCTGTGCAGGATGCCTCATCTAAACAATGAAAAAAATAAAAATACAAACCCAATCATCAGCAGACAAGATTACCACCTCACTCAGCCTTGCCCATCAGAGGAAAAACAAGCAAATGAAAACAAACAAACAAACAAAAAAAAACCCCAAAATTCTCAGCACAAATCTCACCCTATACTAAGCTTACACAAACCACTGGACCAAACTCAGGAGGGCAGAGACCAAAAGGAAGAAAGAATTCAAACTTCAAGCCTGGAAAAAGGAGACCTCAAACACAATAAGTTAAAACAAATAATAATGAAACTACACAATTGAAGGAACAAACTAGAAAGACAAGTTCAAATAAATGAAGAGGAAATAGGCAAACTACTTGAAAAACAATTCAGAATAATGATAGTAAAGATGATCAAAAACCTTGAAAGCAAAATGGAGAAAACGCAAGAATCAATTAACAAAGACCTAGAAGAATTAACCTAGACAGCATGTTAAAAAGCAGAGACATTACTTTGCCAACAAAGGTCCATCTAGTCAAGGCTATGGTTTTCCGGTAGTCATGTATGGATGTGAGAGTTGGACTATAAAGAAAGCTGAGAGCCAAAGAATTGATGCTTTTGAACTGTGGTGTTGGAGAAGACTATGAGAGTCCCTTGGACTGCAAGGAGATCCAACCAGTCCATCCTAAAGGAGGTCAGTCCTGAATATTCATTGGTAGGACTGATGCTAAAGCTGAAACTCCAATGCTTTGGCCACCTGATGCGAAGAGCTGACTCATCTGAAAAGACCCTGATGCTGGGAAAGATTGAAGAGGAGGAGAAGGGGACGACACAGGATGAGATTGTTGGATGGCAACACTGACTCAATGGACATGAGTTTAAGTAAGCTCTGGGAGTTGGTGATGGACAGGGAAGCCTGGCATGCTGCAGTCCATGGGGTTGTGAAGAGTCAGACATGGCTAAACTGAATTACTCCAACTGAACTGAACTGAATGCACATATATGGAATCTAGAAAAATGGTACTGAAGAACTGATTTACAGGATAGCAAAGGAGAGACAGACGTAGAGAATAAACATATGGACATGGAGAGAGGGGAGTAGGGGGTAAGATATATGGAAAGAGTAACATGGAAACTTATATCACCATATGTAAAATAGATAGCTAACAGGAATTCGCTGTATGGCTCAGGAAACTCAAATAGGGGCTCTGTATCAACCTAGAGGGGTGGGATGGGGAGGGAGATGGGAGGGAGGCTCAAAAGGGAGGGGATATATGTATACCTATGGCTGATTCATGTTTAGGTTTGACAGGAAACAACAAAAGTTGGTAAAGCAATTATTCTTCAATAAATAAACAAATTTTTAAAAATATAAATAAATAAATAAAACAAAGGACTTCCCTAGTGGTCCAATGGTTAAGACTCCCTGCTTCTGCTGCAGAAGGTGCAGGTTCGATCCCTGGTCAAAGAAGTCTTGCATGCAGCCCAGTGCAGCCTGAAAACAAAAATTAATTAATTAATAAGATGAACTGCATCTGCTGCCTGTATATTTAAATGATGGACATTTTGGAAAGCTTAAAAAATTTACTCTCTCTCCAAGTTAGAAAATATATAATTTTGCATATTTTCACATTTATTCATATTTTTAAGCAGCAAATTTATTGATTTGTCCGTTTTCTACACTGTGCCTTGTACTATGCTTAATGCTGGAAATACCAGAATGCGTAAGAAAAATCCCTCCCCACGGTCTGATTCAGGAGACTGAAAAAAATCACTGCAATGTATAATGATATTACACTGTACAATTTATAATCAGGAGTATAATATCACTAGAAAGTACTCTAGAGAATACAATGGGCTCACATGGCTTGGGAAAGTTAAAGAAAGCTTCTCCTAGGAGATAACTCTTGAAAGATGAGTGGGGGTTCACTTTTAACAAAAAATACAGTGTCTTCCCCGGAGGTCTAGTGGTTAAGAATTTGCCTTGCTAACAAGGGATGCATGTTGGATCCCTGCTGAGAGGAGATTCCACATACCTAGGGGCAAGTGACCCCGGGTGCCAGGGCCGCAGCTAGAGAGCCAGCTTGCCACAACTTCTGAGTTAGCATGCTCTGGAGTCCATGCTAGGCCGCAAGAGAAGGCCCGGCGACCACAACTAGAAAGAAGCCCCTAGGTGCCACAACTAGAGAAAGCCTGCGCCTTGGCAACAAGGAGCCTGCACTCTACAGAGAAGATGCAGTGCAGCCAAGATTTTTAAAAAAGGAGTGGGGGCATTCTAAGGATTTAGGCTTAAGGAAAGCTGCACTAAATAGGAGGGGCACAAGCAAGTGTTTTGCCTTTTAGGAGAATGGGATGTAGGTTAGAATAGATGAGGATAGGATGTTTCATTTAGTGAACAAAAAATGAGATAGGAGGAGTAAATTTGGCTAATACTAAAGCCAAGGGGGAGTAGGATTAGGGAAGCAGGTGCTTAGGGCACACCATTTGAAAAGCTAGTCTCTTGTTCAGACAGGTGCAAGATACTTAGATGTTAAACCCTGGGCAATTTGCTCCTCTCACTGTAGATCCTTGAGGAGAAAAAAGAAAATCTCTGGAGCAACAAGGAATCATTAAAGCATTATGTGATTTGATTTGTGTTTAGGAAGAGTTGTGTTTAGAAGTATGGTACGGTACTAGAGTAGAGCGAAACTAGAGTCAGAGAAACTTGGTAGGGAGCTATCAAAATAGGAAGAGACTCTGTAGAGGAAGCTTCTGAGGTTCCAACCCCATGTAGTCAGTTCAAAGTCTACTGATTTTATTTCCCTAAGTAGCTCTCACAGTCATCTCCACTGCTGGGCCTTTACTTCGCTTTGTCTAGATTCTGCAATAGTCTTCGATCTATGCTCATCATTACTATCCAAGTAATCCAAATATAAATCTCATCATGTTGTTGGTTTTCTCAAAGTTCTTCATGGATCTTTAGAGAGGAAAGTCTGCTTTACTGACATGATCATTCATGACCTGCCTTCCATGTATAGTCTGTCCTGTTACTCCCTGCCCTCAATCTCTGCACCAGTAAAACTGACGCCTTGCAAATTCCCAGATTAGCACTTGGCCTCTTGCTGATGTGGTTTCATCTAAGCAGTTCACTGTGCCTAAAAAATTCTTCCCTCTCTGGTTCATCAGAAACCTTCTTCAGCTTTTAAACCAGTATCAGTTTGTATGTGTGTGATATTGGGTTGAACTGATCCCCTACTTTTCTCTCTTGGAAACTTCCATTCCATTCATCCATGTAATTGTCATTGGAGCTACTTTGTTCTTTTATGCACTTGCTGAATGCTCCAAGGCATACATTTAATCCAAGTAAAGAAAATAAACCCATTATTTAGGATTTAAATTTTTTTAAACATTCATGTATTTGTTTATCTTGGCTGTGCTGGGTCTTAGTTCTGGCTTTCTTAGGATCTTCATTATAGACTCTTACTCACAGTATGGATATAGGTTCTAGTTCCCTGACCAGGGATTGAACCCAGGCCTCCTATACTGGGAGCCTGGAGTCTTACTCACTGGACTACCAGGGAAGTCCCAATTTGAGATTTTTTTTTAACTAAAATCTCTGCTCTTAGAACAGTGAGATGAAGGGAAATCCCTGGTGGTCCAGTGGTTCAATCAGTTTCAGTTCAGTTGCTCAGTTGTGTCCATCTCTTTGCAACCCCTTGGACTGTAGAATGCTAGGCCTCCCTGTCCATCACCATCTCCCAGAGTTTACTCAAACTCATGTCCATGGAGTCAGAGATGCCATCCAACCATCTCATCATCTGTTGGATGGTCCACTGGTTATCTGTATTTTCACTGCCAAGGGTCATCTTTCAATACCTGGTTGGGAAAATTGTCTTTCAGTCACTAAGTCAGGTCTGGCTCTTTGCAACCCTATGGACTGCAGCAAGCCAGGCTCCTCTGTCCTCTACTGTCTTCCTGAGTTTGTTTAAACTCATGTCCTCTGAGTTAGTGATACTAGTTAACCATCTCATCCTCTACTACCCCTTTCTCCTTTTACATTCAATCTTTCCCAGCATCAAGGTCTTTTACAATGAGTCAGCTCTTCGTATCAGGTGACCAAAGTATTACAGCTTCAGCTTCAGCATCCGTCCTTCCAATGAAATTCAGGGTTGATTTCTTTTAGGGTTGATTGGTTTGATCTCCTTGTTGTCTAAGGAACTCTCAAAAGGCTTCTCCAGTACCACCATTCAAAAGCATCAATTCTTTGGTGTTCAGCCTTTTTGTTGGTTCAACTCTCACATCTGTACACGACTACTGGAAACACCATTTCAGTTCAGTTCAGTCACTCAGTCGTGTCCAACTCTTTGCAACCCCATGAATCGCAGCACGCCAGGCCTCCCTCTCCATCACCAACTCCCGGAGTTCACTCAGACTCACGCCCATCGAGTCAGTGATGCCATCCAGCCATCTCATCCTCTGCCGTCCCCTTCTCCTCCTGCCCCCAATCCCTCCCAGCATCAAAGTCTTTTCCAATGAGTCAGCACTTCGCATGATGTGGCCAAAATACTGGAGCTTCAGCTTCAGCATCATTCCTTCCAAAGAAATCCCAGGGCCGATCTCCTTCAGAATGGAGTGGTTTGATCTCCTTGCAGTCCAAGGGACTCTTAGGAGTCTTCTCCAACACCACAGTTCAAAAGCATCAATTCTGCGGTGCCCAGCCTTCTTTACAGTCCAACTCTCACATCCATACATGACTACTGGAAAAACCATAGCCTTGACTAGACAGACCTTAGTTGGCAAAGTAATATCTCTGCTTTTGAATATGCTATCTAGGTTGGTCATAACTTTTCTTCCAAGGAGTAAGCATCTTTTAATTTCATGGCTGCAGTCACCATCTGCAGTGATTTTGGAGCCCAAAAAAATANCTGGAAAAACCATAGCCTTGACTAGACAGACCTTAGTTGGCAAAGTAATATCTCTGCTTTTGAATATGCTATCTAGGTTGGTCATAACTTTTCTTCCAAGGAGTAAGCATCTTTTAATTTCATGGCTGCAGTCACCATCTGCAGTGATTTTGGAGCCCAAAAAAATAAAGTCTGACACTGTTTCCACTTTTCCCCATCTATTTCCCATGAAGTGATGGGACTGGATGCCATGATCTTCGTTTTCTGAATGTTGAGCTTTAAGCCAACTTTTTCACTCTCCTCTTTCACTTTCATCAAGAGGCTTTTTAGTTCCTCTTCACTTTCTGCCTTAAGGGTGGTGTCATCTGCATATCTGAGGTTATTGATATTTCTCCCAGCAATCTTGATTCCAGCTTGTGTTTCTTCCAGTCCAGCACTTCTCATGATGAACTCTGCATATAAGTTAAATAAGCAGGGTGACAATATACAGCTTGGATGTACTCCTTTTCCTATTTGGAACCAGTCTGTTGTTCCATGTCCAGTTCTAACTGTTGCTTCCTGACCTGCATACAGATTTCTCAAGAGGCAGGTCAGATGGTCTGGTATTCCCATCTCTTTCAGAATTTTCCACAGTTTATTGTGGTCCACACAGTCAAAGGCTTTGGCATAGTCGATAAAGCAGAAATAGATGTTTTTCTGGAACTCTCTTGCTTTTTCCATGATCCGCGAATGTTGGCAATTTGATCTCTGGTTCCTCTGCCTTTTCTACAACCAGCTTGAACATCTGGAAGTTCATGGTTCACGTATTGCTGAAGCCTGGCTTGCAGAATTTTGAGCATTACTTTACTAGCGTGTGAGATGAGTGCAATTGTGCAGTAGTTGCAGCGCACTAAGGCACAGGTGGCTGCCGTGAGCAGCGCACTAAGGAAACACCATACCTTTGACTATATGGTCCTTTGTCAACAAAGTGATGTCTCTGCTTTTTAACATGCTATCTGGGTTTGTCATAGTTTTCCTTCTAAGGAGTAGGCATCTTTTAATTTCAAGGCTGCAGTCACCTCCTGCAGTGATTTTGGAGTCCAAGAAAATAAAATCTGTCACTGCTTCCACTTTTTCCCCTTCTATTTTCCACGAAGTGATGAGATCAGATGCCATGATCTTAGCTTTTTTTTAAAATACTGAGTTTCAAGCCAGCTTTTTTATTCTCCTCTTTCATCTGCATCAAGAAGCTCTTTAGTATCTCTTTACCATCTGCCATTAGAGTGGTATCTTCTGCATATCTAAGGTTGTTGATACTTTTTCTGGCAATCTTGATTCCAGCTTGTGATTAATTCCTTCTGGCATTTTGCTTGATGTACTCTGCATATAAGTTATGTAAGCAGGCAGCCTTGTCATACTACTTTCCCAATTTTGAACCAGTCAGTTGTCCCATATCTGGTTCTGTTGCTTCTTGACCTGTATACAGGTTTCTCAGGAGACAAGTAAGGTGATCTGGTATTCTCATCTCTTTAAAAAGGAAATGGTAGGTAGAAATGCCAAGTTATTCCAATATTCTTGCTTCAAGAACCCCAAGAAGTATGAAAAGGCAGAAAGACATCACACCAGGAGCTGAGCCTCTCAGATCAGAAGGTATCCAATAGGCTACTGAGGAAGAGTGGAGGGCAATTACTAATAGCTCCAGAAAGAATGAAGTTGGCTGGGCCAAAGCAGAAACAACATTCAGCTGTGGATGTGTCTGATGATAAAATAAACTCCATTGCTGCATAGGAACCTGGAATGTTAGGTCTATGAATCAAGGTAAATTGGACATGGCAAGCAGGAGATGGCAAGACTGAACTTAGATATCCTAGGAATCACTGAACTAAAATGGATGAGAATGGGAGAATTTAATTCAGATTACCATTATATCTACTACTGTGAGCGAGAATCCCTTAGAAGAAATGGAATAGCCCTCATAGTCAACAAGAGTCCAAAATGCAGTACTTGGATGTAACTTCAAAAATGACGAAATGATCTCAGTCTGTTTCTAAGGCAAACTATTCAACATCATATGATGTTGAATAAGTAAGCCTATACCCCAACCACTGATGCTGAAGTACCTGAAGTTCACCGGTTCTGTGAAGACCTATAAGATCTTTTAGAATTCACACTCCAGAAAGATGTCCTTTTCATCATAGGGGATCAGAATGCAAAAGTAGGAAGTTAACAGATACTCAGAATAACAGGCAGGTTTGGCCTTGAAGTACAAAATGAAGCAGGGAAAAGGCTAAGAGAGTTTTGTCACGCTGGTTGGGGAACTAAGATCTCACAAGCTGTGTGGCATGGCCAAAAAAACCAAAACCCTGCAAGATGGCAAACTCAAAAAAGTGAATATTAAAGAGATCATAATTCCAGGGAAAAAGCTAAAGGCTTTGACTAAGATTTTGTCTGAGGAATAGGGAGGGATCCTTAGAGATATTCAGGGACAATAATGAGAGAGAACAAAATTGTTTTCTGCTCGCTCCCTACCAAATCCAGTGTGTTCATCAAATTAGGAACGATGATTTAATTAGATTTCTGTCACTTATTGAGGCTTTCTTATAGTCCATGAGGTCGCTAAGAGTTGGACACAACTAAGTGACTTCCCTTTCCCTTTTCACTTTCATGCACTGGAGAAGGAAATGGCAACCCACTCCAGTGTTCTTGCCTGGAGAATCCCAGGGATGAGGGAGCCTTGTAGGGGGTTGTCTATGGGGTCGCACAGAGTCAGACACAACTGAAGCGACTTAGCAGCAGCAGCAGTAGCTCAGATGGTAAAGAATCTGCCTGCAATGTTGGAGACCCTGGCTTGATCCTTGGGTCAGGAAAATCTCCTAGAGAAGGGAATGGCTACCCATTCCAGTATCCTTGCCTGGAGAATTCCATGAACAGAGGAGCCTGGTGGGTATAGTCCATGGGGTTGCAAAGAGTCAGGCACCACTGAGCGACTATTTACCTATCTTATCTGTCACTTATAACCAAAGACATATTCTAAAGCGTCAGTTTTAGTTTAAACACGGTTTCTCAACAGTGTCACTAGTAACATTTTGGACTCCTTTGTCAGGTTAATGCAAAGGAATTTGATTCTTTTTGTCTCTAGTCCTATTGAAGGATGTGGCCAAATATCCACCAGGGGGCTGATGCCAACTGCCCCCAGTTGAAAGCCAACAAAGGTTTGTGTCCATCAGTACTAATCTCTGAGAATATTGAGAACAAGAGAGAAATACAGTTCAGAGAAATTAGGCAAAGAATTAAATGCACACAAAAATCTTGAAATAATTCAAATTCATAATAAATTCTCTGAAGGAAACAAATGGGATACTAAAATGAGAAATAATGGACTGAAGAGTGCTACTTTATTTTAGGAGTGCTACTTTGTTTTTCTTTATTGTTTGTTTATTTATTCAGCTGTGTCAGGTCTTAATGGCACATGGGATCTTTCCTTGTAGCTAAGGGACTCTCCAGTTGTGGTGCATCTGCTTAGTTGTTCTGAAGCATGTGAGACCTTAGTTCCCTGACCAGGCATCAAACCTGAGCCCCCTGCATTGCAAGGCAGATTCTTAACTGCTTGGGCTACCTGGGAAGTTCTCAAGAGTGCTACTTTAAACAGGGAATATCTAGGTAGGAGTTAGGTAAATGACGGCTTGGAGTTTGGAGTACCTGGTCAAATTATATCTGATACAAGCGTATCTGAGGGAACGTCACTTGTAAAAGCTTTTAAGGAGCATTGAAATGTATGTTTTGTGCTTTGCTATTTTACTTGCCCTTAGTTGCAAAAATGAGAAGGTATTTGTTTTGATGTTTATTCCCTGCCCTCTGCCCCATCCCCATCCCATTTGGAGAGCCTTCACTATCTGGCCTGATGCATGACTTCAGGGTGTACAGTTCACATCAGGCTGGACACAAGTGGCACTTCCAGAGTTCTGTGCCAGAATTAATGTGATTCAGCTGGGTGTCCACTCTATGGAATGTATAATCTCTCCTGTCTGAAAGGGAGTTGATAGATTTCCCAGTGACAGCATCCTTTCCTACAGCCTATTGTTGAGGTATTGTTTGAAGAGGCGATGGCACCCCACTCCAGTACTCTTGTCTGGAAAATCCCATGGACGGAGGAGCCTGGTAGGCTGCAGTCCATGGGGTTGCTAGGAGTCGGACACGACTGAGTGACTTCACTTTTACTTTTCACTTTCATGCATTGGAGAAGGAAATGGCAACCCACTCCAGTGTTCTTGCTTGGAGAATCCCGGGGAGGGGGGAGCCTGGTGGGCTGCCTTCTATGGGGTCGCACAGAGTCGGACACAACTGAAGCAACTAAGCAGCAGCAGCAGCAGCAAGGAATTAAATATTCTAGATATATAAGGATAAAAGGATAAATGTAAACCAGGGGTTGGCAGGAAGGGTGGGAATCCATGAAAGTTAAAAGTGGGAGAGCTACTGCATTGTCAGTGTGAATTTGCTTCATTTTTAAGGACTGATCCATAGCAAGGACTTGACCTGGTGTCCAAATGAAAGGCAGTTGCCTGTTGTCATCTAAGCAATGAGTCACAACTGCCTTGAAAAGTCACATCATCTGTTTTCCCTTTGTTCTAGAATTCCTGAAGGACAGATAAGTGAAAGAGAAAAGATGTTGGTTATTAAGCAGGTTGGTGGGAAGATTTTGGGTCTGAGCTAAATTTGCTCGAACTCTGCAATACCATAACATAACTGATACATTTTCAACACAGGAATTTTTGGAGCAATGACTTTTGTCTTTTGTCTATTTAGCATCCTAATGATTCATGGAAATATATATATGTATATACACATTTATATATGAGCCCTTTATTAGTTACATTGATACATATTTCAAATATTTTCTTCTATTTGCTGACTTAACTTTTTCATCTCTTTATAGTGTCTTTTGATGCAGAGATGACTTTTTTAATAGGTGATTATTTTTGCCAGCAGTATTACTTAATAATGGAAACAGTTTCAAACCTCCTTTTTCAAAATGCTCTCTCCATTGCACAAGTTTCTTTCAAAAAGCAGTTCTCACTCATTTTTGAAACACAGCTTTTACTCTAGGGCCATAGGAAAATGTATACATTAAAAAGTTGTTTTGTTGTTAGCATTGCTAACAACAGCCACTTATCACCAGAAAGGTTCATAAAATTTTAAATGTCTTTTTTTCAAATAAACCTATAAAGCTCTCCTTTTGTCAGACTGTACTTTGCTACAAGGTATCAGGGAACCAATGGTTTCATGAAATAAAAATTAAACACATTGCTGACATCTTCCAGCATGTAAACTGCAATATTTTGAAATATGCTGACTGTCAGTTACCCAGGACAGTCTGAGGACTGCAAACTGCAAACTGAAGACTTGGTGTCAATCCCTACATAAGATGATGGCAAAAATTCATTTCTTTCATTTTTACCATATGAAAGATGCTGAAATAATCTTTGATATAAACTGACAGAATTAGAAGCTCCCATATTCTCTATTTGTTTCGACAGAGATTGATCATCTTACATAACACTTGAGTACAAGCTCCCATTTTGAAGACCAAAAAGTTAGAGATAAACAGACACGTTGAAATTGACAATTGGAACAATTAATATTAACTGTTTTCTTGTTTGCATATTAATCAATTGAATGGATTTTAACAGATCCATAAATTATTAATAGAAGGCAGATGTCTTTAAATGCTCTAGTCCTTAAGCAGATACTAAGGTTTCAAAAAATATTTGATCTGATCTTGATTTTGGCCTAAGGGAAAAAGGGAGAGATGAATTTCTACTTTGTAGAAGTGGAAGAAGAAACACAATGACTATCAGAGAGTCTAGGTCATAAGATGCTGGGAGAAGAAAGAGACGAAGGAAAAAGTGTTGAATTAAGTAAACTGATATTTCTTTGCCCCTTTAGTGGGCAGCCTAAACGCAAATTCTGTAATGCATCGAGACAGACCTGTTAATGGTCGTAGTGTGACTGTACAAGAGGGCGAGAACTCGTGTAGAAACGAAGTGTTTCAAATCCAAAACTGCTCTACAGGTACACACTCCCCGAGCCGCTAGCTCCTTAGGAAGTCTCAGCGGGGACAGCAGCCTGGGTCTCCGCACCTGGACCCGGCCGTCGCGGCCACGCCCCAGAGGCGGGGCGGGCTCTCCTCGTAGCCCCGCCCCTCCCCGCCCTCCCGCAACTCCCCAGACGCCTGCGGCGACGGCTGAGACACCGGAAGGAGCTGCTGCGGGAAGTGGAGGGTGCGGGAGGCGGGGAGCCCGCGGGCTAAGCTGCGGAGCTGTTTTCCGGCGCTCAGGACGCGACGCCTCCCGTCTCCTAGGTCAGGAGAAGAAAGAGGAGTTGGTGAAGGTGCGGCCACAGGCCACCGTTGGCCGCGCTGGCGGGGCCCGTGGGGAAGGCCTTGGAGGTAAGCGCGACGCTGCTGGGAGGGGCTCAGGGCCGAAGGGCGCCCGGCTGCAGCCAGGGGCCGATCTGTGTTCTCGCTGCCGCGCACCCTGGCTGTGGCTGCTGTAGCGGCCTCTTTTTCTTGATTCCGGAAGGTGGTGAGCGCGCGTGTGGGTAGAAGGCCTAGACCCCTTCAGTGCTCTGCGCTGATGATTGGTGGCCGGCCCGGTAGGGGTCGGCGGAGGACGCGAGTCAGTCGTAGATTTGAGGAAGGTTTCCCAGGGGGCGCTTCCCTGGAAAGCAGGAGGGGGTGAAGAGAGTCCCTGAGAAGGTCTCCGCTCCTTCCTCGGTCCGCATTCCAGCTTGCCAGCCCCGCACGGTGGGCGCGGAAGACTGGAAGCCCCGCAGCGCGCTGGCTCCGGGGTTCTGGTTTCGCTTTGCGGCGCAATTGGGGTGATCGGACTCATTCGTGCAGCCCCAGGGGCCCCGTTATTCTTTGTTGTCAGCGGGAAAACCTAGGCGTCGTCGTCCCTGGAATTTTTCTTCGATGAATATTTAATCCCGACTGTTTTCAGAGGTTACGATAGCCCTTGCGGTCTGTCCATCCGCAGCTTTTGTTTGAGTCAGTTTCCATGGTGTGTGGTTTCCCAGACCTTTACTCTTACATATTTGCCTACTATAAAATGGTCTTCTTTTGAATGATTGTTGGGTGATTCTGGTGCTTTACACAAGTGTTTTTAGGGTTTACGGTTTCATATAATCAATATAAGGCCAGGAAAATTGGGACAGTGGTGACAACACCGGCAGGCGCGTAGGCTCTAAACTGACGCCGAATTTTACCACAAGGATCTCTAGACTTCTTGCTTAATAGATGTATAGAATTGTAGAATTTTTTAGTTTGATCAGATTATTTTTCTTCTAAGGAAAATCTCCTTCAAAATATAATGAGGCTGTCCTAGTTCGTTTCTGGTTGAAGCAAATGTATCATCTGGAAAGGTCTGACCAAAGCAAATAATAAGCTATTTGGTCTGAACATAATATGAACATTGTTAGTGAATTCATGCTGTTAATATAAACATGGGGGAAAATGGGAATCTTATTGAAATGCTAATCTTAAGAAAAAGTATTAGGAATAAATTGTACTACACCAGGGGCTTTATATTACTTTACTTTGGCAGGATTGAAAAAAAATGGACAGTACAAGAAATATTCCAGAAATAAATTATTTGACCTCTTGCCATATGCAGGAGAGATTGTCTGCTTAACATTGCTTCTTCTTTTTGATCTGGTTTAAAGCCAGCTTTCACTTTTTTGTCTTTTGTGATTCTTTATAACCTATTTGTAACCAAAAACGTGAATGCATTCAATGGCATTAGATTGTAGTAGATAAATTATTTTGATCGTTTGAAATGCAACGTTGAGGAGACAATTTTAAGGTTTATGTATTGCTGTTATAATCTTCAGTGACTTTTCAAATATACAATCTTATTTGATCCTCATGCCTGTTCTCTAAGTTAGGAATTCCAAGAAGTAAAGCCTTTTCTCACAACAGAGACATTTTGAGATTGTGGAAGGATTAGAATTTCTCTAAAGCCTGAAATAATCTTGCTGAAATAACCTTTGATATAAATTGGAATTCAGTTAGATTTTGCAGCGCAGTGAACTGTAACATGTGACGGACTGTGGACTCTTAAAGGAAATGAAGAGCATAAATTGTGAAAGATTTTTGGGAGAACTGTGAAATGTCATGTCTAAAAAATAAAGGGATAAATAGAAGCCTTTTTTAGTGTAAATTTTTTGTTTGACTTTTTTTTTTTTTTAAATTTGGCTGCTCTGGGTCTTAATTGTGACATGTGGCATCTTGTTGCCTGGCCAGAGATCAGACTCAGGCTCCCTGCATTAGGAACTCGGAGTCTTAACCACTGGACCACAATGAAGTCCCTCATACAGTTTTTAAACTTTTCAAGTCTGCATGCAATTTCAGGAGCATTTTGATAAGTATTTGCAAAGAGAATGAGATGAATATAGTTGGTTTGTCTATAAAAAGCATGCATTTTTTTACAATATTGTGTGTGTGTAAGCATGTGTGTATCAGGAGAACTAACACTTAAGAGACAATGCATATGTCAAAATAACTGTTCTTTTCTAAAAGTTACTTTAGAATGCCAAGTAGGTCAGTTTCTGTGGGTCTGTCACAGAAAGCCCTCTGGAAAATAAAAAGAGTGAAACATGGTTTCAGCCCTTAGAGTCAGGTTTGTAGTCAGGCTTGGGTAATTTTTTATACAATTACGGTAAGGTTGTATATGGTATTATGGTATTATAATCGGGTATTTATGGTATTATAATCATATAATCATGCTATGGTATTATAATCAGGAATTCAGGTGAAGAAGACATTACTTGTGATTGAATCTTGATAGAGGTGATATTTGACATGTGTGAGCTTTGCAGGATTTTCAACAGGAGGACATTTCTAATGAACAGATTATCGTGTCCCTGGGAAGGTACAACTTATATTTGAGAAAGGATCAGTAGAGCAATTTGGCTGATAATAAGTTATGGTTTATATAAGCTAGTAGTAAGAGATGAAAAAGACAAATTTCGAAAGCCTTCATTGAAGATGTTTTGTTAGAAGAGGTGTGTGTTTCAGGCTTCCCAGGTGGTGCTAGGGGTGAAAAAGAAACCCTGCCAATGCAGGAGACGTGAGAGATGAAGGTTCGATCCCTGGAGGAAGGCACGGCAGCCAACTCCAGTATTCTTGCCTGGGAAATCCTGTGGACTGAGGAACCTGGTGGGCTACAGTCCATAGGGTCACAAAGAGTCGGACTTGACTGAAGTGACTTAACACACGCACAGTATGTGACCCACATGAATGCAGAATGAGCTGTGATTTGGGAGAGGATTGAGACCAAGAGAACACCTGGGCAGCTTTAGGCTAAGCAAGATCTTGATAGTGTCACTTCTGTGACTCTTACAGTTCCTCTGGAGTGCTATCTTGAAAGCAGACCTGGATATAACGTGAATGCAGGTGAGATGCCAGGAAGCACAAGGTTAAAGAGTCAGGAAATGGGAAAAAGCCAGTGATGGGCAACTGGGGGTTTAATCCTGTGGCAATTTTTGTAGAACTGCCTCAGAATTGCCCCAGCAAATGAAAGGTAGCTGGGGAGTTTTTCTACCTATTCCCAGGCCTCACTGATTGAGATTGTCCTTCTGTTGCCTTAGCTAGGGCTGGGCAAGCTCCTGTCTAGGTGGAGAACTTAAAAGCAGAGAAGTATTGAAGTTGGGAAGCTAGCAAAATACTCTGTGCCAGCTCAAGGTGAGCTGATGGGATGGGGGCCAGATGTCAACAGTTGCCTGTCAATAGGCATTCTCATTAAATAATCCAGATGTTAAATGAAAGCCTCAGTTTAGGTGGAGGCCTAGAAGAAATGTGAGTTGAGAAGTGATTGATCAGAGGTAAGTGGTAGAATTTGGTAACTGATTGATAGAATATAAAACATGAAGAAGGGCCTCTAAAAAGGCACTGAGGTTTAAGAGTTAGATAACTTGTGATTGAGAAGGATTGACAGGCCAGTGACAGGAGCATAAAAGAATTACAGGGTGTTGGAGAGTGTTGATAAAGTCGAGTGTAGATGACTATTCATTCAAAAGGGCAAGTAGGGTGGAGAATTGAACAGTGCTGCCGCCCGCCCTAGATATATAGTACCTGACCTATACTTGATCAGGCCTTTGTTACCTTAACCTCTAAGTTCCTGGTGCTAGCGCACTCCTGAAATATGTCAATATGGTGAAAATATGGGACTAATTGTGACGTAAAGTAATACAATTTCCTGCAGTTTTTACCTGTAAAATCCTGAAGGAAAAATTGCTAATATTTTTAGCAGAGGCATTATTTAGATGAATAAATTTTGATTCTTTTTTAAATAATCAACAGTATTCTGAAAAAGACAAAAAATCGACAAGATTTCTTAGAATGGTTCTCATTGGCAGTTGCCTTTGCTTTTCTATGATTCTACATGTTCTAAACTAGTTTTAATGTTATATTCTGTTAATATTCCATAATGTTGATAGTCTGTTAATTTAATTACCTTTCCATCTTGCTCAGAAGTGACTAAAGGTGAAAAGTACCATCAGCTGGTTTTTGCTTCTCTTCAGTTCAGTTCAGTTCAGTCACTTAGTTGTGTTCGACTCTCTGTGACCCCATGAATTGCAGCACGCCAGGCCTCCCTGTCCATCACCAACTCCTGGAGTTCACTCAGACTCATATCCATCGAGTAAGTGATGCCATCCAACCATCTCTTCCTCTGTTGTCCCCTTCTCCTCCTGCCCCCAATCCCTCCCAGCATCAGAGTCCCCTCTAATGAGTCAGCTCTTCACATGAGGTGGCCAGAGTATTGGAGTTTCAGCTTCAGCATCAGTCCTTCCAATGAACACCCAGGACTGATCTCCTTTAGGATGGACTGGTTGGATCTCCTTGCAGTCCAAGGGACTCTCAAGAATCTTCTCCAACACCACAGTTCAAAAGCATCAATTCTTTGGCGCTCAGCTTTCTTCACAGTCCAACTCTCACATCCATACATGACCACTGGAAAAACCATAGCCTTGACTGGAGCTCTTATACCCATTCATTTTTTGTTCTCCATTTCTCTTCCTCTCTCTTTCTCCTCCCCCTAGTGTTTGTCACAATTATTTCAAGTAGATAAGGCTACAGTTGACTATACTTTGCCATTATTGGACAGTTGTTTTTTTTTTTTTTATGGCAAATGCTGATTAATATTTATACATCTCAACTAAAGAATTTTATTTAAAGCTAGGTTGCTAGATTAGAGCAGTGCAGTTTGGGTGATTTACTGTGGCAGTGTTAAGTAAGATAAGGTTCTAGAACAGATAGATTGCAAGTGGAGAAATCAGGAGATTATATAGTTTTGTTAGTTCTGTTGCTCAGTTGTGTCTGACTCTTTGCGACCCCATGAACTGCAGCATGCCAGACCTCCCTGTCCATCATCAACTCCTGAAGTTTACCCAAACTCATGTCTGTTGAGTCGGTGATGCCATCCAACTATCTCATCCTCTGTCATCCCCTTGTCCTCCTCCTTTGAAATCTTTCCCAGCATCAAGGTCTTTTCAAATGAGTCAGCTCTTTGCATCAAGTGGCCAAAGTATTGGAGTTTCAGCTTCAACATTATTCCTGCCAGTGAACAATGAACAGATCATTGGGAACAGTCCTGGGAACACCCAGGACTGATCTCCTTTAGGGTGGACTGGTTGAATCTCCTTGCAGTCCAAGGGACTCTCAAGAATCTTCTCCAACACCGCAGTTCAAAAGCATCAATTCTTCAGAGCTCAGTTTTCTTTATAGTCCAACTCTCACATCCATACATGACTACTGGAAAAACCATAGCCTTGACTAGATGGACCTTTGTTGACTAAGTAATGTCTCTGCTTTTTAATATGCTGTCTAGGTTGGTTATTAACTTTCCTTCCAAGGAGTAAGTGTCTTTTAATTTCATGGCTTCAGTCACCATCTGCAGTGATTTTGGAGCCCCCTAAAACAAAGCCACTATTTCCACTGTTTCCCCATCTATTTCCCATGAAGTGATGGGACCAGATGCCATGGCCTTCGTTTTCTGAATGTTGAGCTTTAAGCCAACTTGTTCACTGTCCTCTTTCGTGTTCATCAAGAGGCTTTTTAGTTCCTCTTCACTTTCTGCCATAAGGGTGGTGTCATCTGCATATCTGAGGTGATTGATATTTCTCCCAGCAATCTTGATTCCAGCTTGTGCTTCTTCCATCCCAGTGTTTCTCATGATGAACTCTGCATATAAGTTAAATAAGTAGGGTGACAGTATACAGCCTGGACGTACTTCTTTTCCTTTTTGGAACCAGTTTGTTGTTCCATGTCCAGTTCTAACTGTTGCTTCCTGACCTGCATACAGGTTTCTCAAGAGGCAGATCAGGTGATCTGGTTTCCCATCTCTTTCAGAATTTTCCACAGTTTATTGTGATCCACACAGTCAAAGGCATCAATAAAGCAGAAATAGATGTTTCTCTGGAACTCTCTTGCTTTTTCGATAATCCAGTGGATGTTGGATCATACAGTTCTCTTAGTAGACTTAGTAAGCCTGTCATTAATTAGACCGTTAAGGGTCAGTGGGACAGATGTGTGTGTGCGTGTGTGTGTGTGCGCGCTTAGTCATGTCTAGCTCTTTGTGACCCCAAGGACTATAGCCTACCAGGCTCCTCTCTCCGTGGAATTTTCCAGGCAGGAAACCACAGGAGTGGGTTGCCATGTCTCTCTCCAGGGGGGTCTTCCTGACCCAGGGATTGAACTGGTGTCTCTTGCATCTCCTGCTTTGGCAGGCGGAGTCTTTACCACTCGCACCAGGAAGAGGAAAATTAGATTAAAACCAAATTTCTTTTTCTGTTTTATGGTTTGAAGGAAAATTAAGAATGATTAAGGAAAGAGCTATAACACTGTGAGATCTGTGCAAAGATTTTAAAGAGTTTTTGTTTGCTAGAATATTTGTTTAAAGGATAAGAAACAGTTCTTTAAGTCCTCAACAGCAGATTTTATAAATTAAAATTATCCACAAACACTTAGAAGAAATCCACATCTTTCAGCTTATTATTGTACTCTTTTCACTGATACTTCCATTGTCAATATTTTTGGCTTGCTTTTTTTGGGTAGCAATTTTCTTCTGTTGTAAATATGGAAAAATTATCTATAAGCTTATTGCAGTTGAAATCATTTTAAAACCTAATATTTAAAATAGTACAGTTGAACTAATCAGATTAGTTGTAGTAATGGAACAGTTGTGTAGGCTGAAACTGACAGACAAATCAATTTTTCTGTAGTCAGAGAATATTAGAACTGAATTTGGGCCAAAATGCTGTCCTTTGAAACACCTAATGGTTGGGCTTCAAGCCTCTGTGTGTAACAATGATAGGGGATATCCTACTTTCCATGAATTTTTTGGTTGGGGGGTGGTGGCATATGGTGAGGCTTGCAGGATCTTTGATCCCTAGCCACGGATTGAACCAAGGCCTATGCAGTAAAGTGCTGCGTCCTAATCACTGGACCTCTAAGGAACTCCCCTCTAGTCCTCCAGCTTTTGCCTTCTGCTGTCTAACTTTTCTTACTTGTGGTTTTTCCTGATAAATAGCTAGCATTTATGGAGTGCTTACTGTCACTCTGTTCCAAGTAATTTATATCAATATATGTTAACATAGGTGCTATACCCACAACTTCACAAGGTAGACTTTTGTAATGATGTCAGTTTTATGGATAAGGGAACTGAGGAACAGAGAAGTGACTTAACACTTGACACAAACCTAGGACATAGTAGAGCTTGGATTTGAACCAGGCCTTTAATTAGGCTTGCTTTGACAACTTTACTTTTAGCCATAGTGTTGTCTTATCATGATACAATTTTCACATTATTTAAGACTGTGGAAGGCGTTTGTATTCTGTAGCTTTTAGTATTCTTCATAAATAATACATTGGAGATATAATCTACTTAGTTTACGAGTACAATAAAACTGGCTACTCTTTTTGTTCTGAAACCTGTTGTTCTGTTGATAAATTGAGCAAGAATTGTACTGTTATTTCATTCATCTTCTGTAGCATCTAGAATCTAAATACTTGAAACTTTTCTGGCCTTACTTTAGACAGTAGACTCTGAATCCCAATATAGAATATTACATCCATGTTAATTTTAGCTCACTTTCCTAAATAAACTTTTTTTGGTAAAATTATTTTTATAATTAGATTTCACTAGCTTGCCTTCTGTGTCTTTATACATATTTTTGTTAAAAATATTGAAGAGTTTTGCCATCTGCTGTTACAGACTTTATTCTGGATTCATATTAATCTTCTGTGTAGCTAGTAAATTAGCAACTAGTTCTCCTGACAGAAATTTTTTTCTCACAGTTTCTTGACTCTGATTCTTTATAAATAGCTTTACATTTTAGAATAGACTTGATATTACTAGCTAAATTGTGTCCAGTTCTTTGTAACCCCGTGGACTACAGCACACCAGGCTTCCCTGTCCTTCACTATCTCCAGTAGTTTGCGCAGACTCGTANAATTTTTTTCTCACAGTTTCTTGACTCTGATTCTTTATAAATAGCTTTACATTTTAGAATAGACTTGATATTACTAGCTAAATTGTGTCCAGTTCTTTGTAACCCCGTGGACTACAGCACACCAGGCTTCCCTGTCCTTCACTATCTCCAGTAGTTTGCGCAGACTCGTATCCATTGAGTTGGTGATGCCATCCAACCATCTCATCCTCTGTCACCCCTTCTCCTCCTGCCCTCAATCTTTCCTAGCCTTGGGGTCTTTTCCAGAGTTGGCTTTTTGCATCAGGTGACCAAAGTGTTAGAGCTTCAGGTTCACTGTCAGTTTTTCCATTGAATATTCAGGGTTGATTCCTTTAGGATTGACTGGATTGATCTCCTTGCTGTCCAAAGAACTCTGAAGAGTATTCTCCAAAGCATCAATTCTTTGGTGCCCAGCCTTCTTTATGGTTCAGTTCTTACACTTACACGGCTACTAGAAAAACAATAGCTTTGACTGTATGGATCTTAGTCAGCAAAAGGATGTCTCTGCTCTTTAATGTGCTGTCTAGGTTTGTCATGGCTTCCTTGGTGGCTCAGATGGTATAGAATTCACTTGCAATGCGGGAGACCTGGGTTCAATCCCTGGGTTGGAAAGATTCCCTGGAGCAGAGCATGGCAGCCCATTCTAGTATTCTTGCCTGGAAAATCCCCATGGACAGAGGAACCTGGTGGACTATAATCCATGAGGTCACAAAGAGTTGGACACAACTGAGTGATTAAGTGATCACATGACTCAGTGATTATCTGACACACTACGTTTGTCATACGTTTTCTTCCAAGGAGTAAGTGTCTTTTAATTTTGTCTGCAGTCACTGTCCACAGTGATTTTAGAGCCCCCAAAATAAAATTTGCCACTTTTTCCCCATCTGTTTGCTGTGAAGTTATGGGACCAGATGCCATGATCTTGGAATAGGCTAGATAATGGTTTACAGGCAGTTTTTCAATGTTAAAAGATTCTCCTTAGGTTATCAACTATTAATATGTCTGATGTATAACAAATATTGATAACACTGGTCCCTATGCTTCTCCAATATTAAAATTTGAATATCTACTGTTCTGTTAGTAGGATGACCAGGTTAGAATTTGGGGCCTGAAACTTGGGGACTGTACTGCTAAAATATCCCCCACCACCTTAAAAGTAGAAATCTGAGTGAGCAGTTGAGTCCCTGCCAAAGCTGTACATCATACAGAATGAATGCTGTCATTTCAGTCTAGAAGATTTTTCAGTTGTTGCTGTTACCATCTTTATGACTGAGGAGATTTCAGATTGTCTAGATATGGTAGAAAGAGGGGAAAAGTTTCCTGATAAAGATTGCACATTGAGGTCAAATTATGGAAAGCTTTAATTTCCACCCAAAGTTTGATTTTTCTTTCACTCTAATAGTGATTCCCAACCTTGGATCCACAAGCTTCTAAAGGAGTCTTAGAGTTTTGTGGATTCTGCATCTGTAGACTGAACAAATAGCTTTTTCGTGTAGTTATTGTTTTTACTGCTTTCATGTTGCTTGTCTTTTCTAATGTCTATTTCCTGTCTCCCTTGAACAGACTTTCAGACCAGAATGAAAGCATGCATGCCTTCTTTCTTCTGGTGTACACTTTCAGAGGAAATTGAAGTAGCTGATGACTCCTATTGTCTTACCCTCCTTTATCTGAATGCCCTACTCTCAATGTTCTTTATCAACAGAAGGAAAAAAGAACGATTTTGTTACCATAGTGAATAACTAAGTAAAGCTCAATAACTAGAATATTAAGGGCCTTCTATTTTGATAGTGTTGTCTTTAATTATAGAGAATACTAAATAGCCTTGATACAAATGGTTAGCTTTTTTTTTTTTCACATCTGTTAATTCTCATTAAGTTGTTTAAATACCAGACCATTAATTGCAGAACAGAGAGAACTAATCTTTCTCTAGTCCCCTTTTCTTCTTTCCTCTGAGGCAATATTCAGAGTACATAACCTTCAAGGCTATATTTTTGTGCTTTGACAGTGGATGTGTACATACAGATAGATACAGTGTACTGTTGTTATACATTTTTTTTTGGTTGAACTTTTCTTTTTCATCTTTTTAAGTATAGTTAATTTACAATGTTGTATTAGTTTCTGGTGTATAGCAAAGTGATTCTGTTATACGTATACATTCTTTTTCATCTTATTTTCCATGATAGTTTATTACAAGATAATATAGTTCCCTGTACTATACAGTAGGACCTTGCTTATCTGTTTTACATATAGTACTTTGTGTCTGCTAATCCCAAATTCCTAATTTATCTCTCTCTGGTGTTTTAAATTTTTATTTCAGTAGTATCATAGAGAATGTAACATTGTGCATTTTCCTTTTTTTCCATTCAACATTATGGCCTTTAGATCTATGAAAAGTGAAAGTGAAGTCGCTCAGTCTTGTCCGACTCTTTGTGACCTCATGGACTGTAGCCTATGAAGTTCCTCCATCCATGGAATTTTCCAGGCAAGAATGCTGAAGTGGGTTGCCATTTCCTTCTCCAGGGGATCTTCCTGACCCAGGGATCAAACCTGGATATCCTGCATTGCAAGCAGAAGCTTTTACTGTCTGAGCCACCAGGGAAGCTCCTTTAGATCTATGCATGTTGATAAATTATCCATCCAGTTCATGATGGATAATAACAAGTTAAACTGTTGTGTAATATTCAATTGTGTGTGTATTCATTCTTGTATTGATGGACTTAAAACATTTTACCATCAAAAGTGAGATTTAAAGAAAAAAAGTGAGATTACATACTATCCCGAAAGCAATGAGGAGAATATTTCTATCTTATTGGCAAACACTGATATTTAGAGGAAAATCTATAGTTTAAATACTTTTATTATTAACTAAGTAAAGCTAAGGGAATTCAGTACCCATATTTAGGGATTAAGAAAATAAAACAGAAACCAATTAGGACATGGGGATTAAAAATAAAACTGTAGTTAATGGAATTGGAAATAGCAAAACAAAAACAGTGGGAAGGATAAATCCCAGAGCTGGTTCTTTACAAGGACTGATGAATTATTAATAGATAAACCTCATATAAGGGGAAAAAAAATCGAGAGGAGTAAAAATATGCAATATTAAGAATGAGAAAGGAAACATCATAGATACCCAGATATAGGAGGGATTAATGGACTCATATTCAAACCTTCAGAATATTACATGCCATGCCATGATGCCAAAGTTGAAAATTGAGATAAGTGGATAATTTTATAGCAAAATATAAATTAGTAGGATTGATCCAAGAAGTGGAAAACTTGAATTTACCAGTTCTCCATCAGGGATTGAAAAGGCCATTGAAAGTTGGTCCTATAAAGAAGCAGCATAGCAGATGGTTTCACAGTTGACTTTCATTTAATTTATAAACAACATAAGTTTTTAAAAAACTGTATTCTATGTTATTGAGGATGCAAAACTACTCAGTGCATTCTGTGAAGCACACATACTTTTATCCTGATTAAAAATACTACTTCCCTGGCGGTCCAGTGGTTAGGATTCTGCCCTTCCACTACAGGGTGCGTGGGTTCAGTTCCTGTTTGGGAACTAAGATTGCACAGGTCCTGCATCTTGGCCAGAAAAGAGAAAAAAAAAAAACCTAACAAAAAAGATCAGTCTTACTTGTTTCTAGAAATGCAAAATTTCTAAATACAATATTAGCTGATAGAATTTAGATATAAAGTAACCGACTAAGTATACATTTTGGCTCAATAGGATATATTGCATCAATGCAAAGATCATTAGTATTAAATTTGTTAATATAATAGATAGTATCAACAAATGAAACAATATAGTAAGCCATCAGTAGCTGCTGAAAAGGCATTTCATAGAGTTCATTAAGACCACTTCTAATTAATACGATACTATAAATCAACTAAACTGCAGTTTTTAAATAGACCATTTCAAATTTTTTAAATGTAAGCAAATTAAGAATAGAAAGAAATTATAGAAAATACCCTAAATGGCAAAACATTAATATATATAAGTACCCTGACATAGATGCTCACATCACCTTTATATTCAGATTGCATTTAGAGATTCTAATAGATGCATTAAAACAGTAAAATTAAATAACTGATATTAATATTGGAACATAAAAGGTAAAATTATCAGATTTTCTAGTGTATTTAGAGAGTAGCCAAGGAAGCTGAAATGGAACATTGAAGGAAGTATGTCAACTGTTCTGTATAGAATATTGTAGTCTCTAAATCGGATTAATATAGTATGAGCATAGACAGATCAGTTAGAAAATATGTATAGAAATATGTGCAGATTTAATAAAGGGTAAAGATAATGTTGCAATTCAGTAGGAAATGGGTTCAGTTCAGTTCAGTTGCTCAGTCGTGTGCAGCTCTTTGCGACCCCATGGACTGTAGCACGCCAGGCCTCCCTGTCCATCACCAACTCCTGGAGTTTACTCAAAGTCATGTCCATTGAGTCAGTGATCCATCTCATATACTCTGTCCAGCCTTCTCATCCAGCCATCCAACCATCTCATTTTCTGTCATCTCCTTCTCCTCCCGCCTTCAATCTTTCCCAGCATCAGGGTCTTTTCAAATGAGTCAGCTCTTCACATCAGGTGGCCAAAGTATTGGAGTTTCAGCTTAAACATCAAGCCTTCCAGTGAACGCTCAGGACTGATCTTTAGGATGGACTGGTTGAATCTCCCTGCAGTCTAAAGGACTCTCAGAAGTCTTCTCCAACACCACAGTACAAAAGCATCAGTTCTTCAGCACTCAGCTTTCTTTACAGTCCAACTCTCACATCTATACATGACTACTGGAAAAACCATAGCCTTGACTAGACTGACAAATCTTTGTTGACAAAGTAATGTCTCTGCTTTTTAATATGCTGTCTAGGTTGGTCATAACTTTCCTTCCAAGGAGCAAGCGTCTTTTATTTCATGGCTGCAGTCACCATCTGCAGTGATTTAGATTATGTAGTAAATGGCACTGATAGAAATGTCTGCCCATCTAGAAGAAAGTAAATCTGGCTTCCTGTCTTATGATAACCTCCTGATAGATTAAAGCCTTGCTTAAAAAAAATTTAAGGCTATTCTGTAGTTTTAGCTCTATAAATTACAGTGAAGGAAATCTCAAGATTAGAAAATCAGAAGCTGTTATAAGAGATGTATCTGATTTTATTAAAAATTAATGCTTTTAATGATGAAGCATACTATAAGAAAGTTAATAATAGTTTTGATTGTAAGATAAGCATAGACTAATGGAATAGCATAGAGCCCAGAAATAGTGCACACATAAGTGATCAATTTTTTAAAAAAATTTTCATCTTTATTAAGGTATAATTGACAAAAATTTGTATTTTTAAGGTGTATAATGTGGTAGTTTCATATAAATATACATTGTAATTACCACAATCAAGCTATTAGCATTTGTTACTTCACATAGTTAACTTTTTTTTTCCCTTGTCAACCCCTACTCTTTCCTCTCTGGCAGCTGCCTGTTCTGGTTTTTTTTTTTTTTAATCTGTTTCTGTTTTGTTTTTTAGATTGCATATACATGTATTTGTCTTTATCATTCTGATTTACCTTACTTGGCATAATACCCTCTAGGTCCATCCATGTAGTCACAAATGCAAGACTTCATTCTTTCTTTTATGGCTGAGTAGCATTCAAGTGTGTGTGTGTGTGTGTGTGTGTGTGTGTGACATATTCTTTATCTGTTCTGTTTATGGACTTTAAGGTTGCTTCCATATTTTGGCTGTTACATTAACATTTTTGGCTGTCAGGTTCTGCCTCTGTAAAGGTTGCCAGTCAAGAGTGGAGTTTTGGGGCTTCCCCGCTGGTCCAGTGGCTAAGACTCCATACTCCTAATGCAGGAGGCCTGGATTCGATCCCTGGTCAGGGAACTAGATCCCACATGCTGCAACTAAGACTCAGTGCAGCCAAATAAAACACATACATACATGCATATAGAAAAGAGTAGAGGTTTGTTTCCTGTGGACCTCCATCTCTTCTGTACTCAAGCCCTAGTTGGCCTTCAGGGCTAGATGTTCTGGGGCGTTTTCCCTTTGCAGAACCCTTGGCCTGGAGAGCCCGTGTGGAGCTCAGATCCTTTACTCCTTAGGGAGAAACTCAGCAGTTGTGATTATTCTCATTTTTGTGGGTTGCCTGCCCAGGTGTGTGGATCTTGACTATATTGCATCTCTGCTCCTTCTAACCATTTCATGGTTCCTTCTTCATGTCTTTGTACTGAAAAATCTTTTCTGCTTGCCTTCAGGTCATTCTCATCTGTAATGGTTCTGTAAATAGTTATGATTTTCATATGCCGGTGAAAGGAGGTGAACTCAAGATCCTATTTCACTATCTTAGTAAGGTATCCCTGGTTAAATGTTTTTTGATGAGTGCCAAGACCATTCAGTGGGGAAAATAACAGTCTTTTCAAGAAAGGGTATTGGGCAGACTTTATATTCAGAAGCAAAAATACAACATTGGATCTTTACCTTACCCAAACATACAAAAATTAACTTTAGTGGATCAAAGGCATAAACATAAGAACTAAAACACTTAGAAGAAAGCATAGAGGGGAAACTTTGTGACACTGGATTTGTCAGTGATTTCTTGGATATGACACTAAAAGCACAGGTCACAAAAATTAATAGATGAACTGTATCAAATTAGAAATTATTGTGCATCAAAGGACACAGTCAAGAGAGTGAAAAGGCCATCTATGGAATGGGTAAAAATATTTGCAAATCATATATCCAATAAGGAGTTAAATATCCAGAGTATATAAAGGATTCCTACAATTCAACAACAAAAAAGCAAACAATTAGATTTAAAAAATGACTCAGGTACTTGAATAGACATTTCTCCAAAGAAGGTATATAAATAAATGGCTAGCAAGCACGTGAAAAGATGCTCAAAACATTACTAATTGTGGAAACGCAAATCAAAACCATAGTGGCGGGACTTCTTTTGTGGTCTAGTAGCTAAGACTCTTGAGCTCCTAATGCAGGGAGCCAGGTTCAGTTCCTGGTCAAGGAACTAGATCTCACGTGACACATGAGAACTAAAAAGATCTCATGTACCATAACTAAGACCCAGCACAGCCAAGTAAATGAATGAAAAAAAAAATATGTATATATTTTAAAGACTCTCAGTGAGATATCACCACAATTGAATATTAATCAGCCTGGGAAAGGAAGGAAGTTCCTGCCCATGCTATAAAATCGATAAACTTTGAGGACATTATGCTAAGTAAAATAAGCAAGACACAAAGAAAATACTATATTCCACTTGTGAAATACCCTGACTCATCAAAATTGTAGAGACAGAAAGTAAAATGGTGGTTGCCAGTGGTTGGTGGGAGGGAGAGTGGAGAGCTGCTGTGTAATGCTGTAGAGTTTCACTTTGCATTATGAATTGATTTCTGGAGATTGATTGCCCAACAGTATGAATATACTTAATGCTGCTGAACTGTACATTTAAAAATGATCAAGATAATAAACTTATGTGTTTTTCATAAACTTAATAGACAAATAAGAGAAGGGAATGACAGAGGCTGAGATGGTTGGATGGCATTACCGACACCACAGACATGAGTTTGAGCAAAGCTCTGGGAGAATAGTGAAGGACAGGGGAGCCTGGAGTGCTGCAATGCTTGGGTTTGCCAAGAGTTGGCCGCAACTTAGCAGCTGAACAATAATAGACAAATAGTAAGTTTGAAAAAAATGGTTGCAGTATAGAAGACATGATTCCTTTTACAAGAAGAGGTTATCAGCCCAACTGTAAAAAGGGCAAAAGATTTAAAGAACTATTAAAGAAAATTAATAAATCTAGAAGGCTGTAAAATTCATGAAAAGACACTCAGTCTCGTCTCACACGTTGTCAAGGTAGTGCAGATTAAAGAATCTCACGCTCCATTCACTGAGCTAGCCAGTTACGTCTGTGCAGTGCAAATGAAATACTAGTGCAATATAACAACACACCCATCAAATGACAAAAGTTAAAAAATAACCAGTAATATCTGTTTCTAGTAGAGAAAAATGGTGTTGCTGTGCAGAAAATAGTATTCCCTTATGAGTGGTAATATGAGTTGTTATCTCATTTTTGGAAAGTAATCTTGCAAACTCTCTTTTTATAAACTGGCCCATGTAATACAAATACAAATATAATGGCACACCCATTGCATATACATGGATTTTTAAATGACAGAATATGGAAACAAAAGAAATGTCTATTATTAGAAGATTGATTGAGTGCATGTATCCATGTGTGAATGCATTTCACATATATCCAAGAAAATTTTGACTTAAGAGAGTTTTAAAAATATTATTGAAGAAAAGAAGATATTACCAATATTATATGTCTCTATCTATATTTGTATATGATTTGTATATTTGTATATGTTTTGTATATTTGTAATGATTTATATGGAAATATATTGAAGCATACATGCAGATTTTATGGTGCACATCTGCTGGTGATAAATTCCCTCAGCTTTTGTATGACTAAAGATGTCTTTATTTTGCCTTTGTTTTTGAAAGATGTTTTGCTATGTGTGGACAGTGTTGTTTCAGTAAACTCTAAAGATGTTGCTTCTCTGCCTTCTGGCTTATATGTTTCTAGTTTACATTATGGATCTTTTGGGGCTGCTTTTAAGATGTCCTTTCTGTTACCAGTTTTAAGCTACTTGTTTTTGATATGCTTTGGTATTATTTGTTCTTATGTTTTGTGTTACTTCAATTTGCAGGTTTTTAGTTTTCATCAAATTTGGTCTTTCCCACCTGAGTGATGCTCTTGTTTAATTTTCTCAATCTTTATATTTCAATTTGGATAGTCTCTTTTACTGTGTCTTTAAGTTCATTATTTTTTTGCCTTGTCTGCTCTTAATCTCACATTGTATTTTTTCACATTGGTTTCTTTGTTTGTTTGTTTGTTTAACATTTAGAAACCTGACTTTGGTCTTGCCCTGTCTCCCCACCAGTCTTTTATGTCTCTTACATTTGTGTCCTTGATTCTGTCTGTCTTATTTCTGGATCTCTTTTCTTCCCCTCCCCACTGAAGGTCAGATTTTCCTTCTTTTTGTATCTTAATAGTTTTGTCGGAAGCCAGACATTTTGATTTTTACCTTGTTAGGTGCTGGTTTTGTTCATTCCTTTAAATGTTCTTCATCTTTGTTCTGGGACACAGTTAATTCTTTTGGAGCAGTTTGACCCGGTAATGCTTGCTCTTGAGCTTTTTGAAGGCAGAACGAAAGTTGTCTTTCCTCTAGGGATGATTTTTCCCCTGTACAAAGGCAGTGCCCTTCTGAGTACTCTTGTTTTATTCCCTCTGTATTGTGAAATCTTTCAACTCTGGCTATGGAAACACAGACTGTGGTGGCTTTGAGAATTGTTCTACCTACCCCTTTGCTGTAGTTCTTTCCACTACTTGAGGTGGTTTAGTCATAGGCACGTGCTCTTCAGTACCTGGATGAAAGCACAATGGTTGCCCTTTAGGAATCTCCAGAGTGACTTATTTTCTTTTCGGTTCTTTACTTTCTCTTAGTCACCTTGCGTGCATGCTCAGTCGCTTCAGTCATGTCTGACTGTTTGTGACCCCATGGGCTATAACCTGCCAGGCTCCTCTGTCCATGGGATTATGCCAGCAAGAATACTGGAGTGGGTTGCCATTCCCTTCTCCAAAGGATCTTCCTGACCCATGGATAGAACCCAGGTCTCCTGAGGCTCCTGCATTAGCAGGTAGATTTTTTTTGGTTTTTTGAAGGATATTTGTTTTAGAGAATTTTGTTCTTTCCTATCAAACCTCAACCTGAATCAGCCATAGGTGTATATATATATATAGCCCCTCCCTTTTGAAGTTCCCTCCTATCTCCCTCCCCATCCCACCACTCTAGGTTGATACAGAGCCCCTGTTTGAGTTTCTTAGCCATACGGCAAACTCCTATTGGCTGTCTATTTTACATATGGTAATGTAAGTTTCCATGTTACTCTTTCCATACATCTCACCCTCTCCTCTTCTCTCCCCATGTCCATAAGTCTATTCTGTGTCTGTTTCTCCAATGCTGCCTTGTAAGTAAATTCTTCAGTACCATTTTCCTAGATTCTGTATATATATATGTTAGAATATGATATTTATCTTTCTCTTTCCGACTTACTTCACTCTGTATAATAGATTCTGTGTTCATCCACCTCATTAGAACTGACTCAAGGGCTTCCTTTTTATGGCTAATATTCCTTTGTGTATATGTACCACAACTTCTTTATCCATTCATCTGTTGATGGACATCTAGGTTGCTTTCACGTTCTGTTGTAAATATGGCAGGCAATTTCTTTACAACAGAACCACCCGAGAAGCCCATTACTCAATTTATATATATGTGTGTTAGTTGCTCAGTTGTGTCCGACTCTGCGACCTCATGGACTTTAGCCCTCCAGGCTTCTTTGTCCATGGGATTCTCCAGGCAAGAATACTGGAGTAGGTTTCCAGTTCCTTCTCTAATTACTCACCTTGGCCTCCCTGAATTTCCAACTTTGTCTCTTCAGCTTAGAAAGATCACCAAAGTCTGTTTGGGTCTTCTTCTGCTTGTACCGTAGACTAGACGTTCTCTCCAGGTTCTCTTGGGGCAGTCACCTTGTTTTTATCTTCTTATGGATGGATCAGTGTCCTGCAATGTCTGTTGTCCAGTGTCTGTGTCTGAAAAACCATTATTTTATGTTTTTTTAAAATTGATTTCTTAGTTCATTTCAGTCGCTTAGTCGTGTCCGACTCTTTGCGACCCCATGAACCACAGCACGCCAGGCCTCCCTGTCCATCACCAACTCCCGGAGTTCACCCAAACCCATGTCTTGAGTTGGTAATGCCATCCAGCCATCTCATCCTCTGTCGTCCCCTTCTCCTCCTGCCCTCAATCTTTCCCAGCATCAAGGTCTTTTCAAATGAGTCAGCTCTTCACATCAGGTGGCCAAGGTATTGGAGTTTCACCTTCAACATCAGTCCTACCAATGAACACCCAGGACTGATCTCCTTTAGGGTGGACTGGTTGGATCTCCTTGCTGTCCAAGGGACTTGCAAGAGTCTTCTCCAACACCACAGTTCAAAAGCATCGATTCTTCAGAGCTCAGTTTTCTTTATAGTCCAACTCTCACATCCATACATGACTACTGAAAAAACCATAGCCTTGACTTAAATGGACCCTTGTTGACAAAGTAATGTCTCTGCTTTTTAATATGATATCTAGGTTGATCATAACTTTCCTGCCAAGGAACAAGCATCTTTTAATTTCATGGCTTCAGTCACCATCTGCAGTGATTTTGGAGCCCCCCAAAATAAAGTCAGCCACTGTTTCCCCATCTATTTGTCATGAAGTGATGAGACTGGATGCCATGATCTTAGTTTTCTGAATGTTGAGCTTTAAGCCAACTTTTTCACTCTTTCACTTTCATCAAGGGCTCTTTAGTTCTCCTTCACTTTCTGCCATTAGGGTGGTTTCATCTTCATATCTGAAGTTGATATTTCTCCTGGCAATCTTGATTCCAGCTTGTGCTTCCTCCAGCCCAGTGTTTCTCATGATGTACTCTGCATATAAGTTAAATAAGCAGGGTGACGATATATAGCCTTGACAGAGTCCTTTTCCTATTTGGAACCAGTCTGTTGTTCCATGTCCAGTTCTAACTGTTGCTTCCTGACCTGCATACAGGTTTCTCAAAAGGCAGGTGAGGTGGTCTGATATGCCCATCTCTTTCAGAATTTTCCACAGTTTATTGTGATCCACACAGTCAAAGGCTTTGGCATTGTCAATAAAGCAGAAATAAATATTTTTTCTGGAACTAGAGGGTAAATCTGGTGCTTGTTACCCCATTACGGTTGAAAATGGGAGTAATTGGCTAAGAGGGAAAAGATAATTCACCCTCACAAAGAAGTGAGAGATGGGTACGAAATTCTCCCCCATACATAAATTAAAAGTGGAAAATATTAGCACTTATTTTAATTTAGTTTTTGGGTTTTTTGGCTGTACCGTATAGCAGGTGAGATCTTAGTTCCCCAACCAGGGATCCAGAACCATACTCCCTGCTTTAGAAGCTTGGAGTTCTACCCACTTGACTGCCATGCAAGTCCCAGCAATTATTTCATTCTTTGAAAGGAAGGAGCATGGCTTATTTGATATTATGTAGTAATATGATATTTAGAAATCATGACTTAATCAACATTAACTTCACAGTGATTCCTGTTGTATTTTGTAGGTTGTAGTATAATATTGGACTTATTAAAACGATTTGGTTTGATAGAACATTTTTAATATATCTACTAAAGCATTAATATTCCAGCACATTTCTTTTAAAATAAATACACACAATTATAAATGTGCTGATATTAACACATTAATAAACATATTAAACCAAAAAGTTCTACCAAATCAAATTTATAACTGTTTGAGGGCTTCCCTGGTAGCTCAGATGATTGTCCTGCAACACAGGAGATGTGGGTTTGATCCCTGGGTCAGAAAGATCCCCTGGACAAGGGAAAGTCTACCCACTCCAGTATTCTGGCTTGGAGAATTCCGTGGACCATGTAGTCCACTGGGTCGCAAAGAGTCAGACACAACTGAGCAGCTTTCACTTTTGCTTTCAAGCTCTAAGTCTGATCAAAGTCTCAACCTGGGATAACTTTGTTGCCTAGAGAATATAATTTTACACTGTGTAGTGACCTTGGTGATTGAACCTCAGGGTGGTAGGGAGGGTGTTCTGGTAGAAGAAGGAATGTTGTTAAGTTATCTTGCAATGTACAGGACACCCCCAGCTACGGATAATTATCTGGCCTAAAGTGTGAGTGGTCCAGGTTGGAGAAAAACTGCTACAAAGTGACTATCCAGGTATATTGCTAGAGAACCAAACTATTATTTATGTCATCAGTGGGCGCTGTTGCTAGTGGGAAAGTGGTTTCCATCTGAATTCCTTTTCTTTTCAATTCCAATTCTAGCCTAAAGGTTAATCTTTTTAAAAGAAAAATAGAGGATGTAAATACTTAAATAACCTGATGTTTTTTCCCTTTCATCTGCCTCAAAAACTGAACTTGGAGAAGGGGAAAGAACAGCAAAAGTAGTGGAGAAACAAACTTGCATTGACTCACAGGTGTCAATTTTAATAACATGATTATTTATTAGTAGGTAAACTTCCAGTGTTGAAATTGAGTTGTGAAAATAACCTCAGTGTATTTGAGAATATACAGTTTTGTAGGGCAGTACAAAATTCAGTTGTGAAATTCAATTGTGAGAATAGGTTCAGTGTATTTGAAAATATATACTTTTGTAGGACAAACTTATAAACATGTATGCTTCTTTTACCTTTTATTTTAATAATTTTTCGTATATTAGCACTTTTAAAATTAACTTTTCTGGTCAATTTTTCTGTAGGTGTTACCTCATTTGGAAAGCCTTGAGAAACAGGAGAACATTTCTAACAAAATGTCATCTTTTCGAAGTCATTGTCCACATTTGGATTCAGTTGGTGAAATAACTAAAGAAGATTTAATACAAAAATCTCATGTAAGATAGAGGGCTTTTTTCCCTTCCTTTAAAAAGCCATATTCATTTTTCTCTCAAACAAACATGTGGGTTTCTTTTTTTTTTAAATAAATTACTACAGTATCCTGTGTTCACGAATCCAGATTTTCATGTATGATATTAATGAATGTATATGTTTGGCCATGTTAATGGAATGGTGATGTTATCTCTGCAATCTTCTTCTCACAGGGTTCTTGTCAGGATTGTAAAGTCAGAGGACCAAACCTTTGGGCATGCTTGGAGGTATGTGTGTTTCTTCTCAAAAGTTTGATATTATAAAAATTTATATCTGAATAAGGTGAACTAGAAGATTTTTTTGACACAGGATTTCATAAACAAACATACTTTAAAAAGATTGTTATTGATAATAAAAATTAAACTTTAAACTTTGGGTATTAACTTAAAATGCTTTTTGCAGAGTTTAGTAAATTATTAAAATATTTCACACTTTTTATTAGAGATGGCATATCTTTTAGCTTAAAAGTATTCTGATTATATTCTTTTGTGCCTGGTACTTTTTGGTTAAAATAACTAAGTTTGGAAGTCATTGAATCTTAAAGTTAAAATGTGATCAGAACTTCATTGTAAATGTAATCGTAATGCTTATTATAAATTTACATGTTATAAAATGCCTTATTTTCCTTTTAATATATTTATAGAATAGGTGTTCATATGTTGGCTGTGGTGAATCACAAGTGGATCATAGCACCATACATTCTCAGGTATGTATATAGAAAAATTTCATGCCAGAGATTTTAAAAATATAGCCTGAGGGAAAAGAAAAACACATACAACATTATTAATTCAAGTTTTCATTCAAAATTTTGTCCTTTATTCTTTTTTAATAAACAATGAGTTAAATCTTAGCTTATAAAAAGGTGGGGATGGGAATTGCTGGAAAGGTCAATATTAGGTAATATGAGGTGGTAATTAAAAGAGCAGCGATTTAAGAAATGTACCTCTGGGTCCTAAGATGGTGGAGGAATAGGTCGGGAAGACCACTTTCTCCTCCACAGATTCATCAAAAGAACATTTAAACACTGAGTTAATTCCACAAAACAACTCTGAATGCCAGCAGAGGACATCAAGCTCCCAGAAAGGCAGCCCATTGTCTTTGAAAGGAGGTAGGAAAAAATATAAAAGACAAAAAAAGAGACAAAAGAGGTAGGGACAGAGCTCCGTCCCGGGAAGGGAGTCTTAAAAAGAATGAAGTTTCCATATACCAGGAAACACTCTCACTGCCGAATCTGTGGTGATCCTTGGAAGCATAGAGGGCAACATAACAGGGAGGAAAAATAAATAAATAATTAAAACCCAGAGATTATGAGCCCAACAGTAACTCCCCCAGTGGAGAAGCAGCACAGATGCCTGGACCCACCACTAGCAAGCGGGGGCTGGGCAGGGAGGCACGGGCTGCATTGCTTAGAGTAAGGATCTGGCCTGAATGCCCCGAGGACAATCTGAGCGAACTAACTTGGGCTAGCAAACCAGACTGTGGGATAGCTACTACGCGAAAAGCCCTAAGACACCACCAGGCCTGTGCACAGAACAAAGGACTGAACAGAACTAGCCGGCTGCAGACCATCCCCCTCCGGTGACAGGCAGCCAGAGCCAGAAGTGGGCAATCGCAGCCCCAGAGAGACATTATTTACCAAATTGCAAGCGGGCTTCTTTGCTAAGACTTCTTGGGGTTCTGGACAGTCAATATCCGCCTGAGAAGGTGCACCGGTTGTACACCCAGAAAACCGAGCGGCAGCGATGGGGGAGACAATAAGTCACAGCGACTGCGCTCGCCAAACAGCTCATCGCCTGAGCTGCTCGGACCTGGGAAGGGCACAAAACGCAGGCCCAACTGAGTCAGCGCCTCTGAGGACTACTCGAGTGCCTGAACCTGAGCGGCTTAGACCTGGGAGGTGCATGAAGCCCAGAGCCGACCTCGGATGGTTCCTGGCAGAGCAACCTAGAGCCTGAGCCATGTGGGCAGGAAGGGCACACGCGCCTTGAGTGGGGGCAGGCCCAGTTTGGCTGAGGCACTACGAGCACATGCCAGTGTTATTTGTTTGCAGCGTCCCTCCCTCCCCACAGCGCAACTGAACAAGTGAGCCTAAAAAAAGTGTCCACCACCACCCCCTTTGTGTCAGGGCGGAAATCAGACTCTGAAGAGACCAGCAAACACAAGTTAAAACAGAGGGAACTGCCTTGGAAGTGACAGATGCAATAGATTAAAACCCTGTCATTAGTACCAACTACATAGGAAGGGAGGGGCCTACAGATCTTGAGAAATATAATCTGGACCAAGNAGTGTCCACCACCACCCCCTTTGTGTCAGGGCGGAAATCAGACTCTGAAGAGACCAGCAAACACAAGTTAAAACAGAGGGAACTGCCTTGGAAGTGACAGATGCAATAGATTAAAACCCTGTCATTAGTACCAACTACATAGGAAGGGAGGGGCCTACAGATCTTGAGAAATATAATCTGGACCAAGGAACTATCTGAAAATGAACTGACCCCACAATATCCACAACACCACCAGAGAAAGTCCTAGATATATTTTTACTATTTTTATGATCATTCTTTTTTCTTAATATAAAATATTTTTAAGTCTGCTATTACTCCTTTAATTTTCACTTTTATAACCTACTATTACTTTGCAAAAAAAAAAAACCTATTTTTTAAAGCAAACTTCATATATANAATACATTTGAATCAGTTGTAATGAGGTGGATGGAACTGTAGCCAATTATACAGAGTGAAGTAAGCCAGAAAGAAAAACACCAATACAATATAGTAATGCATATATATGGAATTTAGAAAGATGGTAACTATAACCCTGTATGCGAGACAGCAAAAGAGACACAGATGTGTAGAACAGTCTTTTGGACTCTCTGGGAGAGGGGGAGGGTGGGATGATTTGGGAGAATGGCATTGAAAAATGTATAATATCATATATGAAACGAATCACCTGTCCAGGTTTGATGCAGGATACTGGATGCTTGGGACGCTGGTGCACTGGGACGACCCAGAGGGGTGGTACGGTGAAGGAGGAGGGAGGGAGATTCAGAATTAGGAACACGTGTACACCCGTGGCGAATTCATGTTGATGTATGGCAAAACCAATACAATATTGTAAAGTAATTAACCTCCAATTTATATTTTAAGAAATTAAAAAAAAAAAAAAGAAATGTACCTCCAGGTGTATGAAGGTGATCGCTGGAAATGTTAGGAGGATGTGGAAGTTGAAGTCAAGACTAGAAGTCTAGGCTTGTGACAGGGCCTGACTGACTTCAAGGCTCAACTCATTACCTTTTGCTCTACATTCTCCTTACTGGAGTCTCGTTTGGTGCTCATGTGTAATTCTGGCATGCTGCTTTTACAGATTAGATAGAGCTCCCATTCCAAACTATACATTTCTTGAGACTGAACCATCTCTTTCATTTATATTTATCTCTGCAGCATCAACTGTTCTTGACAGGGTTCCTCAAGAAAATTACTCAAGACTCTTAGGCATCTTCATACTTAATTGATTTACTTCTCTTTGATGCATCTAGAATGGTGGTGTTATGTGCCATTCTTGGGAGAATTGAGAAAATGGTTACTCAAATTATTTTCTGTAGGGTTTGATTGTCTTGCAGAACTCCAGATAAGAAAGGCGAGAATTTCACATATCCAAGATTCACTATTGCTTGAGGTCTTTTGTGCTTTAATTCCTGTCATTTGAAAAGCGATTCTGATGTCCTTGAACACTTAATGTGCTATTGTCAGTTTTCTTGTATTATAATTACTTGCTAACTGCAAAGCAGACTCTAATAACTCTTTGTTTATCTTTATAATGAATAGTAGTGAAAATAATAGAATAATTTTTGTAATAGGCTTGGTTACTGTTACTATTCGCTATGCTTTAACAGTAGCGGTTTATCTAAGTCATGTTTATTTAGTGCTCTGGTTTAAATCTTCTCTTTTGAATATGTTGTTATTCATTAAAGGCCAGCAGTTTATCTTCTATGATCTTTTGAAAGGCTTTCAACTATAACTAATTTTGATTCCTCTTCTCTCTCTCTCGTAAAATTATTCAGGAGACAAAGCATTATCTAACTGTGAACCTTACCACTCTTCGAGTATGGTGTTATGCTTGCAGCAAAGAAGTATTTTTGGATAGGAAATTAGGAACTCAGCCTTCATTACCTCATGTAAAACCACTTCACCAAATACAAGAAAATGGCGTACAGGTAATAATTTAAATCCATGGAATTGAAATATTAAATACTTTCAGAAAATAATTTCAGTTTGTCATGTAGCTGAAATTTTAAAGAACCCTACTTCACCTTTACTTTACCAGGTTTCCATCATGTGCCTTTTTTCCTCAAATGAGACACAGAATCTGGCCTTTTTTCTTTTGTGGAATGATAGATTAGGGTAAAATTGAATCTCACACGGGTCTAAAGATGGAAAAGCACCTTATAGGTTTTAAAAACTTAAGCAACTGGCTCTAGTAGAGGTGATGGGCCTTCTTTCAGTTCAGTTCAGTCTCTCAGTCGTGTCCGACTCTTTGCATCCCCATGAATGGCAGCACGCCAGGCCTCCCCGTCCATCACCAACTCCTGGAGTTCTCTCACATTCACATCCACCGAGTCAGTGATGCCATCCAGCCGTCTCATCCTCTGTCGTAGGCCCTAATTGAACTATCTTTTCCTCATTTCCCTCCCTGCTGCACTCCATGTCTATTATTGTGAATATTTTACTAATTTATTGAAAACCAGATAGAATATATTAAAACTTAACATCAATCTTTGACTACAAAATATGTGTGAACTTGCAAAGATTGCTCACTTAATTTTGAGAATTTTCAAGTTCTATGAAAATAGGAAAGGGAGGGACGTCTATGGCAGCCCAGTGATTAAGACTCCATGCTTCCACTGCAGGGGGCATGGATTCGATTCTTGTTTGGGAAACCAAGATTCCACATGCCTTGCAGTGCCCCAGAGAAGAAAACAGGAGAGGGAAATGGAAAAATAACAGTAGTTGGTGTCTACTTATTCTAATCATTATTTGATCTGTTTTAGTTAACCCGTCAATGGGGTTTTTTCCCTGTGGGTTACAGAAATTACAGTGTATTTCTAGAATTGTGTTCTTTGATGCCAATTCTTAAGATTTTTTCTGTTGTATCTTTGTGTTACATTCTGATGGTAGAAATTTGTGATAATAAATTTAATATAATATAACCTAAAGTGACTAGATTTTAGACAAGATATACTTGTTGCATTTCTAGTTTCACAGTTGAATGACTCTAGTTCATAAATCATCATTACTATTTCTCCCCTGATACCTATTTATCATCCAGAAATACGTTTTTTGATTTTGTTAATGGCATGGTAGTTTGAAAAGAAGTTTGTGTGAACCCTCTTATACTATTAACAAAATGTGATAATTGAAAGTTTAATCACATGAGGAACTGATAACAATTTATATTAATCAAAGAATAAGTGCAGATAGTTTGCAAAGAAAAAATACAAATAAAAACACATCAAGAAAATAATCATCACTAACTAAAGAAAAATGTTAGAGCAGCTATCTGCCATTTATACCTGACATTACAATTGCAACTTTTTTTTTAAGAAGTGACTTTTTAATATATATATAACTTATTTATTCATTTATTATTTTATTTTTGGTTGCACTGGGTCTTCATTGCTATGAGAAGTCCAAGCACCACAACGAAGAGTAGCCCCCACTCACCACAACTAGAGAAAGCCTGCCACAGTAACGAAGACCCAGTGCAACCTCTTAATGAATGCTGAATCTGATTGAATAAGAATACTGATACTTTTCTGATAGCTTGTAAATAACTTTCTGGTGAGTTATTTTTATGACACATAAAAGACATGAATTGAATTTCATACAACTTCCCAGTAATCTTGTTGTTAAAGAAATTGCTCAGAAGAAAAAGTTATTTGTACAGATTTCTTTAGTGATATAAAATTTATAGACTGTTTGAACCCAATTCATCAAAGCATTAATTACAGTTAACAATATTGGAAATCAGTCAAAGGTCATTAATATTTTTTAAACTGGTAAAATTTGAGTTTAAAAAAAATTTTTTTTAATTGGAAGATAATTGCTTTACAGTATTATGTTGGTTTTTGTCATGCAGCAGCAAAATTTGATTTTTTTATGTTAGCTCTCCCAATGTTTAAAATGTTAGCTCAAAAGTTTTGCTTTTGTTTAGGTTTTTGGCCTTTAAAAAAAAGGTTTTTTTTTTTATTTAAATCATATGGACTGGCATTTGACCAGCAAGTCACCAGTTGCAACCTCTTGAGTTAATCCAATTCTTAGGAATTAATTTTGGAACTTTAGAAAATATTTAAAACTATTTCATATGCATAAAAGGATGCAAAATAACTTCAGTAAAAAGTATCAGGAGAGGAGAGACTGTAGAAGTCTACAGATTAGTTGAGTAAAAAGTTTTCTAAAAATTGAACCTAAAGATTTGTTTAAGCCTGCTATCTTTTCTGTTATCAAGGATTTTAAAATACCCAGTAACACAACATTAAAAACTCCTCTGGTTGCTGTATTTGATGATCTGGATATAGAAGTAGAAGAAGAAGATGAACTTAAGGCAAGAGGTAAAATAATTCTCCTGTATAATACACTCCTTTCTATGCCATTGCCCATTTCTTTAGGGAACTGTAGTGTGAAAATTTCAGTTTAGAGGTGATAAGATAATTATAAAAATAAATTCTAGGAACCAAGCTATTTGTTAATGCTTTTTTTAAACAAGTCACCTGTTTGTATAATTAATTAAGGAGCATTTTAAGTTCTGACTTTTTAAATTTATTGCATTATGCATCATTTGAAAATACCAAGGAAATATCCTTTTGTTTTTAATGATGCATGAGTGAAAGTAATGCTAGTTGGCAATATTTGATTGTAAGAAATCAATAAAGTAATTGTATTATTTAAAAGCTGAAATTTTACCTAGGAAAATTATTATTTGTGAAAAAAAGCAAGCTGACACTTTTGATACTTGGTTTCTCTGGCATCAGTTTACTAAAGCCCACAGTATAAACTATCTGTATATATAGTTTTGTATAAACTTTTCTGTTTTATAATTCATATAAGGGAATCTTAGCCCATTAAGAGTATATCTAAATAATTTTCTGAAAATTATCACTTTGGTGTAAGTCTGACCCCTCTTTGAGTTATTCAAGTTGTTGCTATTTGTATTTTTATAATATATTTTGTATTTCCCTACCATAGCTTAGGAACCATAATAATTAACTAGTTATATACTTAGTGAACTAAAGTTGAGTCATTGGATTATTAAATGATGACATAACATAATTTTTCTTAATAGGTCTTACAGGTTTGAAAAATATTGGAAATACTTGTTATATGAATGCAGCTTTGCAGGCTCTTTCTAACTGGTAAGTAGAGAAATTAATTTTGTTAGTATAGTTGTTTAAAGTTATTCTTGGAGCAAAAAACCATGATGCTGTAGTATGCAGAAAAAAAAAAAAAAGAAGTGAGAGAGGGAAAAGAAAGAAATATACTTTAATAGTAATATTGAAAAGTTAATAATTATGTTCAGTCTCCCTAGCCAACTGGATCCATTAACCCCTTGCTGTACCTCTTCCTTACCCCTCTCAACATATGAAATACCTTCACTTAAATTATCTGGACTAACTAAAACCTAGATGTACTAATATTCTTGAAAAAGTTTTCCTCTTTCTTGTTAATTGACTCCTAAGGTAGAGTAAGCAAGAAACGGAGTTGGGACATAATCCATTATTGTCCCTGTAGGGTTACTGCTCTGTGCCTGTGGTTTCCCAAGAATGCTGGTCCTGGCTTAGCTCCTAGGGAGTTGTACGTCTTTGAGGAAGTTGTTTTTACATCTAGAAAAGGAGGAGCTTGAGCTAATTCCTCTAATCACTTTTCATTCAGAGATCCTAGGAAAATATTTTATATTTTTCTGTAGGTGGAAAGTCTCTAATAAAGCAGTTAGGTTTTTTTTGTTTGTTTGTTTTCCCTCAATCTTAGTCCTGTGAAGCAGGTAGATGCAGTATGAAATGTTCTGTGGGTGATCAGGGAAAAGAGGGAAAGTCAAAGAATCAAGTTCTGAGGAACCCTAATATTAGAGCAGAAAAAAATAATGAAGAGGGGAAAGAGTTGCCAGAGAGGTAAAGAACAAAAGTGGAAAAGTGATCTGACAATGTTGAGGGCTCTAATGTGGGTCAAGTCTGCTGATGGCTCAGCAAAATAATGAGGAAATGAATGTGAAGCTGTAAAAGGGAGCAAAGAAATAATAGATATAGTGCTTTATTTGTCATAGTTCATTGAATGGCTAGAAGTCAATCAGTATTAAGCTTTGACTCAATTCTAAAGTTTCTCTCGATTCTAAAATTTCTTTTTTTTTTTTTAAAACTAGCCCGCCTTTGACACAGTTTTTTCTTGATTGTGGAGGACTGGCTCGAACAGATAAGAAACCAGCTATTTGTAAAAGTTATCTCAAACTAATGACAGAGCTCTGGCATAAAAGCAGGTATGTACTTATTATGTTTATTTTCTTTTATTATATTTTAAACTGAATATTGTAAATATTTGCACATGCATTTATAGAGATGTAAAAAGTAGAAGAGAGACAGATTGAGGCATTCAATTTTGGCCACATTACATTTGACAATGAACATCCAAATGAGGTATCTGGACTGGAGATAAAATGTTGAATTGCTGCAGTGGCTGTTACACTTCTGAATTTTGTAGACATTCTCACAATGCTAAAGTCAGACCATAGAGACATATATGAATGTTTATTTTTCTCCTTATATTTATTTGCTCTAAGTGTAGCATTGGAAGAGTAATTGTCTGCTATAAAGTTTTTTGTATTACAACTCTTAGTCATTTATCCCTATTGGGTATCACTTGGCTCTAATGTTTCCATGCTCCTTACTCTATAGCTAGAACTTGCCCTTAACTGCTATGTTTAAGTTTCTTTGCTCTGAAACTATGAACTTCATATTCTTGGAAGTTTACTAAACTTCAGAAGTGTCATAGTACAGGGTTCTAGATGATTAAATCTCTTATGGTTTACTTTTCATTTTTGTTTTCATGGGTATTTGATAACTGGTTTAAAATTTTTATTTAGGTAGTGTACTAGGTATCCTTATCTTAATTTTTCAAGGAATTTTAAGTAATTAAAATATTATTTTAAGTAGTATTTTTTGAAAAATCATATGGTAGAGCATAGTCATTTCTTTAGGGGAGAGAGGAATAAATTATAGCTTAAATACAAAAAATAAGCTATTTTCATGAATTTTTAAAGCTTAATACTGGGCCACTTTGAATGATTTTTTTGAAACATGAATACTTTTCAGTTTGACTCTTTGAATATTTGATTTCTCATTTCTAAAATAAAAATTAGAGCCTTCCCTGGTAGTCCAGTGGTTAGGTTACTCAGTTTCCAGTGCAGGGTTGGATTCCCTAGTCAGAAAACTAAGATCCCACATGCTACAAGGCATGGTCAAAAAAAAAAAAAAAAAAAAAATTGCTGGATACTTAAAAAAAAAACCTAACTAAGAATCACAAGTTTCTTCCTAAAAATGTTTTCTTCCTCAGGCCAGGATCAGTTGTGCCTACTACTCTGTTTCAAGGAATTAAAACTGTAAATCCAACATTTCGGGGGTATTCTCAGCAGGTAGGTCTTTATTGCTTAGAAATTTTAAATTTGGGGCTGTGTAAATATGCCAGTATTTTCTAGTGCTTTTAGCTTTGAAAAGTTGCACATCCAGAGATAAATATTTACTTATATTTTCTGTATTTTATAATTAAAGATTTTAATACTGTCATTTATTTCACATCACAATATGATCCAAATTTAATTTTTCACATACAGCTAACAAATGTAGCAAACAACAGATTTAAGAATTTTCTTAATCTGTTTTTTAAAAGTTTCTTCTTCATTAATTTTTGTGCTTACATTAATATATAATAGGTCTATTTGTGGACTTTCTAATCTACTTCATTGACCTGTAATTTTTTTAATTGATACCAGTAGCAGTTTCAATTATTGTTGTTTTATGTAATATTTTTTCACATTAATACCTAATCCTCACATATGTTTCCTTTTTTCAGAGAAATACCTTTTCCCTATTAACTTTTTTCTTGTACAAATTCCTGTATCATAGGGACTTCCTTGGTGGTCCAGTTGCTAAGACTGTGTGCTCCCAATGCAAGGGGCCCAGATTTGATCTCTGGTCTGGGAACTAGATCCTACATGCTGCAGCAGAGTTTGCATGTTATAACTAAAAAAAAAAAACTCACATTAAAAAAATTTTTTTAAAATCTCACATAAGGTCCCAAGTGCCTCAGCTAATACCCAGTGAAAGAAAAAAGTGAAAGTCTCTCAGTCGTGTCTGACTCTTTGCAACCCGATGGACCCCATGAAATTCTCTAGGCCAGAATACTGGAGTGGGTAGCTGTTCCCTTCTCCAGGGGATCTTCCCAACCAGCAATCGAACCCATGTTTCCCTCATTACAGGCAGATTCTTTACTAGCTCAGCCACAAGGGAAACCCAAGAACACTGGAGTGGGTAGCCTATCCCTTCTCCAGCGGATCCTCCTGATCCAGGAGGTCTCCTGCATTGCAGGCAGATTCAGACCCGGTACAGCCAAAGAATTAATACATAAATTTGTTTTTAAAAGTTCCTGGATCACAGACATTGATTTAGTAGATGTAACTTGGGGGCTATGAATTTGTATTTTTGATAAACATTCTAGATTGATCAAGGATTTTGAGATATAGTGTAAAATTAGATAAAGCTTTAATTTTAAGCCAAACATACTTGAATTTGTTATCTCTCTGAATTCTTATTGTCTGATGAGACAAATCCATGTTTTCTTTACACCTTACTCCTCAAGTATTTTTTTCAGTAACAGCAGTACTAAAGCTACTTGCAGATCATCTTCAGCTTTTTGTTCTTTTTTTTTTTTAAGTTTTTCTTGAAATACATCTTCAGTTTTTCATTACTTTTGTTTTCTAACTTTTTTTTTTGTTTTTTAACTTTTTAGAACTTAGAACATCCTATCCCTGCAGTGCCCTATGTTCTGCAAAGTTGTATGTACACATTGTAATGCTGCACGTGTAGAAATCAATTGCTAAACACATTTTGTCTCTGAAGTCTTTCTCTCAATTTTCTGCATACACATATTTTTAATGAAATGGTACTGTCTATGTTGCTTACATATGATAGGATGCTCAAGAATTCCTTCGATGTTTAATGGATCTGCTTCATGAGGAATTGAAAGAACAAGTCATGGAAGTAGAAGAGGATCCTCAAACTATAATGACTGAAGAGACCATGGAGGAAGACAAGAGCCAATCAGATGTAGATTTTCAGTCCTGCGAGTCTTGTAGCAGCAGTGATAAAGCTGAAAATGAAAATGGCTCTAGAAGCTTTTCTGAAGATAATAATGAGACAACAATGTTAATTCAGGATGATGAGAACAATTCAGAAATATCAAAAGATTGGCAAAAAGAGAAGATGTGCAACAAGATTAATAAAGTAAATTCTGAAGGAGAATTAGATAAAGATAGAGACTCTGTATCTGAAACAGCTGATTTGAACAACCAGGAAACTGTCAAAGTGCAAATACACAGCAGAGCTTCAGGTGAAAATTTTTATAATTTGCAAATGGTAGTGTTTCATTTGTGGACAAAGGGTGCAAGATATATGTTCAAGATTATATTTGTAATTTTACTGTTTTCTGAAATTAATATTTTGTGTGCAGTTTGTGACCTTATAGTCAGCCATACTAATTTAAAGAAGTAGGGAGGTACTTTCTCTGGCAGCCCAGTGGTTAAGACTCTGTGCTTCCACTACAGGGAGTATAGGTTCTATCCCTGTTCGGGTATCTGAGATCCCACATGCTGAGTGGTACAGCCGAAAAAAAAAAAGAGGGAATTAAATAGATGTTACTTCTGCGCTTTCTGCTGCTGCTGCTGCTGCTAAGTCACTTCAATCGTGTCTGACTCTGTGTGACCCCATAGATGACAACCCACAAAGCTCCCCTGTCCTTGGGATTCTCCAGGCAAGAACACTGGAGTGATTAATTAGTAGAGTTTAGTACTATTTGCATGTGAGTATTAAGTTAGTGTCATTTAAAGCAGATTTGTAAAACAGCAAAATAATCCAAATTGTTGACTATTAGATTTAGATTGCTATCATTGGAGTCATGTCAGTTACAAAATATTTAGTGTATGCTTGGCATAGGAGTTTAATGTATTACAATGAACTCTGTTATGATAGATTATACCACAGTACTGGTAACTGTTCTTTTGAGAAAGAGCAAGTGGCCAAGTGAAAGACAGTTGAGTTGTTTTACACTTTACATTTATTTTTTCTTGGGTTAACTTGTCTTAGCTTAATCTGATATTTAATTCTCCAAAGCACATAAAATCAAACCGTCAGAGGTTCAGATTCTCTGATCTTAAAATAAATGGCAGACAAGGAACATAAAAAATTTATCTTCTATAACTACTGAATAGTGGGCAGTACTAAATTTACTAAGGTTTTTGAATGAACACAACTTTTTTCTGGAGAAGAAGGATATTTCCGTAACCACAGGAATACTCGTGGTTCAGTGCATTAATACGTGTGCAGTAACACTTGTGTGCAGTGCATAAATGCCTTCTAGTCAAGAAAATGTGTCAGGCCCCTTGACTATACTGACATAATGTTTAGAAGTTTAGATGTGGTTAGAAGTTGTTTAATCATTAGTTATGTAAAATTTCAGTATTGAAAGGCTTAGCAGTCTGCTATCTAGCCTTTCCCCATAAAAAACCTAATCAAGTGACCTACTAGTTCTTTATTGTTCCATAACAAGTCTCTGACAATTAGTAACTAATTGATGACCTAGATCAGGGATCTGAGCTTTTACATTTTCTGATTGAAAAATGAGACAAAGACAATATATGACACACAAAACCTAAAATATATACCATCTGGTCTTTTGTAGGGATCATTTGCTAATCCCTGACCTTCCCTGACCTGGATTATATTAACTTTATTCCCTTCTAAGAGTCCTAGAGTGAGTCTCCTCCTCTCTTCCTATTTTCTTCCCCTAGTATTATCAGTCTACTTTGAGTCATGGTTGAGATAATAATGAGAAATGCCTCTGTGAAAGTCATAAAAGTCATTTCTTGTGCATTATCTGGAAAAATCTCTGAAATCATTCTGTTTCAGCATCTGTTATGTACACTTCTCTTTTCCTCACTCAAATGCTTTTTTAGCAGTCTCTTGCCACGAAACATATGTTACATACTAGGAATCCAGTAGCAAATCAAGATAGCTCTCATAGCACTTATATTTTCTTGATTCATAATTTAATTCTCAAAAAAAGATGTCTTTTCTGACAGAGGGTTATATTTCCTTTTACTACAGTAAGAATAAAATAATTTATAATTATTTCATGCCTAAATTTCTTCCTGGGTTTTGATTAGTATGTTAGTTGGGAAGATAATCTCTTTTTCTTCCATATGGTTTTAAAGCTTTCTAAAAACTGCCCCAATTTGCTTTAGTTTTTTAAATACTAAATTAGGACAAATACAGTCCTCTTCCGCTTTATGTTTCCACTGCACACTTTCTGTATTGCCTACAACAGTAATGTGTTATGAACATTAATTGGACTCTTAGGGGGAAATCACTGTTACTCACTTAGCAAGCATAATGTCTGTTTAGTATTTCACCTGACATTTATTACTGTGAATTGTGTTCAAAATCTCAAATGAAAAAAGCTTTCTTTGATAGGTGGAATAATTTTACGATTTAAGGTAATAATACAAATTTTAAATATTACAGAATATATTACTGATGTCCATTTGAATGACCTGTCTACACCACAGATCCTCCCATCAAATGAAGGTGTTAATCCACGATTATCAGCAAGCCCTCCTAAATCAGGCAATTTGTGGCCAGGATTGCCACCCACACACAAAAAAGGTAGAAGTTTCAGTTACTTGATAGTTTAAAGTATTAATTATGAAATATTACTCAGGCTTTTCAAAATTGACAGCATCATTTTATACAGCCATGATTTAAAATATTTTTGTGTGTGTGGCACAGATTTATGTATGACAGAGTTTACTCTTTTGGCATAGGGTTCTGAGTTTCAGCACATGCACAGACTGTTAGAACTACCACCACAAACACAGTGTAGAACAGTTCCAGCTCCCGAAAGAAGTCCCTCATAGTACTATTCCATCTATAGTACTGTTCCATTCCCTCCCAAAGCCCCAGCCCTATCTGTTCTCTATTCTTGTTTTTCCTTTTCCAGAATGTCATATACATGTAATCAGAAAAAACATAGTCTTTTGAAATAGGCTGCTTTCACTTAGCTTAATGTATTTGAGATACAGTCACATTACATGTCTGAATAGTTCTTTTTTATTACTTAGTATTTCATTGTGTGACTATGCTGTGTAATACGCTGAACTCAATGAGTGCATATACTCACAAAGGATATTTGAATTTTTTCCAATTTTTGGCAGTTACAAATAAATATTTATGTACTAGTTTCTGTATGAACATAAATTGTCACTTGTTCAGGGTAAACACCTGGATGTGGGATGATTGGGTTTTATGTTAGTTTTATGCTTAATGTTGCGTGAAGTTAAAGAGTCTTTATGACTTTGTGTTAGAATTATTTAAAGATATCAAAGACATAAAAAGCATGATCCATAAATTAAAAAAATTAAAATCTTTCTTGGCAAAATTATTAAAAGAATGAAAAGATTGGGAGAAAATATTTGTAAATCACATAGCTGACAGAGGACTTGTATCTAGAGTATATAAAGAACTCTCAAAAACTTATAGAATCCTTTCTTCAAATAAAGCCTTACTTGGAAGCAACAACAAATAAGTAAAAGCAAAACTGTTCTGGTTGAAGTCAAGATGGGGAGACTGAACCCTTTCTATTTCGTCACGGTTTCTCTTTGAGGATTTTTGGTTGTTTTTTATGTTTTCTTTAGATAGTGTTCTTGAGTGGTATTTTGACAGATTTTTTCAGCAGAGTAATTTTGCTGTTAATAGTTTCAGAAAAAGTGTAAAGGAACTATTTTGATTTCTAAAAGAAAAAATTCTTCTAAACTTGTTTTTCATTCCTAGTTCAATCTGCATTATCTCCAAAGAGAAAAAAACAGCACAAGAAATACCGAAGTGTTATTTCAGACATATTTGATGGAACAATCATTAGTTCAGTTCAGTGTCTGACTTGTGACAGGGTGAGTATGTGAGAGTTATAATACACAGGAAATTTCTTTCAACTGCTTTTTAAAAAACTGACAAGATGGTGTGAGTAGTTTTAATTCCTTCTCTTTGCTATTGATGATTATACATGTATTTCAGGTGTTTGCATAAGTGTAAACTGATTCTAAGAGTAGAACTTGCTTTTTGGAAGTAATAGAAGGATGGGTCTTGACTTGTCATTGAACAGGCATGCATTAGCAGGAAGAATTAACTCAGTTCTTCATCTCTAGTCACAAATAAAGGAGATATGTTGCTCAGCAACCAGAATTTGAAACACATGCATATTCTCCCAAGGCTGATGAAATTAGTAGGAAACAGTTGTTATTGACTTGTACAAGGCTATGAATGTATCATCTCACTTGGTTGTATGGTTTGTAAATATTTTCTCACATTAAGATTGGATTCAGATAATAAAAGTAGTATCAGGTTTATACAGAAGAGCATAAATTAATATCATCATGAGATTTTTAATAATATCTCTAAATTCCTGAATTTCTTAGAGGTTTTTTTTTTTTTTCCTTAGAGGTTTTAAGAATGATTTTACTTTAGTATAGTGATGAATATAATTAAATGTAAAATGACATATCTCAAAAAAGGAATAACCCCAAGAAGGTTTTCTGTTATTATGTTAGAATTAAGTCAAATCTAATGGTTTTCAATAGTCTATTTTAGTATCAGTTATTTAAATAGAATTATCCAGAAATGTTTTCAGCTGTTTAGGTTTTGCATCTTGTTTTTTAAACTACATTTACTAACTATCACTAGAAGTCATTTCCAAAAATAAATGCAGTAGTGATAAACAGTTTGAACCTCAAGCTACAGTGGCTGGGTGTGAGGTGCTTCTATTTACCACTGTGTTCTCGACTAATGGGAATGTTAGTAGTTATGGTTTATGTGAAGATTAAATTTAGAACAGTTCCTGGTACAAAGCAGTTTTGCTTTGTTATTACTATAAAAAGCAGTTTGGTGTTTTGATTTTTTTCCTTATTATAATTTGCTTGGATCTTTGCCGTCTAAAATCTGTCCTCAGGTGTTTGTGCTGGATTATTTTCATCCCATTCTTAAAACACAAAACAATTTTAGGTGTCTGTAACCCTCGAGACCTTTCAAGATCTGTCCTTGCCGATTCCTGGCAAGGAAGACCTTGCTAAGCTGCATTCATCAAGTCATCCAACATCTATAGTCAAAGCAGGATCATGTGGCGAAGCATATGCTCCCCAAGGGTGGATAGCTTTTTTCATGGAGTATGTGAAGAGGTATGTGTGTATTTTCTTTGTTATTAGTTCATTGTTAAAACTGCTGTTTCTGCTGTACTGGCAGAACATTTCCTTTCTTTTTTCTGTCAATGATGTTTCAGGTTTGTTGTCTCATGTGTCCCTAGCTGGTTTTGGGGTCCAATAGTAACCTTGCAAGATTGTCTTGCTGCCTTCTTTGCCAGAGATGAACTAAAAGGTAAGAAATACAAAATAGTTTTCATCTGTGGTTAAATTATTGTGAATGAGCTAAAATATTAGTATGACTAAATATGAAATGTATTCGTAAAAGCTAAATTTTGAGGCAGCTTAAATAGGGCTTGCCCATATTGCCACAGTGCCAGCATCTATCATGAGAACGTAAATACTATAAGTAATATCCTGAAATAACTGATACAAACTCCTATAGTAATAGACAATACAATATTTGAAGTGTGTTAAATCTGCTCTGAGATTGAAAAAAGAGAAAATTCAGCCAGTATAAAAGATTGTGAATCTGAATTAGTCTGAATTTCTTGGTAGTGTTTAAATCCAGTCCTTCACTATTTTGGGGTGCCAGCACCTTGCTTCAGCATACAATATGCAGTCTGAATTTTGTTGAGTGAATGAATGGGTGCATTATTATTTGAGATGGGCCTTCTGGGTTGAAAACAAGAGGGAGGTGAAGGGTGTTGTAGGCAAGTTTAATATGCCAACTTGAGCAGAGACTGAAAAATGCATTACTGTTCTACGGGATCAGTGTGACAAACTCGAAGAACTGCAAAACCAGAAGAAAATAGCTTGCTTTTAGTTGGAGAGGAATAACCAGATCTGTTCTATCCTCAGGTGACAATATGTACAGTTGTGAAAAATGCAAAAAGTAAGTGTCATTGGCAATGCTTTTAATTGCATGCTTTGGATTTTAAATGATATTTTTCTTGGTTATTTGAATTGGACATGTGAGATTTGTCCTAGTAAAAATGAAGAAACCTATTCTGTAAAACAAATCCAAGGTTAAAAATTTAACAAATTTAATAGCCTTAGCAGAATATGTGACAGTGTATTGTGAGATAAGGTAAGTATGTCATTTTGCCAAAAGAAACATTTTCCATATATATTATAGACATATACTAGGATATATAACATGCATTTTTATTACCTAGGTTAATTCTGCCATCATAAATAATGCAGTATTCTCTTCTGGTTTCTCACCGTAACAGGCTAGATTTAAGAAGTGAAAGTGATTATAAAGGTACATAGTTTCAAGTCTATGTAAAATTCAGAAAGGTTATACTGTCTGTAATGTTACCTGCTGTATGAGGGCCAAATAAAACAGAGAAGAAAAGTATGGATTTGAGGAGGAAGGAAAGCTCAAGAGGGAAGGGATGTATTTATAATCATGATTCATTCAAGTTGTATGGCAGAAACCAAGACAACATTGTAAAGCAGTTACCCTCCAATTTAAAAATAAGTAAAATATGAACAATAAAAAGCATCATACTATTTAAAAAACAAAAAGTATGGTTTTGTTTCTTTATATCTATACTAGCTGCCTTTTTCTATCTTGTAATAAATTTAGGCTTTTAAGTCTTCTTGGTGATGAGTTAGAAAAGAAAAATGAAGAATTGAAACCAAATATGTTTGAGGTAGAATGAACTAGAAAATTTTTCTGAATCTCTCTAATAGAAAAATAAAGGCCTCCTAATAAGATACAAAATCTTCATGATACAAGCTTCTGGCTTTTGTCAAAAACCCAGGGAAGTGTTGATCTACAGCTATTGGTCGTCTTCATGACAAAAAGATAAAGTGTACTGTTTGGTCAGTAACGGACAAAAGCTGCCTTGTACTTTCTAGAAAAAAGTACACTTGTAGTGAATTAGAAAGTATTTATTATCAGTTTGCCTAGAAGTTACAGTTGATAGCTGAAGACAATGTTTGCCCAGAGTGGGAATCTTTCTTGGGAAAACAGTACCAGCTAAAAAACAAGATAATGGTGAAGATGGAAAAGAACTTGCATCCACCCCAGAATCCAAAATCCAAAGTAGAGATCTGTCACTGTAAATGAAATCGTTCTGTTGTGTCTGACTCTTTGCCACCCTGTGGACTATAGCCAACCAGGCTTCTCAGTCCATGGGATTCTCCAGGCAAGAATACTGGAGTGGGTTGCCATTTCCTTCTCCAGNAGACTCTGATGCTGGGAAGGATTCGGGGCAGGAGGAGAAGGGAACTGGGAGAGGATGAGATGGCTGGATGACATCACCGACTTCATGGACGTGAGTCTGAGTGAACTCCGGGAGTTGGTGATGGACAGGGAGGCCTGGCCTGCTGAGATTCATGGGGTCGCAAAGAGTCGGACACGACTAAGCGACTGAACTGAACTGAACTACTAGTTAAGACTCTGTGCTTTCACTGCCAAGGACCCATGTTTGATTCTGATTGGGAAACTAAGATCCTACCAGCCATGTGGTATGGCCAAAAAAAATTTTTATTATTAATAATAACCATTCTTTATTTCTCTCAAGTTATTAATTTCCACATTCAGGGGTAAAGGTTGTAGGGACTTCCCTGGTGGTCAAGTGGTTGAGACTCTGTGCTCCCAATGGAGGGGCCTATTAATAAAAGATTCCACATGCTGCAACTAATACCTGGTGTAACCAAGTAAATAGATATATTTTTACAAAAGAAAAAAAAAAAGAATAAAGGTTATATAACATATTGACCTGACCAACCAATTCTATAAAACTAGTATTTTATTTTACCTAGTTTCAACTGATACATGAATGTTTTAAAGGCATAGCCAGACCACAGAAAGTAGATTTTTCATCAAAGAATTACATGTCTGAAGTTTTATCTTAATTTAAATAATTTTTTACAGAAAGTAATTCCAGTGTTTTATTAGTATGTTTTTAATTGGTAGCATATAATTCAGTAGTAAGCGTTTTTAGTTTGATACCTTTTTCTCTGCATTTTCTGATTTTGCTGTATGTTTNGACCACAGAAAGTAGATTTTTCATCAAAGAATTACATGTCTGAAGTTTTATCTTAATTTAAATAATTTTTTACAGAAAGTAATTCCAGTGTTTTATTAGTATGTTTTTAATTGGTAGCATATAATTCAGTAGTAAGCGTTTTTAGTTTGATACCTTTTTCTCTGCATTTTCTGATTTTGCTGTATGTTTGAAAATACTAAAGGTTTTGTAGATTTGTATGGGAAACAGTTTTATTAAAATTGATTTTCCCTTTTTACCCCTTAGGTTGAGAAATGGAGTAAAGTTTTGTAAAGTACAAAAATTTCCTGAGGTATGGGCTTTATGACAATTCATTTTATTTTATGCAGTAGGTAAAACTTTAATGTAACACAGTGCATTGAATTGTTGAATTTGTTGAAGAGTGAAGTCCTATTGACCAATTGCTATGTATACCTATCATGATTATCCATTTTTAAAATACTGGATTGCATATCAAGTAAGTGCCCCTAGCAGTAAATAAAACTGTGTTAAATACAGTTTAATCAGACATTGTAGGGTCTTGCAGGTATAAAGTGTAAAATTGGAAAAACCAGTAGCTATGGACTTAGGAAGGGCTTCTCTGGTGACTCAGACGATAAAGCGTCTGCCCTCAATGCGGGAGACCTGGGTTCAATCCCTGGGTTGGGAATATCTCCTGGAGAAGGAAATGGCAACCCACTCCAGTACTCTTGCCTGGAAAATTCCATGGACAGAGGAGCCTTGTAAGCCACGGGGTCGCAAAGAGTCGGGCACAACTGAGCGACGTCACTCACATGGACTTAGCAAGTACCACATTTCAGGATTTCCACATTTTAACATCTCTGCAATCAGGTTATCAGAATTGGATGGTTATGTTTAATCTTGACAATAAGTGTATTTAATAGACTCCTTTATCTAGAACAAGAAATTTTGAAATAATCCTACCTTTCTCTTCTAAAAAGATTTTGTGCATCCATCTTAAAAGATTCAGACATGAACTGATGTTTTCCACCAAAATCAGTACCCATGTTTCCTTTCCACTGGAAGGCCTAGATCTTCAACCATTTCTTGCTAAAGATAGTCCGGCACAAATTGTTAACTATGATCTTCTGTCAGTCATTTGTCACCATGGAACTGCAAGTAGTAAGTATCCAAGTTTGACATATGATTTTACATTAAAAAAAGAAACATCTGAATTGATCTCTTAAACAAGGCCTGATTGAACAAAAAAAAGTGTAAAAGTAGATTTTTATTAATTATTTTATTTTGGTTTTTAAGATTGTATTCTTTGTTATGATTTTCATTTCCTCCAGTGATGGTGGTAAGGGTACGTACTGGAAAAAATAGGTTAGTTCTTGCTATATCTCTGCTAGGTAGGAACTGCGGCTACAAAACTAGTTTTATCTTCCATTCTTGTGTTAATTTTGTACCGCTGAAATAATTTAAATTTTATCTGCCTAAATTCAGGTGGACACTATATTGCCTACTGCCGAAACAATCTAAATAATCTCTGGTATGAATTTGACGACCAGAGTGTCACTGAAGTCTCAGAGTCTACTGTACAAAATGCGGAAGCTTACGTTCTCTTCTACAGGTGAGGTAATAATTCATGGGTAGGCTGTTTTGACAAAGATGACAAAACATCTCATGTTGAGGTTAATAGTGACTTCTAAGACTTCCAAAGTGGATTGCTGAGTAAAGATTAGAAATTGTTTTACTTTCATTATGTCAGTAAAAGTGAAAGTTTGTGTGTAGAATGATCTTTTGTTAAAAAAATGTTAAATTATTTAGTTGAGGGGCAAAGGGTTATATTTTGTTTTAGAAGCATTTGTTTTATTTTTAAAAATTAAGCACTGATAGTAGGAACTAAATACCAAATTTTCTCCTAACATAGCCAGTAAAGGAAGCATTAATATAATATATTTTACAGTATCCTCTAAAAGATTGTACAAGCTACTGTCTTGTTAGCAATCATTTGAATGTCTGTTTTCTAACAGTAGTTATGTGGATGCTAGTAGTTATCACCTAGATATCACCCCTAGGGTTATAATGTAGTGGGGGAGGCAGGGAGCAAAGTACCATATATTCTTATGAATAATTTTCAAGAACTAATAAGATTCACAGTACAGTCCACCTTCCATGTGCATGGGTTTTGCATCTGAGGATTCAACCAACGGCAGATAAGAAATACTGGGGAGGGAAAGATTCCAGAAAATTCCAAAAAGCAAAACTTGAAATTGCTCACCAGTAACTATCTAGCTTGGACTGCAAGGAGATCCAACCAGTCCATTCTGAAGGAGATCAGCCCTGGGATTTCTTTGGAAGGAATGATGCTAAAGCTGAAGCTCCAGTACTTTGGCCACCTCATATGAAGAGATGACTCATTGGAAAAGACTTTGATGCTGGGAGGGACTGGGGGCAGGAGGAGAAGGGGACGACTGAGGATGAGATGGCTGGATGGCATCATTGACTCGATGGACGTGAGTCTGAGTGAACTCCAGGAGTTGGTGACGGACAGGGAGGCCTGGTGTGCTGCGATTCATGGGGTCGCAAAGAGTTGGACACGATTGAGCGACTGAACTGAACTGAACTATCTAGCTACCATTTATGCCCTATATACTAATGTTTGCATAGCATTTACATTGTATTATGGTATTATTAGGTATTATGTAATTAGGTATTAGGTATTATGTAATCTAAAAGTAATTTAATGTATATGAGAGGATATGCACAGGTTACATGCAAATGCTACACCATTTTATATAAGGCTTTGGTATCTGCAGGGTTCCTGGAACCAGTCCCCCATGGACATGGAGGGATAACTCTATTAGTGTGTATGCAAAGTCTAATAAGGAAGTAGAAAAATCCACTTTACTAGCCTAATGGAGTAAAATGCTTATTGAATATAATGAATCACTGTCCTTAATAGGAAGAGCAGTGAAGAAGCACAAAAAGAGAGGCGAAGAATATCAAATTTGTTGAACATAATGGAACCAAGTCTCCTGCAGTTTTATATTTCTCGACAGTGGCTAAATAAATTTAAGACCTTTGCTGAACCTGGCCCTATTTCAAATAATGATTTTCTCTGTATTCATGGAGGTAAGAAACTCTAATGAAAAGTAGTAGTAGGAATTTGCTATTAAATAATTTACAAATAAAGCAAGAGCCAAGGATTTTCGTCTTCCATTTATTTTCCATTTCCCATCTGCATTCCAACTTAAACGTGTTTAATTTACTATGGTCTCAGAAATTAGTTTTTTCTTATAAGTACGGGTAATCTATAGCCTCTTCATAGAATATATATTAATATTTGTTGGGTACCATTTCTTTTTTTTTTTAATTTAAATTTTTATTTTCTAGTTTGTTTTGCTTTACAATACTGTATTCATTTTGCTATACATTGACATGAATCAGCCACGAGTGTACATGAGCTGTTGAGTACCATTTCCAAATGCTGTGCTAGAGTCTAAAAATACCAGAAACACTGTATCTGTTCTCAAAGCTCCAGTTTCATAGTAAAGACAGATGCATAAACACCCGATTAAGGTACAGGGAGCACTGCTATTGCTCATCATTTTTCTCAGCTGAGAGGCATCCAGCTCCAACTGTATCCATGGCTCTTATCCCTTTTGTCTAAATGAATAGCTGGCTCTTTTCCTAACCAAAAAAATGTACTTGGAATTTAACAACAACAACAAAAAAACTGATGCAGTTATTTGCTAAATATAACTTCTGCCTTTGTGACTGACTGTGTTACTGCTTGTTCCCATGACAAATAATACCTTAGTGTGACACTTTTAATTAAATTTCATGGTCGAAGACTTTTTATTCTCATTTATTAATTATTTTTGCAGTGAAACCTCAAGAGATAATAGAAATGTCCTGTATTGGATTTAGAAATCTAAACTTTGAAAATATTTCTGTATGTGAATTTTTCTCTTATTACTTTCTCCCACTTGAGCTATTAACTTAAGTCTCTTCTTGTTCAGAATCTCCCTATAATCCTTTTAAGGCATTTGTCTGTGCCTGCCTTTTATTTTGGTTACTTATGTAAATTCTACATTTCTTCTTCTGTATTATAAGCTCCATGAAGAAAAGATTGTCTCTGATTTATCTCTGGTTTGCCCCAGTACATAGTCAAGGCTTAGTAAAGATTTCTGTAAGTTAAATACCTGAATATCTTGGTTAACTTACTCTATATTTCAAGAGAAAATATATGTTCAGGAACATATGTTTATACTTAATTTTCTACCTCTTAGGGAGAGTTTTTAAGAATAATAACTGAAAAAATGTTAAGAATTAATCAGTTAAAATTAACAAAAGGAACGAGACAGATTCATTTTGAACTTTTCTAGGTGTTCCTCCACGAAAAGCTGGTTATATTGAAGACCTGGTTTTGATGCTGCCTCAGAACATTTGGGATAACCTATATAGCAGGTTTGTCTCTTTTAATCAGTATGATATTGTGGAAATCAGTTTATGAAATTTGTTAAAGAGAGATTGGGAATTTTGTATGTGCTCCTTGTGCTGTATGTTGCTTATGTAGAATATTCCCTTTTTCCTTCATTTATTCATGCTGAAGCATGACTGGAGAGACTTTTGTAGGTAGAGTGGCCCTGATCTAGATAATTAATTCTAATTTTTCTGTTCTGATCATCTATCTATAAAGGTATGCTGTGATATTTAACTCTGTAAAGTTTTAAATTTTATTTAAAAATATTTCACACAATCCCCTAATATATTTCTTAAATATTGAAAATAATTCATTTCATGAATTCTTACTTGAGTGGCCAGGGGAAGTCTCCTTCTGATTAAAACTGTGGCTGTGTATAACTTAAGATTTATAAACATATAAACATGCTAATTTTTGACAGTTACTTCTTTTATTGTATGTTATTATTGCCACAAACATTCTGTAAGAAAAGTAGCTATAAGGGAAAGTTCAAATATAGATAAAGCAGACAAATCAATAAACTGATATAATCATTGACCCTGAAAAGCATAAAATCAAGTCCTCACAATAATTTAGTTTTTACACTTTATGAAAACTTGGATACATTTCCTAGATCAGCATTCTTCCAAATTATCATAATTATTAATATTCTTCATGCCTTAGATATGGAGGAGGACCAGCTGTCAACCATCTGTATATTTGTCACACTTGCCAGATTGAAGCAGAGAAAATTGAAAAAAGAAGAAAAACTGAATTGGAAATTTTTATTCGGGTAAAAAAATGATGCTTTTCAAATTAGAAAAATGATCTAGAATAAAGAAAAAGAAGTGACCCTTAGAAAAACTCTGTAAGTGAAATGATTGGATGAAAGAGTTATAATAGATTTTAAGTGTTATGGTCACATAACAGTGAGAGACCCCAGTAAGGTGACTGTAGTTCTAGTGAGTTTAGTTCTTCCTTTGTGGATTTTTGTTTTCATGGATTGGTAATAAATTTTGGTTTATGTGTTGGCACTGGCAAGAAATCTTATTGAAATAGTCAATTATAGATTTCAATAAGTTAGTGATTTTTTCGGAAGGCATCTACTCAGATTGCATTCTCTACTTTCACCCCTTTGTAAAGTAAATATTGTTTGGGGGAGCTCTCTATACTTATACCTAGTTCCCATAAAGTGAATATACTACAAGATGTTTCTTGATTACAGGCAATAGAAAGTCTGATCACAGAATCAGTAGGAAGAGCTGAATAACCAGGTTTTATGGAGAGAAAGAATACACTGCAATTTGCCTAGGTAGCATGAAGTAAGTTTCTTCAAAGTGGTACTGTCTGTAAAACGGCTCCAACAAGGGACAATTGAGATTCTTTTAGTAAAAGACAGGGAGAAGTTATTGAGTAGATACTATAGATGAGTAGTACATTTCATGTTGTGGGCACACTCTTCTCTTCACACACACCTGTTTCTTTTCATAGATTTAGAGGTGTTTTTTTGTGTGTACCCTTGCCTAAATAAAGGCATTTTTACATACACAGGAGAATATTACAGGTGTGGATTGATTTATTGTTCTTGAGCCTCATTTGCTTCCTAAATATAAAGACGCAAATTTTAGTTGAATATTAAAAATAGGTCATTCCATGAATACTTAAGTAGATGGCTAATGACTGTATCCATTAGGGTTTGATCAATAGAAGCCATTCTAAGTATTTTGAATAGAATAGGAATACAAGCAATGCAAGACGTAAATAACTACTAAAAGAACTGGTCATTGAAGATCAAGAAGACCATAGCTGACTTTAGAGAAATATGGAAGATGGGTAGGCTGCCATACTAGAGATGGGAGCAGGGACAGTGGCTCACAGTGGGGTTTCAGAGCCCAGACAAGGTAAAGAAAGCTTTTTGTAGTAGTGTGGTCCTGGTCAAGGGTATTGGAGCACAGGCAACATAGAAATGGGTTTCCGTTGTTGGCTGGAGATGGATATGTGAGAAGGTATAGCATAGGGGTGGTGGTAGATTTGAGAGACTGATTCTTTGTGTAGGATTGATTCCATGTGTAGGATTGGTCAGATAATACAGGTATAATGAGAGCCATATTTCTTATTGTCCGATAAAGGAGTTACAGATACTGAAAGAGAAAAAACTAAAATGGACTGTTATTGGATTAAAATTGTAGATATCTTTGTGAACTCACTGTCACAGACATGGGCATATGCGTGTGCATGCTCCATCAGGTCAGACTCTGGGGTCTTCTGGACTGTAGCTGGCCAGGTTCCTCTGTCCATGGGATTATCCTTGCAAGAATGATGAAGTGGATTGCCATTTTCTCTTCCTGCGGATCTTCCCTACCCAGGGAACGAACCCAAGTCTCTTGCGTCTCCTGCATTGCCAGGTGGATTCTTTACCACTGAGTCACCTGGGAAGCCCATATGCATACATATGGAGCTCTGAATGTGTGTATGAGTATATATATATAGAAATGAATGATGTACCTAAATTAATTTCTTAACTCTTATCGCTAAAAAGGCCTGGATCACTCCAGTAGGATTGAGCGTACCCAGCTGTCTTCAGATCTTGGCTTCTAAACATCTTTCTGTAGTCAAAGTGACCAGCACTCCTTGGAGAAATGGCTGCTTTCAGGGCTGAGGCAAGGGAATTGCAAGATGAGCTTGGGATTTCATACTGTTCCAAAAAGTTAAGAAGTTTTTGAAGAATGATGGGGAAATGTCAGAAGTACACAGAAGCCAGCTTGAAGGGACTTTTCCTTGCTGAATTTCAGATACTGTGTGCTTCAAAATAAATTATAATAGTATTCAGTTCAGTTGAGTTGCTCAGTCGTGTCCGACTTTCTGTGACCACATGGATTGCAACATGCCCAGCCTCCCTGTCCGTCACCAATTTCCGGAGTATTACCAAATTCATGTCCATTAAGTTGGTGATGCCATCTAACCATCTCATCTTCTCTCGTCCCCTTCTCTTCCTGCCCTCAATCTTTCCCAGCGTCAGGGGATTTTCCAGTGAGTCAGCTCTTCACATCAAGTGGCCAAAGTATTGGAGTTTCAGCTTCAGCATCAGTCCTTCCAATGAGCACCCAGGGCTGATCTCCTTTAGAATGGACTGGTTGGATCTCCTTGCAGTCCAAGGGACTCTCGAGAGTCTTCTCCAACACCACAGTTCAAAAGCATAAATTCTTCAGCGCTCAGCTTTCTTTACCGTCCAATGCTCACATCTATACATGACTACTGGAAAAACCATAGCCTTGACTAGATGGACCTTTGCTGGCAAATAATAGTATTATATAAAGGACAGAAATGGTATGGACCTAATAGAAGCAGAAGATATTAAGAAGAGGTGGCAAGAGTACATAGAAGAACTGTACAAAAAAGAGCTTCACAACCCAGATAATCACGATGATGAGATCATTCACCTAGAGCCAGACATCCTGGAATGTGAAGTCAAGTGGGNCATTTTGAGTATTTGTTTTGCCTTTTAACTTAGATCCTCCAGGTCCTATTGATAACACTAAAATTGCAGTCACCAAATGTGGCAATGTGATACTCAGGCAAGGTAAGTTTGACTAATACTGTTAAGCCTTCGCTTGTTAGTAATTTGTCACACTCTGTAGTTCAGGAAACTCTTAGTACTCAATGCTCTGTGGTGATCTAAATTGGAAGGAAATCCAAAAAAGAGGGGCTATATGCTGTCTCTTATACACATCTTGCACTCAATATTCTGACAAATTTGGAAAACTCAGCAGTGGCCACAGGACTGGAAAAGGTTAGTTTCATTCCAATCCCAAAGAAAGGCAATGCCAAAGAATGCTCAAACTACTAGGCAATTGCACTCTCACATGCTAGTAAAGTAATGCTCAAAATTTTGCAAGCCAGGCTTCAGCAATACATGAACCGTGAACTTCCAGATTTCAAGCTAGATTTAGAAAAGGCAGAGGAACCAGAGATCAAATTGCCAACATTCGCTGGATATGGAAAAAGCAAGAGAGTTCTAGAAAAACATCTGTTTCTGCTTTACTGACTATGCCAAAAGCCTTTGACTGTGTGGATCACAATAAACTGTGGAAAATTCTGAAAGAGATGGGAATACCAGAGCACCTGACCTGCCTCTTAAGAAACCTATATGCAGGTCAGGAAGCAATAGTTAGAACTGGACATGGAAGAACAGACTGGTTCCAAATAGGAAAAGGAGTATGTCCAGGCTGTATATTGTCACCCTGCTTATTTAAGTTATATGCAGAGTACATCATGAGAAACACTGGGCTGGAAGAAGCACCAGCTGGAATCAAGATTGCCAGGAGACATATCAATAATGTCAGATCTGCAGATGACACCACCCTTTTGGCAGAAAGTGAAAAGGATTTAAAAAGCCTCTTGATGAAAGTGAAAAGAGGAGAGTGAAAATGTTGGCTTAAAGCTCAACATTCAGAAAACGAAGATCATGGCATCTGGTCCCAATACTTCATGGGAAATAGATGGGGAAACAGTGGAAACAGTGTTATATGAAACTCCTTTTTATAAAAAGCTAAAGCAGATCAATGGTTTCCTGGGGCCAAGAGGAAGTGATTGATTGCAAACGGGTGCAGGGGAACTTTTTGGCGTATCAGAAATGTTTCAGTGGATTGTTTTAGTGGTTGCAGAACTATAAACTTTTGACTCAGCTGGTAAGGAATCTGCCTGCAATGCAAGAGACCTGTTTGATCCCTGGGTTGAGAAGATCTACTGGAGAGGGGAGGGCTACCCACTCCAGTATTCTGGCCTGGAGAATTCCCTGGAATGTATAGTCATGGGGTTGCAAAGAGTTGGACAAGACTGAGGAACTTTCACACAACACCAGAGAAATGATCATTAAAGTCTGCAAAACTCTGTACACAGATGCTCATAGCAGAATTTGTCATAGTTGTCCCAAAGTGGAAATAATTGATACACCCATCTGGTGCCAAATAGATAAACAAGATGTGGTATATCCATACAATGGAATACAACTAAGCATAAAAAAGGTAGAGCTACTAATGCATGCTATGATGAATCTTAGAAACATTATGCCAAGTGAAAGAAGATAAGACAAAAAATGACTATGTGATGTCTCATTCCATTTATATAAAACTCCTTTTTATAAAAAGCTAAAGTAGATCAGTGGTTTCCTGGGGCCAAGAGGAAGTGATTGATTGCAAACGGGTGCAGGGGAACTTTTTGGCGTATCAGAAATGTTTCAGTGGATTGTTTTAGTGGTTGCAGAACTATAAACTTTTGACTCAGCTGGTAAGGAATCTGCCTGCAATGCAAGAGACCTGTTTGATCCCTGGGTTGAGAAGATCTACTGGAGAGGGGAGGGCTACCCACTCCAGTATTCTGGCCTGGAGAATTCCCTGGAATGTATAGTCATGGGGTTGCAAAGAGTTGGACAAGACTGAGGAACTTTCACACAACACCAGAGAAATGATCATTAAAGTCTGCAAAACTCTGTACACAGATGCTCATAGCAGAATTTGTCATAGTTGTCCCAAAGTGGAAATAATTGATACACCCATCTGGTGCCAAATAGATAAACAAGATGTGGTATATCCATACAATGGAATACAACTAAGCATAAAAAAGGTAGAGCTACTAATGCATGCTATGATGAATCTTAGAAACATTATGCCAAGTGAAAGAAGATAAGACAAAAAATGACTATGTGATGTCTCATTCCATTTATATAAAACTCCTTTTTATAAAAAGCTAAAGCAGATCAATGGTTTCCTGGGGCCAAGAGGAAGTGATTGATTGCAAACGGGTGCAGGGGAACTTTTTGAGGTGGATTGTTTTAGTGGTTGCAGAACTATAAGCTTAACTGAAAACTATTGAACTTTATATTAATGTAGGTGGATTATTCTTTAATAAAACTTCTATTTTTAAAGCTGTTTTTTAAAATGTAAGTCTGTAATTATTCCATAACTTTAGGGTTTTGTCTTAAAACTCAGTAGATGAATTGACTGAATATTTATCAGGTGTTAACGTGTCCCATTAAGATAACTTAGCATCAACATACATCACATTCTTTGTGTATGAGGAGTTGACCTAATCAGATAATGAAGTAGAAGGGTTGTATTCTGCTACAAAACACGTTCTAGACTTTAAGTGACTGATTTTTTTTTTTTTTCCTCTGTAGCTCAACAGAGCATTCCAAGAGGAGGACTCTCCAGCTACTTTTTATTGCATCAGTATGCAATGGTTTAGAGAATGGGAAAGTTTTGTGAAGGGTAAAGACGGAGGTAAGTGTGTAACAGAAAGACAAAATTCTTTGCAAAATTTTTGTTTACTTGACAAATGTTTTTTGAATATATGTATTTGGAATTAAACTACTGAACAAGAGATCAGGGATCACACAGTCTAGTTTATATTTTGGTTATTTTTAATTTTTTAAAAACTTTCACAAATTATAGCATATTCATGGAAAGTATAAGGGAACTAAATAAAAACTAGTCTACAATCTTAACATTAAAAAAAATTTTTTTAATCATTCCAACAATAAGATTGATTAAATTATGGCATATCCATTACAATGGGATACTATATGAACTTTAAAAATTATTTGTATAACAGTGTTTAATAATTAAAGAATAGGATGTTCTTGATATATGAAAAAAGTTATAATATGCCTAGTTGGAACTTTAAAAAAAAGAAAAAAGGCAAACATGTACAAAGGCAAAAAGACCAAAAAGATGCGAAAATAATTTGCCTATCTTTCTGTAATGGGATCACAGTATTTTTTTCTTTCTTGTGCCTTTTTTTCTTTTAAAAGTTTTTTGATAATGAAGGTACACTATGCTTTTGTATTCAAGGGGAAAACAAAGTTTTTTTCCCTTAAAATAGGATTCATTTTGAGAATTCCCAACTGGTTAGGATAACTGTGTTTTCACTACCAAGGATCCAGGTCCAATCCCTAGTCAGGGAACTAAGATCCTGCAAACCTTGAGGCACAGCCAAAATTATATATATATGTATGTATGTATGTGTTTTAACATTTCATTGTATAATATTTTTAGTTTAATGACAGCCTGAAACTGAGAGTTGCATTCTTTTTAAATTACAAAGGAATTGTTCTTGTGTAGCATTAAAAGTGCATTTTAATCTATAATCACCAAATGGAGAGTTAAGAAATTATTTTTATTACATTTTGGATGGTAGTGCGAAAACTTTACTTGTCTGCTTTCCTGGTTCTGTTTTGGGGAACTAAGACCCAAAAAGAAAGAAGCTTAGAATAAGACAGTTAAGAACTGACTAGAATAATCTGACTAAAAGATAATCTGATTAAACAGTTGTATCCTTCATTAATTCATATTCAGAAATATGTAATTGTTTGGTGCATTTATACATTTTGAGTATTTGTTTTGCCTTTTAACTTAGATCCTCCAGGTCCTATTGATAACACTAAAATTGCAGTCACCAAATGTGGCAATGTGATACTCAGGCAAGGTAAGTTTGACTAATACTGTTAAGCCTTCGCTTGTTAGTAATTTGTCACACTCTGTAGTTCAGGAAACTCTTAGTACTCAATGCTCTGTGGTGATGTAAATTGGAAGGAAATCCAAAAAAGAGGGGCTATATGTGTACATATAGCTGATTCACTTTGCTGTACAGTAGAAACTAATACAATGTTGTATTAGTTTACATCAATAAAAATTAATTTTAAAAAAAGTACATATACATAGGGAAAAGAATCTCTAACTTTTTAAGGCAGACCATAAAGTTGCAGCCTATAACTATATGGGCTGATAGCCTGAAGATTCATGTTCTGAAACTTCTCAATAATTCCTAGAGTACTCATACTGGGCGTACATTATGAAAGCTTTTATAATATGAATATGAAAGTTTGTAAATACTGTTTTTTCTCTATGTACTTGATTTTTAGGAGCAGATTCTGGTCAGATTTCTGAAGAAACATGGAATTTTCTACAGTCTATATATGGTGGAGGGCCCGAAGTTATCTTGCGACCTCCAGTTGTTCATGTTGATCCTGACGCAGTACAAGCAGAAGAAAAAATTGAAGTAGAAACTCGGTCTTTGTAATTCTGAGGATATATAGAGTTCTGATGAGAAATCATTTTCACTTCTCCTAGCATATTCCCATGCAGAAACATTCCTAAAAGCATGTTTATTTTCTCGATTTTTAATGTTTTAGCTTTTATTCCTTCTTACTGGGCATTATGGAAGAATGTGTTAAAATGTATAATGTTCTAAGGTTGGCATATTTAATGCTAGATAACTTATAAGTCTTTCAGTGTAATATTTTTTAAAGAGAGGGGATAATTGTGATCATTTGGCAATCAGGTTATCTTTGATCTTTATACTACATGTAAATCCATAGCCCTTTGTAGCTTTGTAAATACTTTTGCTTTGAAAACTTTTTCATTACCCTAAACCACCATAACTCTGACCAATCTTTTCAGTTCTCTAAAAATCTAATTTAATTGCATAGTTTTGACATGGCTTCATATTATAAAGAGCCTATTTTAAATTGAGAGTCACAGTCAGAAAGATGTTAATTTCCTAAAGCTCAGGAAACTGTTAGGGTGTCACTTCTTTTGCACTGCAACATATGAATTAGCATATTAATATTTACAAAATGTCTTTTTGAATGTAGCAATGATGTATTTAGTCTGAGTGGAATTTGTGTCAGCAGATATTAATAATTTATTGCCTCTTATACTGTAAAATGTTAAATTTCGGTTCCTATAACCCTGAATAGTGTTCATTAATAACAGTAAAAAAAAAAAAACCTTAGGGTTAGTTTTAGGGCACTTTTATTTTGAGAGCATGAAGTATAGAATGTGTTGATAAAGCTGAAGCCTCTTGCAAAGTGATTTTTTTAAATGAAATGCATAAAGTCTTTTTGAATAACATAGTATGCACTGCTATTTGCTTGATTATGTGATGTCAAAGTTTAATTACATTGCAAGTACAAAAACAAATGGGATTACTTTGAGGATGTTGAATAGCATTCACAGTGGCTTTGTTTTGGTCTGGGGCAGCTGCCACCAGCTAAAACAGTGTTATTAAAATCAGTTCAATAAAAATGATTTAAAAATGTATAATTTGGATGTTGTATTTATTTGGCAGATATTAAGGGTGAAGGGTATAAAGTCTGTTGATACTAATGTCTTGTTATTTCTTAATCAGCAATATGCAAATTAAGTCATTCGGTATAGTATTTAAAGTTTTGGTGTTTAATGAAATTAAATAATCAGCCATTAGAATCTATTTGAATTTTTTAAAATATAGATAGCTTTTAGTTTTCTTCTTTCTTATGATTATGCTGTGATCCTCTTCAAGGACTGAATGATATTACTGATCTGTCTTCAATCACCAGAGATTAGTATTATGCCTGGCATTTAGGAGATAATCAAAAAAGGTTTAGTGCTTTCCATTTATCATGTTTCAGGCACTCTACTAAGTGTATTACTTACACTTTATCCTGATTACAACCCTATGATTTAGGTTAGGTGGCTTGCCCAAAGTCATACGTACAGCAGAGAGGTAGCACATATGGGACTACAACTAAACTCATTGTGACTTTATACCACTGTTTTCATTCACCATGGTATATTATTCACCCACTGAATTATTTTAAAACAGATTATGGTGTTAGCATTAGATTCATTAATAGCATCTGTCATTGGGATATATAATATTGATAAGAATACTGGTCTTAGATTTCCTGGCGGTCCAGTGGTTAAGATTCCACACTTCCCTGCAGGGGACATGGATTGGATCCCTGGTTGGGGGAGTTCTACCTGCCACATGGGATGGCCAAAAAAGGAGTACTGGTCTCTAAGAACTCTTTTTTTTTTTTTTTAACATTATAATCATCTAAATGCATAACAAAATAGTACATAAAGGGTTAACCCCATAGACTCAGCTAAAATTTGGCATATGTGTTAATAGATAACAAATTAAAAAATTTGGTTTGTCTGAGGATGATTTTCTTGGAACTACTTGAGCTGAAAAGTAGGAAAATTGCAGTTAAGAGATACTGAGGGCCTACAATATTTTAAGACTACTACATTGATTTATAACATGAAAGTGATTAGTGTTTGAACTCTGGAATCAGTTTGCCTATATTCATATCCTCTTACTAGTAGATAAGTCATCTTTTTACTATGAATTGGTTTGGAATAGCACTTAAAATTCCCAGATCTCCTGTTGTGTTTTTTTTTTTTTTTTTTNAGGGACTGCAAGGAGATCCAACCAGTCCATTCTAAAGGAGATCAGTCCTGGGTGTTCTTTAGAAGGAATGATGTTAAAGCTGAAACTCCAGTACTTTGGCCACCTGATGTGAAGAGTTGACTCATTGGAAAAGACTCTGATGCTGGGAGGGATTGGGGGCAGGAGGAGAAGGGGATGACTGAGGATGAGATGGCTGGATGGCATCACCAACTCGATGGATGTAAGTTTGGGTGAACTCCGGGAGTTGGTGATGGACAGGGAGGCCTGGCGTGCTGCAATTCATGGGGTTGCAAAGAGCTGGACATGACTGAGCGACTGGACTGAACTAAACTGATCACTTTTATGTGGATTCTAAAAAACACAGCAAACTAACGAATATAACAAAAGAGAGGCAGACTCACCAATACAAAGATCAAACTAGAGGTTACCAGTAGGTAGAGGGAAGGGGGGTGGAGTGGTACAGGGAAAGGGTTTAAGAGAAGCAGACTATTAAATATAAAATATGCTACAAGAATATATTGTACAGCACAGGGATTATAGTCAATATGTTACCATAACTATAAATGGAGTATAACCTTTAAAAATTGTGAATCACTATATTGTATACTTGTAACATGTAGTAGTATTCGTCAACTATACTTTGATTTTTAAAAAAATTTAAAAAATAGTTAATATACAGTTTCTATATTATAGGGGTTCTACCTTATTCTTGGAATTTCTCTAGGTTTGAAATTTTTCAAATTAAAAAGGGAATTCGTTGGCCGTCCAATGGTTAGGATCCTGTGCTTCTACTGCTTGGGACATGGGATCCATCACTGGTCAAGGAAGTAAGACCCATATACTGCTCATTTCAGTTCAGTTCACTTCAGACACTCAGTCGTGTCTGACTCTTTGCGACCTCATGGACTGCAGCACGGCAGGCTGCTCCATCTCCAACTCCTGGAGCTTGCTCAAACTCATGGCCATTGAGTCGGTGATGCCATCCAACCATCTCATTCTCTGTCGTCCCCTTCTCCTGCCTTCGATCTTTCCCAGCATCAGGGTCTTTTCAAATGAGTCAGCTCTTTGGATCAGGTGGCCAAAGTATTGGAGTTTCAGTTTCAACATCAGTACTTCCAGTGAACACTCAGGACTGATCTCCTTTAGGATGGACTGGTTAGATCTCCTTGCAGTCCATAGGACTCTCAAGAGTCTTCTCCAACACCACAGTTCAAAAGCATCAATTCTTTGGCACTCAGCTTTCTTTATAGTCCAACTCTCACTTCCATACATGACTCCTGGAAAAACCATAACCTTGACTAGATGGACCATTGTTAACAAAGTAATGTCTCTGCTTTTTAATACGGTGTCTTGGTTGGTCATCTTCCAAGGAGCAAGCATCTTTCAATTTCCTGGCTGTAGTAACCATCTGCACTGATTTTGGACTGTCCAAAAATAAACTCTGACACTGTTTGCACTGTTTCCCCATTTATTTCCCATGAGGTAATGGGCCCAGATGCCATGATCTTCGTTTTCTGAATGTTGAGCTTTAAGCCAACTTTTTCACTCTCCTCTTTCCCTTTCATCAAGAGGCTTTTTAGTTCCTCTTCACTTTCTGCCATAAGGGTGGTATCATCTGCATATCTAAGGTGATTGACATTTCTCCCGGCAGTCTGATTTCAGCTTGTGCTTCTTCCAGCCCAGTGTTTCTCATGATGTACTCTGCATATAAGTTAAATAAACAAGGTGACAATATACAGCGTTGACATACTTCTTTTCCTATGTGGAACCAGTTTGCTCAGGCAAAAAAAGAAAAAGTCTGGGTTCAAAAGAAAACAAAGCAGTTGTTATAAATCTTATGCCCAACTTTAAAAATTTTAATCTCCCTCGATCCTGAGAATGACTCCATTGCTTAGAAAGAGTATGATATTTATTGTAAGATTGTGGATTTGGGTTAATTACAAAGCATATACTCCAATACACAGATATCCTGAACTATTGCTAAATTATTTCCAGTTAGTTTAAGAAGACATAGAATTTCAGAGCCATTTAGAATCACTGAACTTAAAAAGTGAGGATGGGAAGACTAACAACATCTATAAGCCCAGTAATCATAAAATACTTGTTTTTGCATCAATTTAGCTCTCAGAGTTTAATGACATCTTTAGTGATCCTTTTCAGTTGCTCAGGATAACATACTATTCCACACCGGCTCTTTCAAACCTTGCCTTTCCCTTGGCTGCAGTAAATAATCTCACCCCTCTTTTGTTAAGATTGAGGAGGCATAAGCTCCTTCGTCTTCCTTCTGTTGCCACCTCTTCATGTTTGCCATCTTCTCACTTTCTGCATTAAAGAAAGGAGAAGCCCTCCTATTTCCCTCTCTGACTTCCTCTCTTTTCTCATGAATTTATTTACTCATTCAGGGTACTTCTCATGCCCTTTCACTTCCCTCAGTAATTTTTTTTTTTTGGCCTCGCCTTGAAGCATGTGGGATCTTAGTTCCCTGAGTAGGGATCAGACACTTGCCCTCTGCAGTAGAATGGTGGCGTCTTAACCGCTGGACTGCCAGGGAAGACCCATTTTTTTAAATTAAAAAACTTTTTTTTTAATTGAAGTATAGTTGAGGTACAATATTATGTAAGTTACAGATGTAAAAATATAATTCATTATATTGTGACTCATTATATTTTTTTAAAAAATTTTTGTTTAAAGTTTATGCTTCACTTGAGCTTCCCTTGTAGCTCAGTTGGTAAAGAATCTGCCTGCAGTGCCAAAGACGTGGGTTCGATTCCTGGGTTTGGAAGATCCCCTGGAGAAGGAAATGGCAACTCACTTCAGTACTCTTGCCTGGAAAATCCCATGGACAAAGGAGCCTGGTGGGCATGGGGGGGTCTCAATAGTTGGACACGACTTAACAACTAAACCACCACATATTTCACCTATAGTTATTACATAATGTTCACAATATATCCTTGTAGTTTACTTTGTTTTGTTTTTCAAAATTTATTTATTTTTGGTTGTGCTGAGTCTGTTGCTGCACAAGGCTTTTTGTAGTTGCAGTAAGTGGGGACTACTCTTTAGTTGTGTTGTGTTGTGTTGTGTTGTGGGTTTCTCATTGCAGAGGCTTATCTTGTTGCCAAGCACAAACTCTAGGCCTGAGGGCTTCATTAGTGGCTCGCCTTTGGCATGTGGGATCCTTCTGAACCAGGGATCAAACCCGTGTCCCCTGCATTGGCAGGTGGATCTCAACCACTTGACCACCAGAGGAGGCCTATAGCTTATTTTATAGTTAATAATTTGCACCTCTTAATCCCTAACCCCTCATTGTTCCTCCCCCCTTTCCTCTAGCCACTGGTAATCATTAATTTGTTCTCTGTATCTGAATCTGTCTGTCTTTTGTTATATTGATTAGTTTGCTGTATTTTTTAGATTCCACATATAAGTGATATCATATATTATTCAGCTTTCTCTAACATTTCACTTAACCTAATACCCTCCAAGCCCATCCATGTCATTGAAAATGGCAATATTTCATTTTTTGTTATGACTGAAATGATATTCCATTGTAATACACCTCAGTACCTGTTAACATTAAATATTGGGACTTCCCGGGTGGTTCACTGATTAGAACTTTGAGCTTTCACTGCCAGGGGCGTGGGTTTGATCCCTGTTGGAGAACTAAGATCTTGTATGCGCATATCATGGCCAAAAAATAAAAATTAAGTATCCACATCATAGACTTTCTCAAACTGTCTCTTTTCATTTGTAACTTTCCCTGTCTTCACACTTGCTAAATTTTCCTTTGTTAGGAGGCAGAAGATGAAGGAAATTTGTATTTCCTAGACCTATTTGCCACACTGGCCACATCTCTTTCTTCACTTCTCTTTTTTTTATTGATGTATAGTTAATTTGCAGTGTTGTGTTGGTTCCAGGTGTACAGCAAAGTTATACATACATATATATCTATTTTTTCAGGCTCTTTTTCCTTATAGATTATTGCAAAATATTGAGTATAGTTCCCTTGGCTATACAGTAGGTCCTTGTTGGTTATCTATTTTAAATAAGGCAGTGTGTTTATGTCTGTCCCAAACTCCCAATCTACCCCCTTTCCTCACTCCCCCCCTGGTAATCATAGGTTCATTCTCTGTGTGTCTCTTTCTGTTTTGTAAGTTCATTTGTATCATTTTTTTAAAGATTCTGCATCTAATTGATATATGATATTGGTCTAACTTACTTCACTAAGTCTAAGTTATTGTCTAACTTACTTCACTTAGTGTGATCTCTAGGTTCATCCATGCTGCTGTGAATGGCATTATTTCACCCTTTTTAATGGCTGGGTAATATTCCACTGGCCTTCATGGTGATCCACCTGCCAATGCAGGAGATGTGGGTTCAATCCCTGGGTCAGGAAGATCCTTTGGAGAAGGACATGGAAACCTACTCCAGTATTCTTGTCTGGGAAATTTCCATGGACAGAGGAGCCTGGTGGGTATAGTCCATGGGGTTGCAAAAGAGTCAGACATGACTTAGTGACTAAACAACAACAATATTTCATTGTATATATGTACCACTTCTATTTTATCCATTTTCCTATTGATGGAACCTAAGCTTAGGTTCCAACCTTAGCTCAAAGCAGCATGGATGAACCTAGAGATCACACTAAGTGAAGTAAGTTAGACAATAACTTAGACTTAGTGAAGTAAGTTAGACCAATATCATATATCAATTAGATGCAGAATCTTTAAAAAAATGATACAAATGAACTTACAAAACAGAAAGAGACACACAGAGAACATTTACACACAATGAACATTTACATTGCTTCTATTGGCTATTGTAAATACTACTGAAATGAACATTGGATGAGGTTTGTGTATTCTTTCAAACCACATTTTTCTCCAGATATATGCACAGAAATGGGATTGCTGGGTCATATGGTAAAGCTCTATTTTTAGTTTTTGAAGAATCCATAGTTCTTCATAGTGGTTGTACCAATTTATATTCCTACCAACAATGTAGGAGGGCTTCCTTTTCTCCACATCCTCTCCAGCATTTATTGTTGTAGACTTTTTGTTGATAGCCTTTCTGACTGGTATGAGGTGATATCTCATAGCTTTGATTTGCATTCTCTAATAATTAGCAATGTTTAACATCTTTTCTTGTGCCTATTGGCCATCTATATGAATTCTTTGGAGAAATGTCTACTTAGACCTTCTGCCCATTTTTTGTTTGGGTTGTTTGTTTTCTTGATATTGAGCCACATGAGCTATTTGTAAATTTTGGAGACTAATCCCCTGTTGATCACATTGTTTGCAAATATTTTCTCCCATTCTGTGGGTTTAAATTTTGTTTATGGCTTTCTTTGCTGTGAAAAAGTTTTTGGGTTTAATTAGCTCCCATTTATTTATTTTTGTTTTTATTTCCATTACGCTAGGAGATGGATGGGAAAAGATATTGCTATGATTATGTCAAAGAGTGTTCTGCCTATGTTTTCCTCTAAGAGTTTTATAGTATCTGGTCTTACATTTAGGTCTTTAATCCATTTTGAGTTTATTTTCCTGTGTGTAGTGTTAAAGAATGTTCTAATTACATTTTTTTTTCTTTACACATAGTTGTCTAGTTTTCCCAGTGCCATTTGGCACATTGAAGAGACTGTCTTTCCTCTATGCATAGTCTTGCCTCCTTTATCACAGATTGATCATATGTGCATAGAATTATTTTCTGGGCTTTCTATCCTGTGCCATTGATCTATTTTCCTGTATTTGTCATCTATATTTCTGTTTTTGTGCCAGTACCATACTTAGTGAGAAAGTTCTTTCTTGATTGTTCTACACTCTTGTTATTGAACCAAATTTGGGTCTGCCTGCCTGCACGCAGTAAAACCAATCTACTGACACCAGGTTGTGGTAAAGGAGAGAATAGCATTGACTGTAAGGTGCCAGACAGGGCAATCAGGAGAGTTAGTGCTCAAAACATCCAAATATCCCCAGTAGGTTTCAGGGAGACATTTTTACAGGCAAAATTGGTGGAGAGGGCTGCCAGATGTGTAATCCTCCTCTAATTGGTTGTTGGTGAGGTAGCAGGCTGGTGTTCAGAAATCTCAATCATCAGCCTTCTGGTTCCATCTGGTCTGGGGTCCAGTGTTTTTGCTTAGNGGATGTGGAGAAAAGGAAGCCCTCCTACATTGTTGGTAGGAATATAAATTGGTACAACCACTATGAAGAACTATGGATTCTTCAAAAACTAAAAATAGAGCTTTACCATATGACCCAGCAATCCCATTTCTGTGCATATATCTGGAGAAAAATGTGGTTTGAAAGAATACACAAACCTCATCCAATGTTCATTTCAGTAGTATTTACAATAGCCAATAGAAGCAATGTAAATGTTCATTGTGTGTAAATGTTCTCTGTGTGTCTCTTTCTGTTTTGTAAGTTCATTTGTATCATTTTTTTAAAGATTCTGCATCTAATTGATATATGATATTGGTCTAACTTACTTCACTAAGTCTAAGTTATTGTCTAACTTACTTCACTTAGTGTGATCTCTAGGTTCATCCATGCTGCTGTGAATGGCATTATTTCACCCTTTTTAATGGCTGGGTAATATTCCACTGGCCTTCATGGTGATCCACCTGCCAATGCAGGAGATGTGGGTTCAATCCCTGGGTCAGGAAGATCCTTTGGAGAAGGACATGGAAACCTACTCCAGTATTCTTGTCTGGGAAATTTCCATGGACAGAGGAGCCTGGTGGGTATAGTCCATGGGGTTGCAAAAGAGTCAGACATGACTTAGTGACTAAACAACAACAATATTTCATTGTATATATGTACCACTTCTATTTTATCCATTTTCCTATTGATGGAACCTAAGCTTAGGTTCCAACCTTAGCTCAAAGCAGCATGGATGAACCTAGAGATCACACTAAGTGAAGTAAGTTAGACAATAACTTAGACTTAGTGAAGTAAGTTAGACCAATATCATATATCAATTAGATGCAGAATCTTTAAAAAAATGATACAAATGAACTTACAAAACAGAAAGAGACACACAGAGAACATTTACACACAATGAACATTTACATTGCTTCTATTGGCTATTGTAAATACTACTGAAATGAACATTGGATGAGGTTTGTGTATTCTTTCAAACCACATTTTTCTCCAGATATATGCACAGAAATGGGATTGCTGGGTCATATGGTAAAGCTCTATTTTTAGTTTTTGAAGAATCCATAGTTCTTCATAGTGGTTGTACCAATTTATATTCCTACCAACAATGTAGGAGGGCTTCCTTTTCTCCACATCCTCTCCAGCATTTATTGTTGTAGACTTTTTGTTGATAGCCTTTCTGACTGGTATGAGGTGATATCTCATAGCTTTGATTTGCATTCTCTAATAATTAGCAACGTTTAACATCTTTTCTTGTGCCTATTGGCCATCTATATGAATTCTTTGGAGAAATGTCTACTTAGACCTTCTGCCCATTTTTTGTTTGGGTTGTTTGTTTTCTTGATATTGAGCCACATGAGCTATTTGTAAATTTTGGAGACTAATCCCCTGTTGATCACATTGTTTGCAAATATTTTCTCCCATTCTGTGGGTTTAAATTTTGTTTATGGCTTTCTTTGCTGTGAAAAAGTTTTTGGGTTTAATTAGCTCCCATTTATTTATTTTTGTTTTTATTTCCATTACGCTAGGAGATGGATGGGAAAAGATATTGCTATGATTATGTCAAAGAGTGTTCTGCCTATGTTTTCCTCTAAGAGTTTTATAGTATCTGGTCTTACATTTAGGTCTTTAATCCATTTTGAGTTTATTTTCCTGTGTGTAGTGTTAAAGAATGTTCTAATTACATTTTTTTTTCTTTACACATAGTTGTCTAGTTTTCCCAGTGCCATTTGGCACATTGAAGAGACTGTCTTTCCTCTATGCATAGTCTTGCCTCCTTTATCACAGATTGATCATATGTGCATAGAATTATTTTCTGGGCTTTCTATCCTGTGCCATTGATCTATTTTCCTGTATTTGTCATCTATATTTCTGTTTTTGTGCCAGTACCATACTTAGTGAGAAAGTTCTTTCTTGATTGTTCTACACTCTTGTTATTGAACCAAATTTGGGTCTGCCTGCCTGCACGCAGTAAAACCAATCTACTGACACCAGGTTGTGGTAAAGGAGAGAATAGCATTGACTGTAAGGTGCCAGACAGGGCAATCAGGAGAGTTAGTGCTCAAAACATCCAAATATCCCCAGTAGGTTTCAGGGAGACATTTTTACAGGCAAAATTGGTGGAGAGGGCTGCCAGATGTGTAATCCTCCTCTAATTGGTTGTTGGTGAGGTAGCAGGCTGGTGTTCAGAAATCTCAATCATCAGCCTTCTGGTTCCATCTGGTCTGGGGTCCAGTGTTTTTGCTTAGCCTGAAGTTACTATGGTTTTTCCAATACTCATGTATGGATGTGAGAGTTGGACTATAAAAAAAAAAAAACAAAACTGAGCACCAAAGAACTGATGCTTTTGAACTGCGGTGTTGGAGAAGACTCTTGAGAGTCCCTTGGTCTGCAAAGAGATCCGACCAGTCCATCCTAAAGAAGCTAAGTCCTGGGTGTTCATTGGAAGGACTGATGTTGAAGCTGAAACTCCCAATACTTTGGCCACCTGATGTGAAGAGCTGTCGCCTTTGAAAAGATCCTGATGCTGGGAAAGATTGAGGGCAGGAGGTAAAGGGGACGACAGAGGATGAGATGGTTGGATGGCATCACCAACTCAATGGACAAGGGTTTGGGTAGACTCTGGCAGTTGGTGATGGACAGGGAGGACTGGTGTGTTGCGGTTCATGGGGTCACAAAGAGTCGGACATGACTGAGTGACTGAACAGAACTGACGTTACTATCTTCCACCTGGCTGGGGGCAGGCGGGGGATCTTAGTTCCTGTAGAAGAACTCAGAGATATGTATCAAATTGCTTGGCACATCCCCCTAGGAGGAACCAGGATCTTACTCCATTCTGTATTATTGTTTCTTGATAGTTCCTGCTTTGGATTCTCTTCTCTGATTAGCAACTGTTTGAATCTGCCCTTCGGAATTCTGGGCTGAAGAATTCCATGGACTATAGAGTCCATGGGGTTGCAAAGAGTCGGACAGGACTGAGCAACTTTCACTTTTGGAATACAGCGAAGGTAGAACCTCCTATACCTAGGAGGTTGAGTGAAGCCTATTTTCTATAAACAAAAAACAGGGACATGGAAAGGATTTGCCCCTGGGAGGCCCCACAGGATTTTTCTGTGTTTCACTCTTTGCTTCCACTTCAATTACTGTTGCCACCCTACTCAAAAAACCTTTTTTTTCTCTTATATGACTTATTAACAGTCATTACTATTTCCGTAACAAATTTTGGAACATTATATGCAGTTAATTGTATCAGAAAAATGCAATTTCCTTGTGTTTTTGAAGCTACTTCCTTAACTCTCAAAGGAAAGTGATCAGTTTGAATATACTTGTTACCACTTTGAAGGGTTGTGAGTAAGGAGATTAGAAAGAAACTATTTCTGTAGGGGGAAAAAATGGGCTATCATTCAAAACTATTTTATTAACAATACAGTCACCACTGATCACTACTAATCTCAGGTTCTTAGCAAGTGTCAGACACTAGGTTAAATGTGTTTTCTTGTTGTTCAGTTGTTCAGTCATGTCTGACTCTGCAATCCCAAGAACTGCAACATGCCACGCTTCCCTGTACTTTACTACCTCCTTGAGTTTCCTCAAACTCATGTCTGTTGGAGAAGGCAATGGCAACCCACTCTGGTGCTCTTGACTGGAAAATCCCATGGACGGAGGAGCCTGGTAGGCTGCAGTCCATGGCGTCGCAGAGTCGGACCCGACTGAGAGACTTCACTTTCACTTTTCACTTTCATGCATTGGAGAAGGAAATGGCAAACCACTCCAGGGTCTTGCCTGGAGAATCCCAGGGACGGGGGAGCCTGGTGGGCTGCTGTCTATGGGGCTGCGCAGAGTTGAACACGACTGAAGCGACTTAGTGGTAGCAGCAGCAGCGGCATGTCTGTTGAGTTGATAATGCCATACAACTATTAAGTGTCAGAATTCAAATCCAAATGTGTCTGATTTCAAAACCTATGCTTCTCTCAGAAGTCACAAGTAAATTTCCAATTAGACAGTCCGATGACTTTCTCAGTGACAACTATATCCTAACACTTCCCTCCTTATGAAGCATTGTGCTTCATTCCACCCATTTTTTCCCCTCTGCAAATCTGCCTACTGTGTCTTCTCTTTCTGTATGTTAAAGGATAAATCTCTCTCACTCTAATTCTTCTCTTTATAGAGAGCTTATTCACTCCCTTTTCAATATCACATCTTCTTTTTCTTTTTGGCCGTGCCCTGAAGTTTGTGGGCTCTTAATTCTCCAAACAGGAACTGAATCTAGGCCCTTGGGAATGAGAGCATAGGGTCCTAACCACTGGACCACCAGTGAATTCCCTAAGCGTCGGTTCTTTTAAAATGATTCTAAGTTGTATCTTACTACCCTTAATGACTCTTATAAATTCTATTCTCGAATTTCTAACTCTTTGCTGAAGGTATTGAATATCTACTTGTCAGTCACCTAAAACTGGAACAATCTGAAAAGCAAAATAGTCACTAGCAGTATGGGCTCTAGAGCCAGTGTATCAGTTACTTTGGCTACATGATGCTATGTAATGGCCACAAAAACTCAGCAATGTGGAAGAACATTATTTATTTTACAAGTCTGGGGAATTGAGCTAATCAGGCCCTTGGCTCATCTCACCTAGGCTCACTCCTTATCTTTAGTCAGTTGAGGCAGGGGGCGTGGCTAGGCAGTTCTCTGAGGTTGGCTGAGCTCACTAGTTGGTCTAGGATTCAGCTGATCTAGGATGAGTTCCATGGAGATGACTGGAACAAATTCGTTCTGTTTCTTATGCCTTTTACCTGGCTAACCCAGGTCATGGCAGAGAAACACACCATTTTGAAGTCTCTCCATGTACCCTATCTGCTAATATTTCCTTGACCAAAGCAACTTGCATGATATAACTCAGAGTCAAGGGAGGGGGAAATATGTTCTATTTTTTTAAAAAAAAGATTTATTCATTTTTGCCTGTGTTGAGTTTTTGTTGCTGCACATGCTTTTTCTCTAGTTGCGGCAAGCTGGGGAGCTACTCTTCGTTGCGATGCCTGGGCTTCTCATTATAGTGGCTTCTCTTGTGGAGCATGGGCTCTAGGCACATGGGCTTCAGTACTTGTGGCACTTGGGCCCTGCAGTTATGGTTCTCAGGTTATAGAAGGCTGGCCCAGTGGTTGTGGCACACAGGCTTAGTTGATCTGTAGCACGTGGGATCCTCCTGGCCCAGGGATTGAACTCGTGTCTCCTGCATTGGCAGGCAGAGTCTTCACCACTAGACCACCAGGGAAGCCCCACATTCTACTTTTAAAGAACTGCAAAGTCACATGGCAAAAGATGTGGACACACAGACATGTGAACAATTAAGGTCATTTAATGCAATCAGTCTACAATAATCAAATTGTTTACATTAAATACACGCTCTTCGACCTACTAGCTGTGTGACCTTGGCAGTTATCTCAGTTGCCTCATTTGTAAAATGAGTATGTCCTTTCTTGTTATGAAATTAAATGCTCAAAAGATATAACATACAATGTAAATGCAGTCTCTCTCCCCAGTTTTGGGTGCATGTAACATTCCCTTCCAGATGCATAATTCTACAGTGTTTTTCATGTCACCAGTGGCAGAAAATCGAGGATACCAGCCTATCCCTCTGTAGGGCTCCAAATACTAAGTAGATAATGATTTTGATAATTCAAATCTAAAGTATGTATGTTTGGCAAAATTATGGAGGCATAAACATTTATGATAGCAATGATTCAGCTGTAGATTTGTCATACAAGCCTTTTGGGTTTAAATTCTGTGAATTCTCTGTCTCTTATACAAGTAAAGTTCTGCTATAGGACCTGAGGACACTGAAGTATGAGAATGTTCATGAACACAGCAGCTGGTATAGTTCTGATAGTAGAGTGATGATGCTACTCACATTAAAGATGATCCTTTGTAGTGTAACAAAGAACCCCAAAACTTACTGGGCTTAAAATGAAGATTTGTTATTTTTCACAATTCTTTTGATCGTCTGGGTGGTTTTCCACGTGTTGTCTGGATAGGACTGCACTGAGCTGGCAGATTTGCTGTGCTGAAAGGTTCAAGAAAGCTTCTCACCTAACCAGGGCCTCAGTGCCATTGGCTGAGGCACTACGTTTATTTCCATCAAGCCCTCTCTCCACAGGATCTCATCCCCCAGGGCCTCTCTCTGGATAACCTGATTGTCCTTACTCCTTGGCAGCTATATTCCAAGAGGGTACAACAAAATGCTGCAGGGTCCCAAGGAGTTGAGACTGGAACTGGCACCCATATCTAGCCATTTTTTTGGGGAAGAGAACTACATAGTGGGCTTGAATATCAGCGGGCATAGTTCACTGAGAGACACCAATATAACTCTCTACCATGGTAGATGAGCCTGGTGAAGCAAGGGGTCACACAGTATTTGTCCCACTTTTAATGATACAAAGATTGATCAGTGAGTTCAGATGGTGAGAGCACAATCCTTTCATTGTAAAATTACTGATCAACTTTTCAATGAATAGTGTTATCTACTGATGCTTATTGCCTACATCAATTATTTCATTACAGGTTGCAAAATGGTGATTTTTCTAATTCTAGCATTCCTTTTGAGGGGCTTTTTCAAACTCTGCTTCACACTCTAAAAAGGACTGTGGAAAAAGTGGTTCTGGATCTGTGATGTGATAAATGTTGAAACCAGTACTAACACAGAGCTCTTGGCATCACCTGAGATCACCCTTTTAGTGTTTGTTTCAGACTCTTGAGTGCAGCCACTTGGGGCTACTTGTAGTTCCCCTCTCACATTCCCACACATTCTCATTCATAGAATTCCCTCAGCTGAAAATGGTCTTTTCCCTCTGCTTTGTAGTCATGCTGTAACTCAAATGCCAACCCTTATAAAAACTCTTTCCCAAGCCCTCCTCTGTTCCCACAGTACTTTATATCTCTATATAGAACTTTGCAGCTCAAACCTGGATGTTACTTAACCTCTCTAAGCCTATTTTCTAAAAAAAAAAAAAAAAAAAAAAAAAAGTGAATAGTGTCACATGTTGGGTTTTCCAGAAAGCAAACTCTTATATGATCAGTGTGCATATCTTTAGGAATGTTCTTAGGATCACCACTTGCAGAAAAGAAGAACTGGCAGAGGGAGAAGCTAAGCTGCCATGGAGTCTTAACAGGATGCAGCTTGTTCTGGAGATGGGAAGATCCACCAGAACTGCTGCAAGCTGAGGAAAGAGGGCTGGGCCTTCCAACAATTTGGAAAGAAATATTAATGGTCCTGTGTTGATCAGTCATTGGATTTGCCTCTTTGGGAAGTGGTGTGACACTAGGTCCTAGAATAGGGCCTGTAACTAGATTCAGTAAAGGCTTGTTGATGTGTCAATATAAAAATATACTTGGCACTCTTTGTCTCCAAGCAGAGGTTATTTTGAGTTGAACTCTCAATAAATACAAAAATGCATTTCAATCTTTTAATAACTTTTATTAGCAAAATAAGAGGAGGCACATACCCACTTGACTGAAAAGTGTCAAAAGACAAGGTAAATGAAAGCAATGAAGTATTCAGTACCCCATGATTGCAGAAGCTCCAGTTAAACCATTTTGCATTTGATATTTTTGGAGTATAATCTTCAAATTACAGAGCGGAAAGGAAATTTAGCTCACAAATGGTGAACTTGTCAATGAAACTATCAACTCAAGGTAAGTACTTATCTCCAGCAATGGGTATTGGGCCTTTTCCTGCATGCTGACTATAGTTCCCTGAAGAGATTTAGAAAGTGAAAGTGTTAGTCACTCAGTCCAGTTAGACTCTTTGCAACCCCATGGTGTATATAGCCCGCCAGGCTCCTGTGTCCACGAAATTCTCCAGGCAAGAATCCTGGAGTGGGTAGCCAAACCCTTCTCCAGGTGAGCTTCCCTACCCAGGGATCAAACCAGGGTCTCCTGCATTGCAAGCAGATTCTTTACCATCTGAGTCACCAGAGAAGCCCTTGATATGATTTAACAGAGTATCAAATACTGCTTGGTACCAGACACAGGTTCTGTGGCTATAGCAAAAACAAAACTTACACAGTCTCTGCCTTTAAGGATCTCACAATCTTGGTGGCTTAGTGTTAGTTGCTCAGTTGCGCCAACTCTTTGGGACCCCTTGGACTGCAGCCTACCAGGCTCCTGTGTCCATGAGATTTCCCAGGCAAGGATACTGGAGTGGGCTGCCATTTCCTTCTCCAGGGGATCTTCCNCTCCCCACCCCCCTGCGGGCGCTCCGCCACCTGCAGAAGCGACTGTACCCCTCAGCTCGGGCTCCTTCTTCCCTGCTTAGTGAGAGTTCCTGTTCTTCCCCGGTCTCACTGGAAGTCCTTAGCCGTGCTCGTAGAGACGTGACGATTCCATTGGATACCGTTCCTCTTAATTTCAGACGTTCTTGTCAGTTTTTACCCTTGTTGCCATTTTCTAAAGAATTCCAGACTTGTTAACCATTCTGTCGCTTGTTTCTTCCGCAGTAGCTTTCTCTACTTGTCCTCCTCGGACGCTTAAAATAGAGCGCGTTCCGTTTCTTCTCTCTGGGCATCATTTACTCCCATTTATTTGCTCATTGATAACTTCCTCATAACTCTAACTTACTTTGTATTTACGATAACTTTTGGCAGCATTTGGAGAGATCCTTTGTATATCAGAACAATATCCGATGTCAGAATAAAACCACTTTTAATTTTTTGTACGTGCCTATTAACTCCCCCCAGCAAGATTTTGATTACTGTTTTTATGAAGTTCAGTCTCTGTTGTTCAGGGATGATTGTTTTAGGTTACATATTTCAGGTAATAGTGGAACATTTTCAGTCAAATTTAAAAGCAAACTTCTCTTTTGAGTTTTAATTCAATTTTACCTTAAGTGAGTTTGAGATAAGATTAGCTTTTCTCCAACGTTTTATCAAAGTGAATTTATAGCATAATTTTTTTTAGTATGGATTTATTTAGTATTCATAGTGGTAAATTATCAATCTAATCAGGTAATCATAAGTTTTTTTTAAAGTACAAACGTGTTCTTTTTCTCTGCATTTAGTACGGAGTAGAAGAAAGGGTAAAATACTTTCTGGTACAGATTCTTCCAAGTTACCTTCCTCAGTCCTTAAATCGCTGTAAACACTCTTAGCAGTAGCTATGTATTATTCCAGATATTTTCCTTTATTTTTAACGGAGAGGAAGAAATGGAGGGGTGTTGTTTTAAGATAAACTTTCACAACATTAGCAATGAGTAAAAAAATTCTTTTTATTTAGTGTTACATCTTGTTTTTTGACTCATACATACATGCTTTAAAAAATAATTTTTTTGTACAGATTTTTTTGGTATTATAGTTTTATGAAAATATCTTGGAGTGATAGCATTATTTTTACCATAGAAATTTAGTATGCTGGTAGCTCTGTACAAAAAGTCCACATGAAATAAGATTTAAAGAAATGTTTGTCACTTGAGTTTTAGACACACACCACACACACACACGTGTGTGTGGTGTGCGTGTGTATGTATGTATATATATAGACTTCCCTGGTGGCTCAGTGGTAAAGAATCCACCTCCCCTTGTCTGCCAGTGCAAGAGCCACAGGTTCAATCCCTGGGTTGGGAAGATCCCCTGGTAAAAGAAATGGCAATCCACTTCAGTATTCTTGCCTGGGAAATCCCATGGACAGAGGAGTCTCGTGGGTTATAGTCCATGAGGTTGCAAAAAAATCAGACATGACTTAGGACTAAACAACAACATACATACATACATACATACATAAATATATAGATATATGTGTCATGCTGCAGGGCATGTGGGATCTTAGTTCCCCACCAGAGATCAAATTGTGCTACCGCACAATTTGTAAGTGTGCAGATAGAGTCACTGGACAGCTAGGAAAGTCCAGAGGTTTATATATATATATATTTATTTATATTTTAATAGTTGTGGTAATTATTTGCATTTATATTTGTATGTTTATATTTTTTGATACTTGTGTGCTGTAAATGGTTACTCAAGTGTGTGTATTGGAGTTTTCCAGTTTAAAAAGTTACCAGCTTAATAGTTCTATGTACTTTAGTGAGTTCAACTGAAGAATGTAAGATATATCAGTAGTTCATAAAACAAATGTACATATACTCAAAAGTTGCTAGGCAACATTTCGTGATCGTTTTTTGTATTTTTCTCTCCAAACTACCAGCAGACCTGTCACATAAAAAAAGTGACCATTCTTGGTCGGTGTGGTTTTCCCTTGTAATAGTTCAAGCAGGAATGTTGGGAATAAAAGTGAATGTTGAGAGCTGTGATGTGGGAAAGAGGAAGAGGAGACGTGGGGATGTGTATAGGTTGATACTGAAATGACATTAGAGAAGTTGCGGAGAAAAGGAAGGATGGTAGAGGGTTATCATCCATGTTCCCAAAGTAGGCAGCTTGTGATGGGGGGCGTGGGGCTTGAGTTGAGAATTTGCAGTCAGTGTGTGAGGCAGCTTTTTTCCTTTTTAATTTTTTCAAACAGGTTTCAGCCCACCCCCCAAATTGTATCACTTGTCTCTCCCTTCCCAACACCCCCCGCCCCCCGAAAAAAATCATCAACTGAAGTTGATGTTTAATTGAAACTCTGTGAATTCTTAACTAAGGTAAAGCCTGTCTTTCATTAAGTAACTTTTGTTGAGTACATTTCACTTTGTTAGAGATTGGACTTTGTGAAGATGACTATGGATTCAAAGATGTCAATTTTATAGTGACCTTTGCAAAGGTGTTTACACAATTTTGCTTGGGAATTGGGCCTTTGGTGTATCCAATCCTTGCAGTAGTATTTGTTGCTTATTCTTAACTACTTTGTTTTATAAACTGTTCGGTAGCAGATCTTAGAAATTATTAGATTTCTACAGACACTAAAATACCCAAGTACTGGGTAGAAATATACTGGGAAAATAAAAGAAATATATCTTAATATGATTTGAGTTTTGCTTGAGTAAAACTTAGATAATCAAGAAATTTTATTTTCTTTGTCATTATTGTCGTAGAAGTCATCTATGAGAGCTAATGAGCTTCAGAGATCAGAGGATATTAACAAAAGGGATAATGTCCTCACTTGGAATTTTTTTGTTTAGATATGACACAATGCTAAAGACCTGTAACTTTGTAAACTATATAGTGTATTACCTATGTTACATATTAATTATATGAAGAATATACATTTAATTTCCTGTCTTTTTCTGAACCAATGTCCAAGACNATCAGAGGATATTAACAAAAGGGATAATGTCCTCACTTGGAATTTTTTTGTTTAGATATGACACAATGCTAAAGACCTGTAACTTTGTAAACTATATAGTGTATTACCTATGTTACATATTAATTATATGAAGAATATACATTTAATTTCCTGTCTTTTTCTGAACCAATGTCCAAGACAGTTTACAGGAAATTATTTGATCAGAAATATCAATATGTTGTAGGATTTTTTAAAAAATCTGCCATTTCATATGAAAATTCAATGTCAATTTAAGTACAAATCTTTTGATTTTTTGTTTTGTTTTGTTTTTTATTTTTTTGGCCGTGCTGTTCACTTGACAGTGAAAGAATGAAGTCCTAACCACTGGACCTCAAAGGAATTTCAGTCTTCTGATTTTTAAAGTCTATATGATATATACTGTAGTGCAAATTTCTGTAGTTAATACTCTGATAACCACTGTTCAGTTCAGTTTGGTTGCTCAGTTGTGTCCAACGCTTTGCGAGCCCATGGATTGCAGCAGGCCAGACCTCCCTGTCCATCATCAACTCCCAGAGTTTACCCAGACTTGTGTCCATTGAGTTGGTGATGCCATCCAGCCATCTCATCCTCTGTCGTCCCCTTCTCCTTCTGCCCCCAGTCTCTCCCAGAATCAGGGTCTTTTCCAGAGAGTCAACTCTTCACATGAGGTGCCAAAGTATTGGAGTTTCAGCTTCAGCCTACATTAAAAAACGCAGTATGAGTAAATATTTCCCAAGATGTCAAGTCTTGACTTCTAAAACCAAACGTTACGGACTCTGCTATTTCATTTGAACTTGTCTTTCTCACTTTTTTGCTTCTTTTTCTTTTCATCTGTTATTTCTCATATAGGTAATTTTTCTCTAGTCAGAGACAGGTAAGTTGAGTAACTTTCCCAGAGGATAGTATCAAACTATTCAATTTTTATTATTTTGGAACTCCAGAGTATGTATGTAACAGTCAGTAATTAAACATTTTTTGAGTGATAATGATATCTCCCATTTGAAACAGCAGAGCTCTGAGGCTTCAGAATAACTGTAAGCAAGTATATATAATAAGCCTGTGAGTTTTATTCAGGAACTACTTATTGGAATAAATAACATTTTGCAACCCCAACAGAGTTGGTTATCTGATTTTTTTAGCCCACAGATTGCAAGATTGGCCATTGGAATTAGGCACACTGACAACTGAAATGTCGTCTTATTTCAAGGCTGTTGAAGAAGCTCTATTAAGTATGTGGAACTTTAAAGGTGCTGTCACTACATGGAGACATACAGTCCTATAATTATTAACTTCTGAGGGAATCACAGTGTTGTAGAGCAGGATAGCACATGGTCTGTCATAGTGATGATGTTAGAAATAAATTTTATTCTGTGTACTGTGTTTTAGGAACTGAATTAAGAAATTGATACCTTTTTAGAAGATTTTTATGAGTTGTTCATTTGCTAAGTCGTGTCCAACACTTTTCGACCCCATGAAGCACTCCAGGCTTCTCTGTTCTTCATTATTTCCCTGAGTTTGCTCAAACTCATGTCCATTGAGTCATTGGTGCCATTCCAACCATCTCATCCTCTGTCACCCACTTCTTCTCCTGCCCTCAGTCTTTCCCAGCATTTGGGTCTTTTCCAGTGAGTCGGCTCTTTGCATCAAGTGGCCAAGGTATTGTAGCTTCAGCTTCAGCCTCAGTTCTTCCAGTGAATATTCAGGGTTGATTTCCTTTAGGATTGACTGGTTTGATTTCCTTGCTGTCCAAGGGACCACCATTCAAAAGCATCAAATTTAAGAGTAAATGTTTTCAAAACTTTGTTAATAAAAGTGTTTCAGTTTTCTAGAAAATTCACTTAACAGTGATAGTAAGAAGATGGTGCTGCTGTGTATGGACTTTGTTTTATTTTATTGCTTTTATCTTATTTACTATTTCAAGGGGTTACTTCCCAAGTAAGAGTCTTTACATTTAATATTTGATAATAGTAGTAATTAACCAATTGGCTAAAGACTGGCAGATTTGTTGGTGAAGGAATTTTCAGAGCAGATAATTAGAATTTGTAATCGACCTTTCTCTATGAATCAGGTGTATAGTTCTGAATCCTAATGATAACAGTGAGTCTCCATCCTTAGCACAGCTGAACATCCTGGGTTGAGAAGTGTATATTTCTGTTGAAGATTTTCTCTGTGGCTTTGCTTGCCTTTTCAGCCTCTTTTAGGCTTCCCTGGTAGCTCAGTTGGTAAAGAATCTACCTGTAGTGCAAGAGACCCGGGTTCGATCCTTGCGTTGGAGAAGATCCCCTGGAGAAGGAAATGGCAAACCACTCCAGTATTCTTGCCTAGAAAATCCCACGGACAGAGGATCCTGACAGGCTACAGTCGATGGGATCGCATGAGTCAGACACGACTTAAGTGACTCAGTCTCTTTTAATATATTAATTTAAACCTTATTCTCCCTTTGTTGATAATGATGGTATGTAGCACTTGATTTAGGAGAAGGCAATGGCACCCCACTCCAGTACTCTTGCCTGGAAAATCCCACGGACGGAGGAGCCTGGTAGGCTGTAGTCCATGGGGTCACTAAGAGTCGGATATGACTAAACAACTTCACTTTCCCTTTTCACTTTCATGCATTGGAGAAGGAAACGGCAACCCACTCCAGTGTTCTTGCCTGGAGAATTCCAGGGACGGCAGAGCCTGGTGGGCTGCCGTCTATGGGGTCGCACAGAGTCGGACACGACTGAAGCGACTTAGCAGCAGCAGCACTTGATTTAGGTATTAACTGTGTACTTGTGTATGTTTTAATGATTTAGTGGCTGGTTTGGGATTTTGAATATTGGGAGTTAATATAACCATATTAAATTTTTGATGTATTTCTTTCATTATATGAAAATACATCTTTTAATATATTTACAGATAAAAATAATTTCATGTCCTGCTTTTAACCTAATTATAGATAACGTTTTCCCATTCTCAGAATAAATCTTATAATCATCATTATAAATGGTTATATGATGTTCCATGTGTAGATGTATTATTCTCCTTTTCTAATTTTTTTGCATATATAAAAAGGAATGTGAAGAACATATAGAAGGTATTTCATGCATATAGTATCAGTATTATCTCCTAGTATATTACAGATTTAATTTTTAGGTAAATTTTAAAGGCTCTTAAAACACAGTGTCGGGATATTTGTTAAAAGGATCAATTTATATTCATGTTGTCATGGCTGTTGCTCTATACCTCAACATTAAATATTACTTAAAAATGTAATGAGGGTAAGTCATATTATACCACTTTTTCCTTTAAATTACTACTGAGGTGAAACATGCTTAATAGATACATTTCTTTTGTGAGTTTTTCAGATAAACAGAATTTTTAAATTAATGTAACCAAATCATTAACCTAATTTTGTTTTACTTATAATCTTATGAAAGTCTTACTTCTCTGAAAATGTAATGAATAAATGATACTGATTTTAATACTACTTATTTTAGTTTTAGTAACTTCGATTTAAGTAAATTTACTTTCTCATCTGGCATTGGTGTGAAGTGAGAATATAAATGTTCTGGAAATTGGTAATTGTTTAGTCTATTTACTAAATAGTTTTTCTTTGTTTTGCTATGTTTCATTTTTGCTTATTAATATTGCCTTTTAAATGATTCTTACAACGTGTTTAATATCTTTTGTTCTAGCCTCTTTGTCGTATTTGTTTTCTTAGTTTTTCAAAGCACTTTATAATTTGAGGATAATAAAAGCTCATTTTGTACAAAACAATGTTTTATAATTCTTTGTCTTGTCAACCAAAATTAGAAATATTCTTTTTCTATATACCAGAATTTAGTAGGATTAAATGAATCAATTTTTTCTTTCTTGAAGAGATAAAATATGAAACTGCTTTGCTTCCTGGTGGCTCAGATGGTAAAGAATCTGCCTGCAGTGTGGGAGATCTGGGTTCAGGCCTGGGTTGGGACAGTCCCCTGGAGGAGGGCATGGCAACTCACTCCAGTATTCTTGAGGGGCTAATCACCATGGACAGAGGAGGTTGGCAGGCTACAGTCCATCCGGTTGCAAAAAGTCAGGCACAGACTGAGTGACTAAGCTCTACGAGCACTAAGGATATAAGAAGCTGCAAAGAGAAAAACTGCTCTGATGGATTTTGTGGAATCAGAGAAGTAAACTTCTCCAGTCAACAATTAGGATGTGTACTTGTTATTTCCCTTATTAAGTAGTAATACACAGCTTGATATCTTAGCCTTTTAGAATATTTAATTTAAAAAGTGCTCGTTAGCCATTATGAGTTCCTTTCTTTTTCAGCTGTTAAGATTGGCATGAAAAAAAATAAATTAAAAAAAAAAAAAAAAGATTGGCATGGCAATATGCATTTCAGTCAGTTCACTTCAATTCAGTCGCTCAGTCATGTCCAACTCTCTGCGACCCCATGAATCGCAGCATGCCAGGCCTCTCTGTCCATCACCAACTCCTGGAGTTCATTCAGACTCACGCCCATCGAGTCAGTGATGCCATNACACAGTCAAAGGCTTTGGCATAGTCAATACAGCAGAAATAGATGTGTTTCTGGAACTCTCTTGCTTTTTCCATGATCCAGCGGATGCTGGAAATTTGATCTCTGGTTCCTCTACCTTTTCTAAAACCAGCTTGAACATCTGGAAGTTCACGGTTCACGTATTGCTGAAAGAAATTCATGTGAGCATTAGTGAGGGCATCCATGCCAAGGAGAAGTGTTAAAATATATTCAAAATTCTTATTGTTTACAAAGGTGAGATTTGTTTTTTCCTTTATGGAATAATTAAGATAAGCAAGTATTTTTTTTTAAAGTGAGATTGTTATGCTTATTTAATAATTTAAAGCTGTAATGTTCCAAAGCTATTATATTATTAAATATTGACTAGTATTTCCTTTTGCCTTTAGATTGAAGTGGTTACATAAATGCTAGGAAGAAAAACCAGATTAACTTTGTGAGTGTGCAAACATAAATATTTGAAAACAGTATGTCCTCTGCTTGGGGGTTACAGAAGGAGAATTGCAGATGAGGAACCTGATATGATGAAATTTCCTTATAGTTTGGATAGGGATGAGATTTATAGGGATTGGAACATAATTTATACCTTTTTATTTTTACCATAATTCTGCTACCCTGCCTAATGGATGAGTTGGGTTTTCAAAGTGGCACTGAAGTGGTCCAGGAATAGCAGTTGTTAAAAATTATATCCTGGGACTCACTCACCTCTTTACTAGCAATTTTGGTTTTTTTTTTTAATTGGACAGAAGTTTAAGGAAAGTAGATCCTGCAGTTCATATACACTTTTTCATTAGAAGCAGATTTATGTGTTTCATAGAGTGAAGTTTAGCTTGGCTGTATTATAAAGGGAGGAGCCAAGATTTTTTCCCTCTGAAAAAGGTGTGTGTGTGTCTGTGTCTTTGTGAGATTTATCCACTGATAGCCCCTGAGGGGCTCTGTAATACTTCTCTGCATTAAATCTCTACTCCCCACCCCAAACCTATAATTCTTAATCTGAATGGTCTCTACTAAACTTTAATTTTTAATGTTTTTATAGTAATATGTTTCAATTCCTGAGGGAGAAATTTCCTTTTTTTCCCTGGTTTTAAAAAAATGTAAATATGATTATCATATTAATACACATAGAAAGTTCTTGTAAGTGTACAGTTTAGTGAATTTTCACAGTGTGAACATAGAACTGTGTAATCATTACTGAGAAACAGAGCATTATCAAAACCCCAGAAACTGTCTTGTACTGTATGCTGGTTATTAATTCCCCAGGCCAGTAGGAAATCACTATTTTGTTATCTGGTACCACAGAATAATTTTGTCTGGTTTTGAACTTTACCTCTCTTTGTAACCATTTTTATCCTGTTTTGATATGAGTAGTCTGAGAAATCCTAGAACTTGATCTAGGTTATATTACCTGGACATCTCAACAGTTTTCTCATGGCGTTCACCAGTAGTTTCCAGAAACTCTAGAAGGGGACATCAAAGAAATGCCGCCTTTGCTTTCTGATTGTATGCTAGACCCTGTTTATGTTTAAATATTATTTGAGCAAGCAGTATACTTTTAATTTCTGTCATTGATGGCCTTCAAGGATACCTCAAGCTGTTTTTTTTCCCCCTTCCTACTTAGAAATTTTGTTTTGAAAACTTTGGTATAGCATTCCTGACCAGCTAATAGCTTTTTGGACTTTTATCCTATGACTTGGCAGCTTTCTTTTCATTCTTCAAATTCCTTTCAAGCAGTGATTCTCATTCTGATTTTTAGGACAGCTACCCTGTGGTATCTTCTTATTTCAAAGAATGTGAGTTCCCACCCTTTCCTTTCCCTCCCCTGTCATAAAAAGTCTCAATTTAAGTTTGTCATTTTACTTTTAAAATACTTATTTCGTATTTATGAACAGTATAACATTGTGGCATGCAGATTATAAATTGAGTTATAGGCTACTGAAAAAACTGAGAGTCAGTTGTATCTCATTAACATCCTCTTTCAGGCTGGCTTCAAGTGTAAGTGCAACTTTCTTACATGGAATTCTCCTTTTGTACTTTACTTTCTACCCTTCCATTTCACTTTATTAATTTCAAAAGAAGGCATAGAAAGATTTACTACTGTGGTCCTGCACATGTTTTTCTTTCATGTAAGTCCCATGGTTAGCGTGGAAGATACAGTTAATTTCCTTTGTAAATGAATTTTGCTTATTGTCATTCAGTAATTGTTAGGACCAGAATATCATAAATGGCCTATAGCTGTGGAAATTAGATGTTTTTTTCAAGAATAATTTTAAGAATAACATTTTATGTCCTAGTACTCTTTCATTTGCTGAGCTTTTGTTAATATTAAATGTTATGCAAAAACTTAATTTCTAAAAAAAATTTCTTTTTGGCCTGGAGATTTAAATTTAAAATGTTGACTTTGGGCATCATGTTATAATATCTCATGAAGAGTGAAAGAGAAATTAACTGACTTTTGTAAAGATTATAGAGTTATCGCTAAATTTTAATAAATGCTTATTTCTAGTTTGGTCTAAGGCACGTTTATGGGTAGGTACTTTTCTTTCTATAGTTAGCAAAATTTCATGAAGGAAATTTTGATTTGTTTGTAACTACTATAACGGAGCGGCTCTCAAACTTTAGCATACATCATAATTGCCTGGAAGTTTTTTCTTCTTTAAAAGCAGTACATGGCTGGGTTCAACCCCGAGAGTGTTAGATTTAATAGATTAGGATATCACACTTTGAGAACCGATACTAGGGTATAGTAAGGGCACCTGCATTTAAGTTTTTATATAAAATTAAAATTTTTGGACAAATTCTGTTTAATAAAACATTTATTAGATAAATATACTCTGATTGGAGCAAAAGAGAGAGTACTTGTGAAAGTATTTTGGCTGAACTGTTACTATCGTTGTTATCGTTTAGTCGCTAAGTTGTGACCCGTTTTTGTGACCCGTGGGTTGTAGCCTGCCAGGCTCCTCTGTCCGTGGGATTTCCCAGGCAAGAATACTGGAGTAGGTCGCATTCTCTTCTCTAGGGAATCTTCCCGACCCAATAATCAAACCTTGTGTCTCCTGCTTGGCAGGCAGATTTTTCACTGCTGAGCCACCAGGGAAGCTCCTACTATTATAAAAGTAATACTAACTTAAAATTATCAGACATTTTCTATGTGCTAGATACATGTAAGGAGAAGGCAATGGCACCCTACTCCAGTACTCTTGCCTGGAAAATCCCATGGAAGAAGGAGCCTGGTGCACTGCAGTCCATGGGGTTGCTGAGTCGGACACTGAGTGATTTCACTTTGACTTTTCACTTTCATGCATTGGAGAAGGAAATGGCAGCCCACTCCAGTGTTCTTGCCTGGAGAATCCCAGGGACGGCAGATCCTGGTGGGCTGTCGTCGATGGGGTTGCACAGAGTCAGACACGATTGAAGCGACTTAGCAGCAGCAGCAACAGATACATGTAAATGTTGTATTCATTATCATTTATGCCTCACAACAACCTTGTAATGATGTTTACTGTTATCTTCATTCTACAACTGAGTGAATGAAGCAGAGAGATTAAGTTATCTTGCTCAGTGTCACATAGGCATTGTTCTAGCTCCACTGTATATATTCTAATGAATTTTTTTTGTATTACATTTTACAGTGACATTTGAATTTTCTTCTAGGTCTTATATTCAAGGACTGTTTTTGCTAAAACTGTGTTTTAAACACAAAAGCAGAACTGGATGTAGCTGTGATTTGACTACTTTGACTTTTAAAAATAGAAATCACTTAAATTTATTCATCAAGGTGTCATTTATCCAAACTCTTTGTTTCCTTATACATTTTGTTTTGTGTGCAGTTTTAGTAAGGTAGCTCTTACATGATTAGTGTTTCATTTAAAATTTTGCACAGTGGTAAGTTCATATACTTAAGAATTGTATTGCTTTATTAAAGAGGATCACAAGTGTGGTTCAGTACTTAGAGTCCCCAAGGTGCTTGAAACTATACTTGGGATTCATTTCAAGTAAGCATGCATATTTGCAGAATAATAAATCTAAATGATGATGTTCATTTCAAGGTACTAATATAAGAAAGGAACATCTGGTTACTTTTTTATAATAGCTTATTTTGGGAGGATTTCTGAGTTAGATTCTTTTTAAGAGTATAGTTCAGTGATTTTTAGTAAATTTACACTGTTGTGCAACTATTTCCACAGTCCAGTTTTATTAGAACTTTTACATCAGTCCGCAAGGATTTCTTTTTCCTTGTTTGTCAGTGTCACTTTCAGCTTATTGCTGATTTTTAAAACATCACCGTGTACATTTTAGAAGTCCTTTAATATGGCGCTATACTACAGCTTAGTATTAGAACCTATTTATAAACCTTAATACCTAAATCTTTTTTTAAATTAAACTTCCTTTTACAAAATAGAAAAAAAAAAAATAGCCTGCTAGCACTTAGTTTCTGTTTACTCAGATCAATTTACCTGATTGTCAGGATTTAAAGTGATGTGAATGGTAGTGTTTAGGCCCGGGAAGGATTCTTTCATTCACTTAATTGGCTATTTGCAATCTAAGGTATGAAGAGGGAAAGAGGAGAAGAGAAAGAGAAAGAGAAAGAAAAGAAGAAGAAAGAGAAAGGATAAGAGAAACTATAGTTCTATAATGATAATTGACAAATTTGTTCCAAGTTCTGTATGATGTTTGCTTGGTTTCTGGAAAACTACGGTGAGTGTCTCTATTGTTTTGATCTGTATTACTCACAAGAATGACAGTTTTTTGTTTTTTTTAAAAACCCTTTTCTCTACGTGTTTTAAGAATTTGAGGATGAATGAATAGCACATCACACTGAATAAGGTAGTTCAGCTACCTGACTTTTTATGTCTCTCTAACCCTGGGTTTTTATGAGTGCATATAAGATTCTTTTACCACAAAAATGCCTGAAAATTGCATTTGGCATAATATGATGGGATTCTTACTTTTAATTAAGTGGACTAATTAATGCATTAATAATAAAGATTATCAGAACTTTTAATAGATTAGTTGCTGGCAGTTTAGTCTCCTGAAAGTTGTAGAGTATTGCTGGTATGAAATTGATTCTGACCAACAAGGAAAAATAGTGAGGTACATATGGCATTAACTGTTACTGAACATTTGTTTTGGGCAAGTGAATGTGTTTTATAGTCTCTTTGTGTTGTACCGAAAATAACATGGGATTGGAATCAGATGGACCTAGATTTTAAATCCTGGCTCTAGCACTTAGGAATTCTGTGACTTTACGCAAGTAGCTTGTATCTAAGCTCTTGTTTTCTTCAGTGTAAATGATGTAGTACTTTAGATTTGCGTATAAAGTATATAAGGCACTAGATATAAGATACAGTGAAAGTATTAGTCACTCAGTCGTGTCTTAACTCTTGCGACCCCACGGACTGTAGCCTGCTAGGCTCTTCTGTCCATGGAATTTTCCAGGTCAGAATTCTGGAGTGGATTGCCATTCCCTTCTTCAGGAGATCTTTCAGACCCAGGGATTGAACCCAGGTCTCCTGCATTGCAGGGAGACTCTTTACCATCTGAGCCACTAACAACTTGATATAAGATAGGTGTTCAGTAAATGTTATTTGTTATTTATTGATGTCAAAGTAGAGGCTTAGAGAAGTTTGTTACATGGCTAGTAAGTGACAAATACCTGTCTTATTTCAAAGCGCATGCTTTTCCAAAATACACTATTCTTTGTCTCCTAGATAGAAATGGAAATCATGGGAATCAAATATTAGTGTCTGTGTTACTTTGGATTTTAAATTAGGAATTCGTAGAAAAGCAAGTTTCAAAAAGTTCAGAGAAAAGGGTGACCACTATGGTATAAACAATCAGTATTGATAGAAGGCACTTAAAAATGAAACATATTTTAAAAAGTGAGACATGTTATTAAAGTTACACAAAATTTCCAGAGGTGAGAAAAGTTTATGAGTCATTCAGGGAAAATATTGTGACTTCCACATTAAGTAATTTCTAATGAATTTCAGAAGAAAACGTATCAAGAATTCCCATAATACTAATAGTATATAACTGATGGTTAATACAAAAATGTGTCAGGAAGAATGTGGGGAGACTCGAGCTCTGAATGAGTTGAAGTTAACAAAAAATGTATAAGACAGCAAGAAGGACTTTAGCTAAATTTAGAGCAAAATCAGTAGGGAAGAAAGAGGCCCATTGATTGAGGAGATATTATTCAGTTCAGTTCAGTTCAGTCACTCAGTCGTATCCAATTCTTTGCAACCCCATGAATCATAGCACGCCAGGCCTCCCTGTCCATCACCAACTCCCGGAGTTCACTCAGACTCACGTCCATCAAGTCGGTGATGCCGTCCAGCCATCTCATCCTCGGTCGTCCCCTTCTCCTCCTGCCCCCAATCCCTCCCATATTATTAAATAATGACAATTACTCAAATCGTATCTTACTTCTCTTATATCTAGGAGAATGACTTTCATACTGGAAAGGAGACAACCTTGTTTAAAGAGGAAGCTATTCCATGATTATCATGGGTTGAACAGATTTCAGTTCAGTTCAGTTCAGTCACTGAAATCGTGTCCGACTCTTTGCAACCCCATGGACTGCAGCACCCAGGCCTCCCTGCCCATCACCAGCTCCTGGAGTTTACTCAGATTCATGTCCATTGAGTTGGTGATGCCATCCAAACATCTCATCCTGTGTTGTCTCCTTCTCCCGCCTTCAGTCTTTCTTAGCTTCAGGGTCTTTTCAGATGAGTCATTTCTTTGCATCAGGTGGCCAAAGTGTTTGAGTTTCAGCTTCAGCATCAGTCCTTTCAATAAATATTCAGGACTGATTTCCTTTAGGATGGACTGGTTTGATCTTGCAGTTCAACTCTCAAGAGTCTTCTCCAACACCACAGTTCAAAAGCATCAATTCTTCGGTGCTCAGCTTTCTTTATAGTCCAATTCTCACATCCATACATGACTACTGGAAAAACCATAGCCTTGACTACATGGGCCTTTGTTGGCAAAGTAATGTCTCTGCTTTTTATTATGCTGTCTAGTTTGGTCATAACTAGGATTCCTTCCAAGGAGTAAGCGTCTTTTAATTTCATGGCTGCAGTCACCATCTGCAGTGATTTTGGAGCTCCAAAATATAAAGTCTGTTACTGTTTCCCCATTTGCTGTGGAGTGATGGGTCCATATGCCATGACCTTAGTTTTCTGAATGCTGAGTTTTAAGCCAACTTTTTAACTTTTTTCTTTAATTTTCATCAAGAGGCTCTTCAGTTCTTTGCTTTCTGCTATAAGTGTGGTATCATGCATATCTGAGGTTATTGATATTTCTCCCAGCAATCTTGATTCCAGCTTGTGCTTCATCCAGTCCAGCATTTCTCATGATGTACTCTGCATATAAGTTAAATAAGCAGGGTGACAGTATACAGCCTTGACGTACTCCTTCCCCAATTGGGAACTAGTCTGTTGCTCCATGTTTGGTTCTAACTGTTGCTTCTTGACCTGCATACAGATTTCTCAGAAGGCAGGTCGGGTGGTCTGGTATTCCTATCTCTTTAACAGATTCAGTGCAGTTCAGTCTTTCAGTCGTGTCTGACTCTGCAACCCCATGAATCGCAGCACGCCAGGCCTCCCTGTCCATCACCAACTCCCGGAGTTCACTCAGACTCACGTCCATCAAGTCGGTGATGCCATCCAGCCATCTCATCCTCTGTCGTCCCCTTCTCCTCCCCCCATCCCTCCCAGCATCAGAGTCTTTTCCAATGAGTCAACTCTTCACATGAGGTGGCCAAAGTACTGGAGTTTCAGCTTTAGCATCAGTCCTTCCAAAGAAATCCCAGGGCTGATCTCCTTCAGAATGGACTGGTTGGATCTCCTTGCAGTCAGTCTCCCTTAAAACACCTTTTCGAGGTAAAATGACTTTTGTACTTTTTTTTAGTTGTACTGTAGGGCTTGTGGGATCTTACTTGAAACAATAAAACTATTCCCTTAAGTGACTTTGTAAACTTGAAAGTAAACTAAAATGGAAAACCACTAAAATCAAGTAGTTCCCTGAATAGGGATCGAACCCAGGTCTGAGGCAGTGAAAGTACGGAGGCAGTTCCAGTACTTTTTTTTCTTTACCTGTAATACATTTACATATTTGCATGCCTTTGGTTCACGTGTCACTTGGTCTAAAGATGTTTTCCCTGATGAAGGAGTTTCCAACTGGCATCATTTACATAGACTTTGTTGTGAGTGATGCTTACAGATACGGCCCTCTTTACACCAAATAAAATAACACTTTTTTCTTTGACTTTCCTTGGTTTATTTTTCTTCACAGTAATTACCATACTTGATGTTTATTGTTTGCCTGTTTTTATTAAAATGTAAGATCATGAAGGTTGCAATTATGTTTTGTTCATTGATTTAATTCTCAGCTTGAAATGGTGCCTAGCTTATGGTGGCTGGTCAGTGAATAAGTTTATAATATAAAGTATGTGGGGGAACAGTGTTGAGCACTGGGAAAATGCTCTTTGAATGTTAGCTGTTAATAATGATACTGCTGCTTAACTTAATTACATTCTTTGTATTTACACATATACTGGATTTCATTTTATTTTTTAGCACATTACATACCTTAAAGAATAAATGTAAAATTTAAACAAGCAGGTTTTTCCTGGATACTTAAAACTCTGTTAATATTAATAAATGAAACTTGGTAAATATAGTGAGTCATAATTTCTCTTAAACATTCCAATATTGCTTGTTAACCAAACCAAATACTTTCATACTGTTAAGTCATAAGGCTGGTCAGTTACCTTTGTAAGTTTTAAAGACTATCAGATTCTAAAATGTTAAAGTTCTCTTAAGCATTATACAAACTTCAAGAAAAAAAATCATTTTAAACTTAACATGGAAATATATCATGGGTTGATATACTTAATTTTGCATGCATGCTCAGTCGCTAAGTTGTGTCTAACTCTTCGCACCCCCATGGACTATAGCTTGCCAGACTCCTCTGTCCATGGGATTTCCCAGACAGTAGTACTGGAATGGGTTGCTGTTTCCTTCTCCAAGGGATCTTCCTGACCCGGGGATCAAACTGGGTCCTCCTGCATTGGCTGGCAGAGTTTTTACCACTGAGTCACCAGGGGAGTCCGTATTTAATTTTAGTAGTATTCAATTTTAGTTCACTTTAAAGTTTAGAGAGTCACCTCAGGGAATAGTTTGTTGTTTCAAGCAAGTTGAATTTCTGTGGTACAGTTGATGAGCACTGACCAGTTAACATCTCTTGACTGGCTGGTTATCAGCCTTACTTTAGTTGACTTTGAAAGCTGCATTTGTCCAGGTGGTTATTCTCATTCCACATATGGACTCATCGAACTTTTAACAAAAGTTTTCCCTATGATAACAGTAGAACTCCAAGAGAGGATACCTTTTAGTTTCTTCTGAATTCAATTTAAGGCTTTTTGTAGCTACCTTTTAACTCCATTATCTGATCAAGTTCTTTCTGTAAACTCCACCCAGATTGTTTTACCACTTCATTGGATTCCAAGAATTCATTTTTCTACCTGTCTGGCTAATGCCACAGGTTTTAGATCATTTAAATGATAAAAAGGAACTGAGAGAAATGTTGATAGTGTTTGTTAGTTTGTGGTGAATCAGAGTATGCCTGAAAGTTAGAAATAGACATGAAGTCTTAATTTAAAAAGAAAACACTGGTTTTGGGAATAATTTTTTAATTCTTGGAGGTGAGGTAGAGAAATGGGCTAGTTCATCAGCATTAAGAACATTGCACTAATAGGTAAATAAGCTTTCTTAAACACTTTTAAAAAGGGATTTATGTCAAACTTAGAGATGTATCTAAAAAGGTATTTTTTTTGTCCTTGTCTATTTTAATATTTTTATTAATACTTTGTATATATACACAGTTGTACTTATTTTCTGAACAACTCAGCTGCAAGGATAGATGACTAAAAGTAGCTTTCAAAATTTTGTGTAAAATTACAGTTAGGAACATGTAGTGTAAGTTGCTTAAAAGTGAAGAAGTTTTGGAAGAGTATGGAATTCAATTGAAAAAGTTATGTGAGTGAGTAGAATTTTATTTAATTCACCAATTTTAAGGCACTGTACTGGAGAGTAAAACATGAATTGCACTGTTCCCTCAAAGAGACTGTAATCAAACAAAATAGACACATCAAACTGTACATTGTAAATTCTATAATAGAAGATTTAAGTGTTATGGGAACAGAAGAACGAGTGGTTAATTCTGGTGGATCATTGAATTGGGCTTGGAGGAAGAAGAGTTTTCTAGAAATTGAAGATGAGAAAAACATCATTGTGGTGTTTTTTATTTGTTCTTTTAATTAGGGGACTGGAAAATCAGTCAGGGTTTATTTATTAAGACATATATTTTGTGAACAGATTAAATAATACATTGGGATGGGAGACTGATTAAACTATTACAGTTGTTTAAATGGCAGTGATGATGGCCTGACTTGGAGCAATAACAGTAGGACAGAAAGAGTAGAAAGTTTTTTTCAAGACATTTCAGAAGCAGAGTAAGTAGGGTTTATTGATTGTATACTGATGGGAAAGGGAAAGAGTTAAGATGTTAAGCGTTTTAGTTTGAGTGATATATGTCCTTTAGATGATTGACATAGGGAGGAGATAAGTTTTTTGGTGGTAGGAAGAAAATGACTAGGGATTTCTACTTGTTGAATACAAACTACTTTTGCGACATCTAGATTGGGAACTCACAATATGCCAATCTGAAGTTTTGGGTGGTGTTTGGGACTAGAAATACAATAGATCAAAATCATCTGAAAGAGTTTGATTTTACGTGTAGGGAGAGGATTAGAAAGGGACACGTACATTTTGTAGGGAGCAAAGAGGAGTCACAATGTGTGAGAAAGTGGAGGGGAAAGTCTTGGAAAATGTATCTCAGAGGTATGAGGAAAACTAGAAGGAAGAAGGAGGAGAAATGGAAGGAGGAAGAGAAATGACTTGATTTAAAAGCTTCAAGGAGATTTAAATGGTGTGGCCACTGAGAATAGAAACCTTTGCAATTGAGGGAAGAACTAGCCTGATTTGATAGAGAATTTTAGTGGTTTGGTCTTGGATAATCTGAGAGATCCATCAGTGTGATTTGTTTAAAAAAGAGAAGAACAAATGAGGTATCAAGCTGCATTAATAGGGTTCTCTCCATAATAAGGGATATAAAGTGTGTTCCATGTTGGTTAGAATGTAGTTTCACTTTTGGCCTTGTTTCTGGAAGCTGCATTTTAAGTGAAAAATTGAATGTGTTTAGAGGAGGGTAACTAGATGATGATAAGTATCTAAGGACCTTTGAAAAAATTCATAGTGCTTAATGTGGAGAAGGGGTGACTTGGAAGGAAGGAGTGTACAATGGGAGAGGACAGCTATTTTCAGGTAATGAAAGCCTGTAATGAATAGTTTCATAGAGTGGAACTAGACCCAGGTATACTACCAGACTTTTCCCCTTAACTGGGATATTATCTTATATAATTACAGTAATCAAAATCAGGAAGTTTCGCATTAATTTATGATCGAGAATCAGATTTTGTTGGTTATCCTAATAACTACTTTCATAGTTTTAAAATCAAGAATCATGTATTATATTTATTATTCTTTCTCTAGATTCCTTTAATCTGAAAATGGTTCCTTGAATTTCTTGACCTTGATACTTTTCCTTGAATTTCTTGACCTTGATATTTTAGAAGAGTTTGGGCCAGGTATTTTGTTGAATGTTCCTCAATATGTGTTTCTGATGTTTCAGTTTGTTTAGGTTCAGGCTATATACAGTGATAACCTTCAGTTCCAGTCTTTGCAATGTGTATTCCAGTTTTCCACCATCACATATTTGTAACTTTTCTCTAATAAAAGTAATTTAAAGTTAAAAGATTTTCTTTTTTTTTTTTGGGAGCGTCATGTTTAAAAATATACTTAACAATTTGAACTGCTCAAAAATGGAGAAAGAGGGACTTCCTTGGTGGTCCAGTGGTTAAGACTCCACACTCCCAATGAAGGGGCATGCGTCCTCTCCCTTATTTCCTTCTCAGGATCCCACCACATGCTGCATGGCACAGCTGGAAAAAAAAAATTGTATAAGGGGATATCTTACGAGTTTAATAAGTCCCCTGATGTGGATAAAGAAAACTTGACAACATTCCACAATGATCTCATTGTATTCATATGATAATTATTAAGACTGATAAGCTTTCCCCTTTTGTACAAGAGAAAAGTAGCCAATCTCTCCTCAGAGCATTGTAGTTTTGTTACCAAGTATTTAAGTATAAAGTCCATATTCATTTTCCTCTTAAGTGTCAGAAAATCTGTTAGAGTGTGTCTTCAGGGCTAAATAACATCTGAAGATATTTTCAGTGCTTAGGTTGGAACTGTGATTTTTTTTGTGTGTGTGTGCCATTGTTATTGCATACTTTTCTGGGTGATTTTTATAAAGGAGATACAGAGAATTATTTTTGTGTGAAGTTAAAACAATGCTCAATTATTGATGACAGATGGGTAGCAAAATGAGCTTAGAGTATGTAAGAAATTTGACTTCTTGAATCTTCCCAGGAAAATTTTTTATAAATAAAAACTAAGTTTTGTTTTTATTGTGTATTTACAAATATTCCTATTAGAACAACTATTGTTAAGCATGAATTTGAATAAATGTGGAGATTAGCCCAGAATAATTGAAAAATTGGATTTGATCATAATGATAATATAAAGAAGCACAATAGTTGGGCTATAAAATGATGGTATAGAAGTAATTATGGCCTAACCACTTATGAGATATACCCATCACATGCTAGAACATGAAATGTGCCTCCTCATTATTATTGGTCCTTATTGATATACCTCTATTATAAATTTATTTTCTAGCTTCTTATTAACAATACTGTTAATTTCAGATGTAGTATAAGCTTTTGAAAAACCTTTTTGTTGAAGTATAACATATATATGAAAAACACATCCTCATTGGATGTAAAGCACAGTGAACTTCCAGAAGTTGAATCAGAAACTAGATCAAGAAAGAGAACATTAGCAGTACCTCCTTTCAGTCACTTTCTATTTCCCCATCCCAAGGGTAACCTTTTTCTTGACATCACCTTATTGTATAATTGCCCAGTGGCTCATTGATAAAGAATCTATCTGCAATGCAGAAGATGTAGAACATGAGTTTGATCCCTGGGTAAGGAAGATTCCCTGGAGGAGAAAATGGCAACCCACTTCAGTATTCTTGCCTGGAAAAATCCATGGATGGAAGAGCCTGGCAGGTTACAGTCCATGGGGTCGCAAACGAGTTGGACATGACTGGGTGACTAAAGAGCAACAAATAGTATATATTAGTTCCTCTGATTTGAACTTTATGTAAGTAATGTCATGTACTGTTAATTTTTGAAATAGTTTGAACCTGAATATTTTTACTCTTTTTGTTATGAAATTAAAGAATCATAAAAGTTTTATTTTTTAACTTCTGGGAAAAGATTCTCTTTTGTGTTTGTTTTATTAGTTCGTGTCTGCACTGACTTTTCCATCAATTTATGGAAATCTTCATATCTATGTGGTGAAGATTATGCTAACATTTCTAGAAAAATGAATAAAAATTACATTATTCTGGATAAAAATTAAACTTAATGAAAAATTAAAAAATAATTGAAAATGATTTAGTTACATTGTTGTTAAGTTGCTTAGTTGTGCGCTACTTTGTGACCCCATGGACTGCAGCACTCTAGGCTTCCCTGTCCTTCACCATTGCCCAGAGTTTGCTCAAATTCATGTCCATTGAGTCAGTGATACCATCTTATCCCCTGTTGTCCCCTTCTCCTCCTGCCTTCAGTCTCTCCCAGCATCAGGATCTTTTTCCAGTGAGTTGGCCCCTCTTGTCATGTGGCCAAAGTATTGGAGGTTCAGCTTTAGCATCAGTTCTTCCGATGAATATTCAGGGTTGATTTCCTTTTAGATTGACTGGTTTTATCTCCTTGCAGTCCAAGGGCCTCTCAGGACTCTTCTCCAGTACCACAGTGCAAAGGCATTAATTCTCTGGCCCTCAGCCTTTTTTATTGTCCTGCTCTCATATCTATACATGACTACTGGAAAAAACACAGCTTTAGGGAAAGTAATGCCTCTGCTTTTTAATATGCTGTCTAGGTTTGTCATAGCTTTTCTTCTAAGGAGCAAATTTCATGGCTGCTGTCACCATCTGCAGTGATCTTGGAGCCCAAGAAAATAAAGTCTGTCACTGTTTCCATTGTTTTCCCATCTATTTTCCATGAAGTGATGGGATCGGATGCCATGATCTTAGTGTTGGGAATGTTGAATTTTAAGCCAACTTTTTCACTCTCCTCTTTCACTTTCATCAAGAGGCTCTTTAGTTCCTCTTCACTTTCTGCCATAAGGGTGGTGTCATCTGCATATCTGAGGTTATTGATATTTCTCTGGGCAACCTTGATTCCAACTTGTGCTTCATCCAGCTCGGCATTTCACATGATGTACTCTGCATAGAGGTTAAATGAGCAGGGTGACAATATACAGCCTTGACATACTCCTTTCCCAATTTGGAACCAGTCTGTTGTTCCTTGTTTGGTTCTAACTGTTGATTCTTGACCTGCATACAGATTTCTCAGGAGGCAGATAAGGTGGTCTGGTATTCCCATCTAAGAATTTTCCAGTTTGTTGTGATCCACTCAGTCAAAGGCTTTGGCATAGTCAATTAAGTTATAATAGATATAAAAGTATAAAAGCTTTATGTTAAAATCAACTCAAAAAAAGTTTATATCCTAGGACCCAGTAAGTCTGTCTTAAAGAAGTAATTAGGGGTGCAGAAATAGGTTATACAAGGGCAAGGGCATTCACCAAAGTGGTATTTATAATCGGTAATAAAATAGAAGTGGTCTTAGTGGCCTTACAGAATGGATGTGCTTTAATTAGGGCTTACTTATAAGGTTTTTGTATATTCATTAGCTTTCTAGTTAAGAAATAGGGTAGACTAATGGTAACAATATAAATGTGGTTGATTGTTATTATCTGTAGGTTTTGTATTATGAATTCACTTATTTCCTAAGATTTATTTGTAACACCAAAATTAGTACTCCTGGAGCTTTAATGGTCATTGGCAGACATGTGCAGAGTGGTGAAAAATTTGAATTGCCCAAGGCACATGTTACTAACTGAGGTTGAACAGATCATTACCTGCCTCCTTTCAGCTCTCAGGCTGTAAAGTGTTCTTTTCATGGTCTATTTAGTACCAGGTCTTTCACAGTTTTGTCTGTTTTGGAGATGAGATTTTGCTCATTTTGGGGATGAGATTTTGTTCATTTGTTTAAAATGACCCCCATGTGTCATGCTGAAGTGTTCCTAAGTGAAATCTGTTTGTGATGTATCTTACAGAGAAAATAGTAAATATGTGTTAGACAAGTTTCATTCTAGTATTAGTTACAGTGCTGTTGGCTGTCAGTTCAGTGTTCATGAATCAACAGTATAAATTAAGATGTATTTTAACAGAAACACACCTAAAACAAAGTTATGGATTGATCACACGATGAAAAGGTGACCAGAAGCATCCAGGAATTTAATCGTACATTTCCTTTGGGNCATTTCACATGATGTACTCTGCATAGAGGTTAAATGAGCAGGGTGACAATATACAGCCTTGACATACTCCTTTCCCAATTTGGAACCAGTCTGTTGTTCCTTGTTTGGTTCTAACTGTTGATTCTTGACCTGCATACAGATTTCTCAGGAGGCAGATAAGGTGGTCTGGTATTCCCATCTAAGAATTTTCCAGTTTGTTGTGATCCACTCAGTCAAAGGCTTTGGCATAGTCAATTAAGTTATAATAGATATAAAAGTATAAAAGCTTTATGTTAAAATCAACTCAAAAAAAGTTTATATCCTAGGACCCAGTAAGTCTGTCTTAAAGAAGTAATTAGGGGTGCAGAAATAGGTTATACAAGGGCAAGGGCATTCACCAAAGTGGTATTTATAATCGGTAATAAAATAGAAGTGGTCTTAGTGGCCTTACAGAATGGATGTGCTTTAATTAGGGCTTACTTATAAGGTTTTTGTATATTCATTAGCTTTCTAGTTAAGAAATAGGGTAGACTAATGGTAACAATATAAATGTGGTTGATTGTTATTATCTGTAGGTTTTGTATTATGAATTCACTTATTTCCTAAGATTTATTTGTAACACCAAAATTAGTACTCCTGGAGCTTTAATGGTCATTGGCAGACATGTGCAGAGTGGTGAAAAATTTGAATTGCCCAAGGCACATGTTACTAACTGAGGTTGAACAGATCATTACCTGCCTCCTTTCAGCTCTCAGGCTGTAAAGTGTTCTTTTCATGGTCTATTTAGTACCAGGTCTTTCACAGTTTTGTCTGTTTTGGAGATGAGATTTTGCTCATTTTGGGGATGAGATTTTGTTCATTTGTTTAAAATGACCCCCATGTGTCATGCTGAAGTGTTCCTAAGTGAAATCTGTTTGTGATGTATCTTACAGAGAAAATAGTAAATATGTGTTAGACAAGTTTCATTCTAGTATTAGTTACAGTGCTGTTGGCTGTCAGTTCAGTGTTCATGAATCAACAGTATAAATTAAGATGTATTTTAACAGAAACACACCTAAAACAAAGTTATGGATTGATCACACGATGAAAAGGTGACCAGAAGCATCCAGGAATTTAATCGTACATTTCCTTTGGGCTAGTTCATTGTGCCATATTGGTTAACTGTTCCATGTTCAATGTTTTGTGGCAACTTTATGAAACATAACTACAGTGAACAAGGAGAATCAACTTTTATGGTAGTTTTAGATTTTTGAAATATTAAAACTGGCTTGAGAACTCTCTCACCTTCTGTAGATTCTTGGATATGGTGGAGTATCCACTTAGAGGTAGATTAGAATACTGATCAAATTTTTTGTTCTCTCTGAGATGACAGTAAAATGGAAGAACTTAGAAGAATTGCCATAGATCTGATATGCTTTCAAAGTTTTTGCATTTTGATATTGAGCTCTTGATGATATAAAAAAATATTTCTGGGAGGACTTTGTCCTGAGAGAAGAATGGTAAAATGTCCTGATTCAGTATGAATCTTTACCTTGCTTTGTCTCCTCTTAATTATTTTATTTGCCTTTAAGACTTTTCCTGAACTTAATTGTTGATTGACCAAAACTATCAAGAATTCTTAAGACAGGTGGAACTTGGCTTTTAAAAGGGGTTAAGTAATCATTTGTTACCTTTGACTGGTTTTTAAAGAGGCTGACATTATATAACATACTTAAAGATAAAAATCACTGAATAAAATTAATGGAAATTTAGCATCTTCTCTAAATTTAACTAACTGACAAATTTATAACCACCCTAAATAGAGCATTGCAGAATTTGAATTTAGACTCATTATAAATATAAGACTTTTAAAAACTGTAGTATAGTTGTTGTGTATAAGATTTGGGATTCCCAGTCTATGGGATTACAGAGAATTGGATATGACTGAGTACACACACACATGTAAGATATTTTTAATATTTTAAAGTAAACTGTTACATTCATAATTATTTGTTACCAGTTTTAAAATGCTATGTACAGCTGAAAGATAGTTTTAGTGAAGAATATTGCTGAAAGGAAGACTTTATAGAAATTGAAGATGAAAGAGGGATCTTTACATCAGACATTTCACATAGGCCTTGCTGAATTATTAATACTTAAGTTGCAGAAACTTTAAGATTTTTTTAAAGATGAACCATTGTACAGAGCTGAGATTGTTTGTTAATGTAGTAAGTACATAGTAGCATAACATGCTCAATTAATGTAAACTATTGTGCAGAGCTGAGATTGTATGTGAATGGTAGTACATAGTAACATAACATGCTCAATTAACGAATCTTGAAATGAATCAGTCTTTAGTCCAAGAATCATTTCCAAATTAGTCTGTTCCAGGAATAATGAAGCTAATTTGGACCTCAGAATGACGTTTAGATACTTTCTCATTTCAGTTTTTGAAAGTCTCCAGTCAACTATGGGAATATTTTTGATTTATGATATTGAAGTTCAGATTGTTTATCTCATTTCAGGCAAAACTAAATCAAACTGTTTAAATGATGGCCCGTTAGGCTCTGTTTCCTTCTTTTCTTGGGAGTTTGCTTCGTTTCACTGGGAGTTTTAGTGACTGACTGACCGAGGAACTCCTATCTGTTAAGCTGTGTCATTGTCCATATACACAGATCTCATGGAGAAACGGAGATTGTTGCTGCTTATGTCATAAGCTGTGTGTGTGTGTGTGTGTGTGTGTGTTGTACATATACACGTAGATGGGATCAGCCATGCTTAAATCAGCTGTATCACCCATATTAGTCTTACCTGTTCTTGAACTTTATATAAATGGAAACATACAGTACTCCTGTATGTGTGTGTCTTTTTTGACTAAATATTATGCTTATGAGCTTTTTATTGTTGCATGAACTTACAGCTTATTTTCATGTTGTATACTACTTCATTGTGTGAATAACCCTCAAGTTGAATAACCCTCAATAAGCTATCCATTGCTGATGGGCCTTTAGGTAGGTATAAATAGGGGTACTATTTTTTTTTTAACATTCTTATATGTCTTTAGATGAACATATGCATGCATTTCTTTTTTCCTCCTCACGTGTATGCATTTTTATTGTGTGTGTGCCTAGGGTTGAAAGGATTGGGTCATTCATTGAATGCACAATTTATTATGTATAATATTATACATTATAATATAAATACACTATTATGTATTCAGTAAATACACAGTGTGCATTTATTGAACTGTAGATATTGATAAAACTACCAAAGTGGTTGTATCAGTTTACACTCTTGCCAGTAGCATATTGGAGTTCTACAAGAATGTGGTTGCTCCACATTCTTGTCTTTTGTTTTTTTGAGAGGGCTCCGTCAAGCAGTTAAGATCCCCAAATGGGGATGGAACCCAGGTTATCATCAGTGAAAGCGTGGAGTCTTAACCACTGGACGACCAGGGAATTTCCTCTTGTCAATTTTTGTTTCACCTTAAAAAAAAAATCTTAGTCATTAATAGTTTTTTTGTTTCCTTGATAAATAATGAAGTAGAGTATCATTTCATGTTCATTGGCTAGTTGACTTTCTGTTTTGATGGGGTCAAATCTTTGCCTGTTTAAAGAATATTAGATGTGTGTCTTGTTCTTATTGTGCACGAGTGCTCATTTAGTCATTTCTCACTCTCTGCAGTCCCGTGAACTGTAGCCCACCATGCTCCCCTGTTGATGGAATTTTCCAGGCAAGAATACTGAAGCGGGTTGCCTTTTCCTCCTCCAGGGCATCTCCTATGTCTCCTGCATTGGCAGGCAGATTCTTTACCACTGAGCCATCTGGGAAAACATTTTGTGTCAGTATTAACTATTTAATTGACTTACTTATCTTATATTTTATATTCTAGGAGGTAGGCAGGAAATAAAATTGAAGAGCACTTTTCGTATTAAGCCTTAGGCACTGTCTTGTGTTCAGTCTTTACAGCTTTCCATAGATGAGTATCTTTTCCCTCTTCATGAACAGAGAGAGGGAATGACTTTGCAGGAGAGGCTGAATGACTTACAAAGAAATATAAAATTTTCTTCTCTAGTTCTCTGTTAAATAATGCCATTTGTTAAACAAGAAGGATACTATAGAACATGGTAGTAGACCTGTCAAAATATCTTATGCTTTTGGTTAGCACTGGGATAGTCTCATAGACTTTGTGTAACTAGTATAATGTTATGGATATTCTCAAGTAAACCTGTGTTTTAACTTCTGGTAAATTTGACTGTTGACAGAACTTGGGAGGAAGTATTAACACAGATCATATATCATCGCTTTTTTTTTTAGATGTAACTTATTTCTTTAATCTTAATTCTTCATTCACAGTGTTTGTAGAATTACTACCATAATGTAGAGAGCCACAGAACCTCATAGACTGAACTCCTTTTTTTTTGGTTTTGTGTTTTTTTGACTGCCTTATGCAGCATGTTGGATCTTGGTTTCCTGACTAGGGTTCTATCCTTCGAGCCTTAAACCATTGAACTGCTAGGGAAGTCCTGATTGAACTTTGGTTTGAGTAGTGAGACCTATACTCAAATTCTGGCTCTATTAGTTGTGTTATCCTAGGCATTTCTTGAGTTGCTGTATGTTGGAGGAAATGAAGATGATGCCTAGCTTGTCTACTTTTGAGACTGTTGTGGGTATAATGAGAAAGTTTCCTCTTTTATTGTAAACACAGTATCAAAGTGGTTAAGACTCTGTGCTGCCACTTAATTAGCTGTGTGCTGCTGGTACTGCTGCTGCTAAGTTGCTTGAGTCGTGTCCGACTCTGTGCAACCCCATACACGGCAGCCCACCAGGCTCCCCCATCCCTGGGATTCTCCAGGCAAGAACACTGGGAGTGGGTTGCCATTTCCTTTTCCAATGCATCAAAGTGAAAAGTGAAAGTGAAGTCGCTCAGTCGTGTCCCACTCTTAGTGACCCCATGGACTGCAGCCTACCAGGCTCCTCCATCCATGAGATTTTCCAGGCAAGAGTACTGGAGTGGGGTGCCATTAAATAGTTCACTTTTCAAGCCTTAGTTTTCTCATCTGTAAAATGGGAGTTATATAATAGGACCTCCCCACTTAGGTTTTTGAGACTTTTAAATCAGATAATGAATATATTAGTATTAGACATAATAGATGTTAACAGTCATTATTATGTGTATCTATTGATTAAGCACTGTGTGCTGGGAGTAGTATATATAAATTATTTCATTTAATCCTCAGGATAATTTTGTGTAGTAGGAGTGCTTTATTCCCATTTCACAGGTGAGGAATGAGTGTCAGGTTAATTGCTCTAGGTCACATAACTAGTTAAGTAGAATTCAAACCTAAAACTATCTCCCACCCCAATACTCAGGATATTCAGGTGCCTTTCAATATATGCTGTAGGTGCATTTACAATGTATAGGCGAATCACCTTTGATTCAAGATTACAGGTTTTTCCACACTGAGTTCTGGGTTTTCCAGTGTTTTCCAACATCTTTTATTTCAGTCTTCCTAGGTTTCTTTAATTTGCTCAATAGACTAGAACTTTTACTGCAGAAATAAACATGGTTAGTTGACATATAATTAAGAATAGTTAATGGTTTGTTTACAAGCCACTAGACTCCTTGAGTCTGGCTATTTAGCTGTTAAAAAGTGATTTTAGATTTTGCCTTTGGAAAGGGAAAAATACTCTGATTTTATCCTCTGTAAGGAACTTACTTCAAGTTGACGTACAAAATTGTAATGACTTTACAACCAAGGGAAAAAGGTCAAAAGACCCCAAACTGAGAAATGTACCTAGTCCTAAATATTTCTGGATGAAGTCTTTTGATGTTGCGTCTGGGAAAATAGAAATAGATACTATATTCAAGAGAAATATGGAGAACTCTACTGAAGTTTTCTTCTTTTAATTTTTTTCCTTATGCAGTCCATTTATTGATCTTGGAATACTAATAGAGATCTTTAAAGTATCCTTAGGCAACATGCCTCCTACACAGTGGCTTTTCACATTCATTCCATCACTGTAAAATGGGAGCTTTAAGATTTAACTAAAGCTTTAAGCTTTAACTCCTCACTTGGTGCTGTATTTGCTTAAAAATGCATTTTTGAAAGTTTTTATGAAAAGGTTTATGTGTTTGGGAATCAAGATTTTCTACTGATAATTCATCTGTGAAGTTGAGTTTGTAAGTCATTGGGCAAATGTGAATTTTTATCAATAACTTTGAATATAGGTTCCATGTGGAGTCAAATATTTGTGTTTATGAAAGATAACTTGTATGTTTGTAGGATATAATAACACCATTGCTCAAATATTAATCCTTATAACATTATTGTTTTGTTGTATCTTGATATAATCTGTGTAATTCTTTATACTTTTCTTTGATTAGACTTTTCAGCCTCAGTTCAGTTCAGTCTATCAGTTGTGTCTGACTCTCTGTGACGCCGTGGGCTGTAGCACGCCAGAACTCCTCAATTAAAATTGAATAAAATCATTGATTAGTAAACTAGTTATACTTTTAAAATGAATACTTCATGAAATAAACACTACCTGAATAAAATTGAAAGTTCATTCTTTTACTAATTTTGAAATTGTCAGCAGAGGACTGAATAATATATTTTGAGAAGTACAGAGTTAACTGAATTATCACACATAAATTCACATAGGACTCTGAAACTCATGGGAGAAATTGGGAAATTGTCTCTAGTGGTTGATGAGTCTGTAGCCTATAGAAAAATTGCTTCAAATAGGTTTTTTAAAAACTCCATTTATCTCCTTGGATTAGCTTTTAAAAATGTTTTTTCTTTAATCAATATTGTTTTGATCCACTAATATGAAATAAAACTGAATAATATTTAGAAATGACAGCCTGGAAATTCCCTGGTTATCCAGTGGTTGGGATACCCTGCTTTCACAGCAGAGGGGCTTGGATCTATTCCTGGTTGGGTTCCTGTGTGTCTCACCTCCAGGCAAAAAAAAAAAAGGAATGACAGCCTGATAATTTTGTCTTAATACTTATTTTTGTATATGATGTCATGATACTGGTATCATTACAACCTTGGTGGTTCCAAATTATTGTGTTTAATTAACAAAAAATTAAAAATATTGTTAGAGGGCAGTTTAGTATAATTTTCAATACTTTGGAATCAGTGTGAGATTGCCAGCTTTTAATTTTGTTTAAAAAAATATTAGAATCTTTACAGGTATCCCCTTTCATACCAAAAAAGAGGAGTGACATAGATTAAGAATAAAGGAATTCTTTAAGTAAATTTAACTTTATGGAAAATGAAGTATATTTTCTGACTTTTTTCTCACTTTATTGAAGAGCAGTTTTTTGGGACCTATGGAAATGGCAGCCCACTCCAGTGTTCTTGCCTGCAGAATCCCAGGGATGGCGGAGCCTTGTAGGCTGCTGTCTATGTGGTCGCAGAGTCGGACATGACTGGCGTGACTTAGTAGCAGCAGCAGCCTATGGAAAGAAAGGCACAGTCACTTGAGGCAAAGGGAATAGTTTTATTTATTTATTAAATGCTATTTATTTATCACTTTTATTATTTGTTTGGCTGTGCTAGGTCTTAGTTGTGCACATGCATGCAAAACTCTTTATAGCGTGTGGAATCTAGTTTCCTGACCAGGGATTGAACCTGGGTCTACTGCATTGGGAGGCACAATCTTAGCCACTGGACCACCAGGGAAGTTCCTATAAAATTTAGAAATAATATTTATCCCTTTAAAGTGTATAATTCAGTAGTTTTTAGAATGTTCACAAAATTATGTAGCCATCATCTGCAGAATACTTTTATCTCTCTAAAAAGAAACCTCTCACCCATTAGCAATTGCTTTCTTCTGTCTCTTCCTTTTCTCCAGTCTCTGCAGCCACTAATCTCCTTTTTGTAGATTTTGCCTGTGAATTTACCTGTTCTGAAGATTTCATATAAATAGAATTATACAATACATGACCTTTGGTGATTGCCTTTTTTCATGTATGAGGTTTTTAAGTTTCATCCATGTTGTAGTTTGTACCAATACTGCATTCATTTTTATCTGTATAAATATTCCATTGTATACCACATTTTATACATCCATTCAGCAGTTTATGAACATTTGAGTTGTTTTCACTTTCTGCCTATTGTGAATAACATTGCTGTGAAAACTCAGTTTTTGTGTGAAAATGTTTTGTTTTTTCTGGGTATGTATCTAGGAGTTAAATTCCTGCCTCGTGGTAATTTTGTGTTTAATTTATTGAGGAACTGCTAGACTTTTCCAAAGGTGCAACAGTTTGTGTTTACACCAGCAATATATGAGGGTACTAATTTCTCCATATCCTGTCAATATTGGTTTTTCATTTTTTGTCATACTAGTCATAGTGGGTATTAAGCAATATCTCCTTGTGGTTTTGATTTATATTTCCCTGATGACCAACAGTGTTGAGCATTTTTCATATGCTTATTGGCTATTTCTGCGTCTTTTTTTGCAGAAATATGTATTCAAATCCATTAGTTACTTTTTAGATTGCTTATGTTTTTACTAAGTTGTAAAGGTTCTTTGTAGATGAGTGATTTGTAAATATTTTCTCTCATTCTGTGGCTTGTGTCGTTATCTTGATAAGAGTTCTTAGAAACACAAAAGGCACAAAAAGCTTGAATTTTTGTGACTAAAATTTATGTATATTTTGTGGTTACTTGTTTTCAATTTTTAAATTGTGGTAAAACATATGTATCTTAAGATTGACTATTTAAAAATCGAAGTAGAGTCGATTTACGTAATTGTATTAATTTCAGGTATACAGCATAGTGATTCAGTATTTTTGCAGATTATATTTTATTATAGGTTATTACAAGATAAAGAAGATATTTTTGGTGCTATATAGTACATCCTTATTGCTTATATATTTTATATATAGTAGTTTGTTATCTATTAATCACATACCCTTAATTTGTTCCTCCCCCTTTTTATCTCTGTTTTGGTAACTGCAAGTTTGTTTTGTATATCTGTGAGTCTGTTTTACATATACATTCATTTATATTGTTTTTTAGATTTAAGTGATACATATAAGTGATATAGTATGTGTCTTTCTGACTTATTTCACTAGGCATAATGTTCTCCTAGTCTATCCATGTGCTGCGAATGGCATGGCGATGAGTGACATTCCTGTGAGTGTGTGTTTTCTTAGTCCAGTCATTTGTTGATGGGCACTTGTATTGCATCCATGTCTTGGCTACTATAAATAGTACTGCTGTGAGCATTGGGTTGCACATATCTTTAATTCAAAAGTGTTTTTGGTTTTTTTCCATACATAAAAGTGTAGAGTCTTAACTGGACCAACAGGAAATTCCCTGGTAGTTCTATTTTTTAGTTTTTAAAGGAGCCGCTATACTATTTTCCTGGAGAAGGCAATGGCACCCCACTCCAGTGCTCTTGCCTAGAAAATCCCATGGACAGAGGAGCCTGGTAGACTGCAGACTATGGGGTTGCTAAGAGTCGGAAATGACTGAGCGACTTCATTTTCACTTTTCACTTTCATGCTGGCAACCCACTCCAGTGTTCTTGCCTGGAGAATCCCAGGGACGGCGGAGCCTGGTGGGCTGCCATCTATGGGGTCGCACAGAGCACAGAGTCGGATATGACTGAAGTGACTTAGCAGCAGCATACTATTTTCCATAGTAGGTTCTCCAGTTTACACCAATTTCCCATCAACAGTGTACAAAGGTTCACCTTTCTCCACACTCTCACAACATTTGTTATTTGTATTATTATTATTTTTTGATTTGTTCGTTTATTTTTGGCTGTGCTGGGTCTTCATTGCTGGATGGCTTTTCTCTAGTTGAAGTATGCAGGCTTCTGTTGCGGTGGTTTCTCTTGCTATGGAGCATGGGTTCTATGGTGTGCGGGCTTCAGTAATTGTGGCATGAGGGATCAGTAGTTGTGACTCTGGACTCTAGAGCACAGGCTCAGTAGTTGTGGTGCATGGACTTTGTTGCTCTGCAGCCTGTGGGATCTTCCTGGATAAGAAATTGAACCCATGTCTCCTGCACTGGCAAGCAAATTCTTTTTTTTTTACTTATATTTTAATTGGAGGCTAATTACCTTACAATATTGTAGTGTTTTTTTTGCCATACAGCAAGCAAATTCTTTACCACTGAGTCACCAGGGAAGCCCTGTATTCTCTTTGATGATTGACATTCTGATCAGTGTAAGGTGATACCTCATTGTGCTTTTGATATACGTTTCTCTAATAATTAGTGATGTTGAGCATTTTTTCGTGTGCTTGCTAGCTGTTTGTATGTCTTTGGAAAGATGTCTATTCAAGTTTTCTGCCCCCTGTTTTGACTGGATTATTTTTGATTTTGAGTTTTTGAGCAATTTGGATATTAACCACTTGTCAGTCATATCACTTGCAAATATTTTCTGCCATTAATAGGTTGTCTTTCATTATACTGAAGTTTCCTTTGCTGTGCAAAATTTTGAATGTAATTAAGTCCAATTTGTTTATTTTTGCTTTTATTTCTTTTGCCTTAGGGATTGATCCCAGAAAATATCACTATGATTTATGTCAAAGAGTGTTCCACCTATGCTCTCTTCTACAAGTTGTATGGTTTCGTGTCTTATATTTAGGTCTTTAAACCATTTTGAGTTTATTTTTGTGTGAGAAGTGAGAGAATGTTCTTATCTCATTGTGGCTGTCCAGTTTCCTCAGCACCCCTTGTAGAAGAGGCTATCTTTTTGCCTTATCCTTGTTTCCTTTGTCATAGACTAATTGACTGTGTGTGCGTGTGTTTATTTCTGGGCTCTTTGTTCCATTGTTCTATGTGTCTGTGCCAGAACAATTGTTGTGTTGTTTCTGCGCCAGTACTATGCTGATTACTGTAGCTTTGGAGTATAGTTTGAAGTCTGGGAGTTATACCTCTAGCATTGTTCTTTATTCTGAGATTGCTTTGGCAGTTTGGGGCCTTTTTTGATTCTATATAAATTTTAGGATTATTTCTACTAGTTCTGTGAAAAATATCCTTGGTGTTTTGATAGGGATGCATTAAATCTCTTGGTTATTTTGAGTCGTATGGCCATTTTAATAATTAATGTTGATTTTTTTTCCAATCCAAGAGCACTGAACATCTTCCCATTTCTTTGAATAATCTTCATTTTCCTTCATCATTCATTTTTAGTTTTTAGAGTATAGGTCTTTTACTGCCTTGGTTCACTTTATTCCTAGGTATTTTATTTTTCAATGAAGTTTTAAGTGGGGCTGTATTTACTTTCTTGCTCTGATATTTCATTGTTAATGTATAGAAGTGCAACAGATTTTTACTTACTAATCTTGTATTCTTCAAACTTGTTGAATTTATGTATTAGTTCTAATAGTTTTTGGGTAGAGGTTTTAGGGTTCTTTATATACATTATCATGTCAACTGCAAATATTGCCAGTTTTACTTTTTTGTTTTCGATTTATCTTTTATTTATTTTTTCTTTTTGATTGTTGTGACTGAGACTTCCAATACTGTGTTAAATAGAAATGGTGAGAGTCAGCATTCTTGTAAAATTGATCAGTTTTAAAGTGCACAGTTTTTAGTGGCATTAAGTACATAACATTGTTGGGCAGTCATCACTATCATCCATCTCATCTGTAAAGTGTCTTTAATTTTGTATAGCTGTAACTCAATATCCATTAAACAATAACTTACCATTACCACCTTCTCTTAGTTCTTGGTAACCACCAATCTATTTTGTATCTCTATGAATTTAACTTCCTTTAGGTACTGCATATAAGTGGAATTATGTAGTATTATCCTTGGTTATTTGTGCTTTTAGGGTCATAGGTAAGAAACCATTGTCTAATCCAAGGCAACAAGGATTTATACTTACTTCTAAAAATATTATACTTTTAATTCCTACACATTGGTCTTTGACTCATTTTTAGTTAATTTTTGAAGAGAATGCAAAGTAGGTGTCCAGCTTTCCATTGCATATAGATATTCAGTGGTTTTAGCACCATTTTGGGGGAAGAATTATAATTTTTTTCCTCATTGATTTGTCTTGGTACCCTTGTTGGAATAATTATCTGTTAAATACACAATCTACAGTTATATCACTTCATTGTTTTTTAATATTAGAAGTTTATATAGTTTTTTCCTAATTAGTGTGACAAGAGACTATTTTTGTTGATTTTTATTTTTCTGTTTTCAGTTTCATTGATTTCTGTTTTTTAGTTTTTCTTTCTTTTTAATATGGGCTGTATTATTATTTCTAGTTTCTTAAGGTAGGTGCTGTCACTGAGTTGAGTTACTTCTTTTCCAGTATGTTTTCTGCTATAAATTTTCCTTTAAGTGTTAACTTTTGTTGCATCTCATAGATACTAATTATGTTGTTTTCATTTTCATTTAGTTATACTATTTTCTAATTTCTCCTTCATTTCTCTTTCTTCTTTAACTCATGGGGATTTTCAGTTCAGTTCAGTCGCTCAGTCTTTGTCTGACTCTTTGTGACCCCATGAATCACAGCACGCCAGGCCTCCCTGTCCATCACCAACTCCCGGAGTTCACCCAAACTCATGTGCATCAAGTTGGTGGTACATCCAACCATCTCATCCTCTGTCGTCCCCTTCTCCTCCTGCCCCCAATCCCTCCCAGCACCAGGGTCTTTTCTAGTGAGTCAACTCTTCGTGTGAGGTGGTAAGAGTATTGGAGTTTCAGCCTCAGCATCAGTCCTTCCAATGAACACCCAGGACTGGTCTCTAGGATGGACTGGTTGGATCTCCTTGGAGTCCAAGGGACTCTCAAGAGTCTGTTCCAGCACCACGGTNTCCTCCTGCCCCCAATCCCTCCCAGCACCAGGGTCTTTTCTAGTGAGTCAACTCTTCGTGTGAGGTGGTAAGAGTATTGGAGTTTCAGCCTCAGCATCAGTCCTTCCAATGAACACCCAGGACTGGTCTCTAGGATGGACTGGTTGGATCTCCTTGGAGTCCAAGGGACTCTCAAGAGTCTGTTCCAGCACCACGGTTCAAAAGCATCAATTCTTCGGCGCTCAGCTTTCTTCACAGTCCAACTCTCACATCCATACNAGACCTCTCCACCATGACCCGCCCATCTTGGGTGGCCCCACAGAGCATGGCTTAGTTTCATTGAATTAGACATGCTGTGGTCCTAGTGTGGTTAGATTGACTAGTTTTCTGTGATTATGGTTTCATTGTGTCTGCCCTCTGATGCCCTCTTGCAACACCTACCGTCTTTTACCTTGGATATGGGGTATCTTTCGACGGCTCCTCCAGCAAAGCGCAGCTGCTGCTCCTTACCTTGGATGAGGTTGCTCCTCTTGACCTGGAATGTGGAGTAGCTTCTCTTGGCCCTCCTGTGCCCGCGCAGCTGCTGGTCCTTGGACGTGGGGTTGCTCCTCTCGGCTGCAGCCCCTGACCTCGGGCCTGGGGTAGCTCCTCTCCGCTGCTGTCCCTGACCTCGGACGTGGTGTAGCTTGTCTCGGCCGCCGCCCCTGATCTCTCACGTGGGGTATCTCCTCTTAGCTGCTGCCCCTGACCTTGGACGTGCGATAGCTCCTCTCGGCCGCCCTGCGCCGTCGCAGCCTAGTGCTCTTGGTCACCGCCTCTGTCCTTGGGCATGGATTAGAAGCATGCTATTGAGATATTTGGGAATTTTGAGACAATTCTTTTAATGTTGATTTCTGACTTAATTCTATCATGGTCACAATTTTTATTACTTGAATCTTTAAAAATTTATTGTTACTCTTTCCAAGAAATTTTTTGCAACTGAACTGAAACTGTTTTTAGGCCATTTATTCTATATATATCATACATATGTACGTATATATATTGTTTAAATATACTACCTCGCTGTTAAAATAGAAGTGAAAATTAATAACAGCACAACAACCAGAAAGAGGGAAATACAATGATGTAAGGTTCTTACACTACATGTGAAGTGGTATAATTTCAAGACACCCTGTAATAAGTTAAATCCTAAAAGGAATCACTGTTTAAAACTGACATTTAATAAGCCAACAAAAGAAAGAAAAACATAAAAAGAAAAAAAAAGACTGTGTTCTAAAAGAAGGCAGGATGGGGGTGGTTCAAGATTGGGAACTCATGTACACCTGAGATGAAAAAATAAAAATTAAAATTAAAAAATTAAAAAATAAAAATAAAAAAATAAAAATAAAAGAAGGCAGGATAGAGAGAGAACAAAAATACATATATATGAAAAAATTTTAACAGCGAGGTAGTATATTTAAACAATTTAAACACCTCGCTGTTAAATAGCGAGGTAGTATATTTAAACAATTTAAACACCTCGCTGTTAAATAGCAAGGTAGTATACTTAAACAATTTAAACACCTCGCTGTTAAAATTTTTTCATATATATGTATTTTTGTTCTCTCTCTATCCTGCCTTCTTTTGAACTCAGTATATTTTTTCTTTTTATGTCTTATTTTCTTTCTTTTTTTGGCTTATTAAATGTCAGTTTTAAACAGTGATTCCTTTTAGGATTTAACTTATTACAGGGTGTCTTGAAATTATACCACTTCACATGTAGTGTAAGAACCTTACATCATTGTATTTCCTTCTTTCTGGTTGTTGTGCTGTTATTAATTTTCACTTCTGTGTATGTTATAAACTTCACAGTATATTAGTGTTGTTTTTGTTTTAAATAGTCAGTTTTCTTTTAAAGAGACATCACAACTAAGGGGAATAAGTCTTTTATATTTACCCTGATTTTCCATTCCTGGTGCTTTTCATTTGTTTGGTTTGATCCAGAGTTCCAACCAGTATAGTTTTTCTTCTGTCTGAAGAATTTCTTTTTAACATTTGTTATAGTCTATTTCTGTTGGTGATGACATCTTTCAACATTTATAGTTAGAAGTCATCTTTATTTCACTAGTAGACAGTTTCTTTCAATACAAAGATAAACTTCACTGTCTTGTGTCATTTCCAGGGACTAGTCTGCTTTCAATCTTACTGTCATTTTTCTCTGTTCTCCTTTTTTTAAAAAAAATTACTAAGTTTTGGTTGTGCTGGATCTTTTTTGCTGTGCTCAGGTGTTCTCTAGTTCTGGTGAGTGGATGCTGCTCTTCATAGTGGTGGCTTCTCTTGTTGTGGGCCTCTAGGCCCTCTGGCTTCAGTAATTGCGGCTGGCAGGCTCTAGAGCATGTGGCATGGTCTTAGTTGCCCAGCGGCATGTGGGGTCTCCCTGGAGGAGGGCTTGAACCTACGTTGCCTGCATTGACAGGCAGATTCTTTTTTGTTGCTGTTGTTAAATATTTAATTCTTTATTTGACTGCACCAGGTCTTAGTTGCAGCATGTGGGATCTAGTTCCCAGATCAGGGATTGAACTTGGGGCCCCTGAATTTGGAGCCTGGAGTCTTAGCCACTGGACCACCAGGGAAGTCTGGCAGGCTTCCTGGACCAACCATCAGGGAAAACCCCAATTATATTATTGCTTATTACTATTTTTGTGCTTTGGTGGTAATTTATATCTATTGTATCATTATTGTAGAAATGCTATGCAATGTTTAATGTGCTGCTATGTATCTCCTCAGGTTTGCACTCAGTGATATTGGTTGATAGCTTGAAATTTGCCAAGGGTAGGAATATTCACACCAGAGTCACTGGTAACCCTGTGAACTAGGAACTATAAACCACCAACTGTCCTTAGTTGTTGCACATTTCCTAGTATATCCCTGGCTGTGGGTTGGAGTGATTTTCCAGGCCTTGGACATACTGCATATACTGATGAGTGGTCAGCTCAAGACTTGAGGAAGATCTCTGTAGATCTTCTGAGGTCTTACTTGCTCTCTTTGATGCTCCATCCATTCTGGTACACATGTTCTGGAAACCTTAGCTACCTGGGTCTCCTTAGACTCCATGCTTCGTCCTAACACCGGGAGACTGGTTTGCCTGAGATCACCCTTCTCGCTATGCAGTCTGGAAACTCCAGTCAGGAAGCTGGGACTATTAAAGGCTTTACTTTATTTGTTTCTTCTCTTTCATTGATCACTGTTCTGTGTTGTCTGGTTTCAAGTGTCTGAAAAACATTTTTGTACAGTTTGCCCAAATTTTCAGTTGTTTGGAATAGGAACGTACCTCTCATCTCTGTTACTCTGTCTTGGCCAGAAGTGGAAGTCTCTTGAAAGGGTTTTAGACAAGAGAGTGACAGAAATGTGCACCTTAGACTTCTCTGTAGACCATGAATTTGTAAGGAGCAAGACTTAAAGGAACCAGTTACAAGTCAGATGGATTAGTTGAAGTAAGAAATGATGAAGGCCTAATATTGGTCATGCCCTTCATGACACTCAGCTCAGTTCAGTCGCTCAGTTGTGTCTGACTCTTTGTGACCCCATGAATCACAGCACGCCAGGCCTTCCTGTCCATCACCAACTCCTGGAGTTTACCTAAACCCATGTCCATTGAGTTGGTGATGCCATCCAACCATCTCATACTCTGTTGTCTCCTTCTTCTGCCCTTAGTCTTTCCCAGCATCAGGGTCTTTTCACATGAGTCAGTTCTTCACATCAGGTGGCCAAAGTATTGGAGTTTCAGCCTCAACATCAGTCCTTCCAATGAACATCCAGGACTGATCTCCTTTAGGATGGACTGGTTGGATCTATTTGCAGTCCAAGGGACTCTCAAGAGTCTTCTCCAACACCACAATTCAAAAGCATCAATTCTTTGCCACTCATCTTTCTTTATAGTCCAACTGTCACATCCATACATGACTACTGGAAAAACCATAGCCTTGACTAGACGGACCTTTGTTGACAAAGTAATAATGTGTCTGCTTTTTAATATGCTGTCTAGGTTGGTCATAACTTGATGACAGTAGAGGTGGGAAAATTTGAAATTTTTTGAAATTAGATTTGAGAAATGTACAAGGGGAATAATATGATTTAGGGTTTGTAGAAGTGTGGGTCCTGAGCTCAATCACCTGCAGTGAGTGTGATAAAAATGAGGACTCTGTGCCCTGCCCCAGTTTCATTGAATCTGAAGTTCTAAGGATGAGGTTTAGAAATTTGCGTTAAACCCCTAGGGTAATGCTTTACAAGCATTAAAGTTTCTTCAGAAGAACGTGATGCAATTTTTTTCGAAGTGTGAGCCTCATCTTTGGGATAACCTCTGCACTGGAATGATCTAAAGTAGTTAATTAAAAATATTTATGCTTGCCATGTCCAGAACTGCTGAATCTAAAGTTTGGAAAGCAGTATAAAAAAGTTCAAAACCCAGCATTTTACAGTACTTTGGAGGTATAAACTTACTGAACTTCACAGCAACCCTGAAATGCAGTGGGCAGGTGTTATGTTTCCTGTTTTATAGATGAAATGCAAAAGGGCAGTGTGGTTTTCTCATGATCAAACAGTTACGATTGATGGTGGGTAGAGAATCATATTTGTGTCTCCTTCCACCAAATATGATGCTCTTTCTACTTCCTTTATGTTGCCCGTGAAATATGTTTATCTCTAAAACCTGTAGGAGGCATCCAGCACATTGAACCTTTGGTTTTAAACAACTTAGGGAGCCAGGATGTTGTCATCTTCCTGATCATACTTTGTACCAAGTGAAAATTTGGTTCAACTCTCTGTAGCAAGTAACGATGATACACTTAATTGTTTAGGAAAAGTATTTATGTCTTTGACCATTATCTTCATGCTTTTTACAACCAGCTTTGACTGTCTCTCTCTGTTTTCTTTTAAAATAATTTAGAGTGTAGTGTGTGTGCTTAATATTTTCAATTATAACTGAGGAATTAGATGCCAAATATGAGTCTGTGTTGTAACCTTTGTTCTGAGTTTTTTCCCGAAGGTCTTAAAAAAGTTTAAAAAAAAATTTATTGTTTTATAATTAAGATTGCATTTAGCTTAGATGTTACAGTTTTACTTTTATAATAAGTGTGTAGCATACAACTTTGCTATGTCAATAGAACTGATATATTTTCTAGTGAGTTTTTTTTGTAGTCTTTTGAAGTGATTTCACATGTGCTGTGAATTTGAGATCCTGTAATCTGTTTAACACAGTAGTACTAGTGTTAGACTGCAAAGAGTAAGAAAAGTAATTCTTTTCAGTCAGGATTGGTTTTGGATTTGGTTTTGGAATTCTTGAATAGTCAATGAATTTTGTTAGTACGTGAACACAAGCAAAGCTCTGTGGAAAGGCATAAATAAGGCCTTAGGAATGGGGTTTAAATGGTTTGTTTTCTATTTTATGTGCTTTAAAAGGATAGAATAGCTAACCTTTTTAAAATTCTAGAGCAAGTTACTATATTTAAATAATATAAAATTTAGAATTATGGCAGCTTGTCACAAATCTTAATAGTTTACCTGCTCCGAAAGCATATCGTTTTTTGTAGAATCTTAAATTTGAAATGCTTAGTGAATGAAGTGAAGACTGCTGTGTAGTGTAAGGAATGTAAGAAGAGTTTTGACTAGTTTAACTCATTGTTACAAGAGCATTTATATCAACTTTTAAATTTTGGAATACTTAGAGGTGTATTAAATTTTTTTGTGACATTACCTAATGTATTTTTTAACATTTGAAAACAAATGAGGGAATTCCCTGGTGGTCCAGTGGTTAGGACTCTGCGCTTTCACTGCAGGGGCCCTCTGGTTGATTCCTGGGTGGGGAACTATCCCTCAAGCCATGCTGTGCAGTTAAAAAAACAAAAAAGAAAACAAATGGAATAGAAATGAAGTATTTGAGGATAGTGATATTAGTATTTCTTAATCACCATCTACGCTATTACTCTGTTTCTCCAATTAAAAAAGTTGAGATATAATCGACACTGTGTATTTTATTTTACAATTTTCTGTGGTATTTTAGTGAACATCTCCAGTAACAAATTTTATACGCAAAACAGGCCATCTGCATTTTCTGTGTAGATTTTTACTTTTTATTATACAGGAATTTGGAATGGTAAACTATGTTGAATCATTTTAGAATGCCACTGATAAATTCTGTGACATATATGATATTTTTAAGCTTATTTTTTCACTAGTAAATGGGTAGAAATGACTTAAAATTTTATATAGTGGTTTTCATTATCATTGTAAGCATTTTGATATGTTTCTCACTTGCAGCCTATAACCAAGGATATATTTTTAAGACACTTAGAAGAAGCTTTCATGTAAGGAACATTTGCACAGCTACATCTTGATTTATTTCTTCACTTACTCTGTCACATTTATTTCCTATTTATAGTCAAAATAACAGGAACAAATTAGTCACAGAGGGATAATCTAACCAATACAAAAATGTTAGCTTAAAAGAAAACAAATGTTTTAAAGTCATGTTTAGGGGAAAGTCATGACCTTTTTTTACTGCAACCCACTCCAGTACTCTTGCGTGGATAATTCCATGGACGGAGGAGCCTACAGTCCATGGGGTCGCAAAGAGTCGGACACGACTGAGCAACTTCACTTGCACTTTCACTTTAAGTTTTCTAGATTTATTCCCCAATATTATCATAAAACACAAAAAAATACTTTTCTGTTAACATCTGAGAAATTACAGACTTGTGGCAAGTGAGGCATATTTATATTGATAGTCAAAAAATGAATCTAAGTTCTAAAACTGATACAAATTTTAATGTAAAATGAAATTTTGAGATATTTTATTTGGACACTGTGAGAAGCATTTATAAGAGAATTAAATTCTTTTAGTCTGTTAAAGTAACACTTTATAGTGAAATAAAAGGAATTATTTGTGAAATTTATTTAAAAATGCAGTGTGCTGTGTGTTTAGAAATACTGTCAGTTTTATCCACAAATCTGCAAATAATAACACACCCATAGTGACTATATTGTGATTTTCCTTCACAGATATCAAGTTGTGCTAGTTCAACCATATAAGTAATTAATACCTGAAGTCTCAATGTAAAATGGACATTAACAGTGATGACAGATAAATGCAGACGCTTGGAAATCAAACACTAGGTGAAACACTTTAAAGAAAGGTAAGAAAAAAATGTAATCTTAAGGCCAAGTGCACTTTAGTTAGTACAAGTAAGTGACTGAAGTAATTTCTTTTTCAGTGTATTAGGTTTTTCAGAAGCCTAATCTGCCTAACCATCTGCATGACCCTGTTTATCTTAATACTGGTAGAATTCAGCTGTAAGTATCTGTTCTGTGAAAATAACAGTTGCAGATCTCCTTGCCTGGCAAATATCATAATGGATGATGTTTCTACAGCAGTCCCTATCCAAATAGGATAGTAACCTGACTGGTTGGAACTTGAAAGAGTACTGAAATGGACATGCTAGGGAATACTCAGAGACACATCCTAAATGGTGGATCTTCTTTGGTTCTGTTGATTGTTACCATCACCACACACCATACAATGCAATGCGTTAACCATGTTTGAGAAAGGATTTCAGGGTTGAGTACAAAGGAGTTGGCAGTTGGAATGTGTTATAAGAAGAGTGAAGTTTCAAGTCAAGGGTTACTTTTTTATAGGCCCATTTTTCACTGTGTACCCTCCTCATGTTAATTTAGAACATTCTTTAATGTAGAATTAAATAATTTTATTTAGACGATTTTCCTATCTTGTGCTTTTCAAGAATTTGCAAGGCATATCTGGGAGAGGTTGCATCTAGAGATATTAAATATTAGCCTTGTTCCAGTCTTACTGACCAAAACTGTGCTTTTATATTTGCTATCTATTGATAGTTTTCAATGCTTGATAATTGCATCAGTTTTTTATTTTTAAAACTTAACATATTTTTTATGTTTTCAGATTGTAATCCTTTACCAAAAATACTGTCACTTTTAGGATATCTAGTTTTATGTTTATAATAAAGTGACAGTTTCCATCATAAACATTGCCAGTTTCCTCCTTATTGTCAAATGGGCACTCATAATAACCCATTTAGCCAGCTTCTCTGAAAAGGATATTATAATACATTATTATAAAGTAAAATTATAATTAATCAGACTGTCCAAGAAATGCATTGTAATTAGGTTAATTAAAATACCTGGTCTACTGGGTACCAGAGCCAGAAAATCCTTAATGTTTTTGTTGAAAATCCATATGCCAAAAATAATAGAAATTTCCCTTTATAAAAAGTTTCCCTTTGTAAAGTCCTGTAACACTTCATCACAATTATCATGTATATGTAGAAGATTTGGTTGATTCTTTGTTGTACATAACCTAAATTATTTTTGTTGTTCAGTCCTCAGTTTTAAATACTTGAAGGCCAAACTTTGGGAAGGCCTCTAGAATAAGAGTAAGAGATTATAAATTCTGTATGAGAAATTTTATAAAGGGCAGTCTTTGGGTCATCTCACAACAATATTGCCTTAGACTCTAGGAAAGAACTGAGTCACATTTTGACTCAATAATATTGAGTTGTAGAGATTTAGTATATTTCAAACTCTTTTTGGTTTGTTTTTGTTAGTTTCTAAAAATCCTTTTCCAGTTTCTTGATATCTCTGAGGCTACAAAGTTAATGAGAATTACCAAAGTGTTACTAAAATCTGTTAGCATAAGTTAATTTGCTTCTTTAATTCTTTTTTTTTTATTATTTTATTTTAAAGAAAGGAATTTAGGAAATTCTAGTATTCTCCATGGCTGAAGCTGAGAGTCTGAAACCCTGATGCTTAAGCTCTATTCTAGATCATAGCTTCAACTCCTTCAGGATATAAGGAAAAGAGATAATATTTCCACAATGATAGATCTTTGGTTGTACAGGTAAGTTATTTAGTTTTGCAGTAGTGAAGACAACTGTAGTTTGTTTGTTTGCTTGTATTTAAGGAGAGGAGACTTGTTATTTTATATACTTCCTTTGGCGTGTGGAAAATTGTGCAGTCTGGGTAGCTGATCATAGGAATGTGGAGCTATAGGGAATTGGGTAGGAATGAAATATTTTCCCAACAAGGGATACATGAAATGACTCAAAGTACATTAGAATCTCTAAAGCATTATACTTTTCAGTACTTGAGGTATTGGGCAGTATGTGATTCCTTGACTTCTCTTTCTCCCCGGTTTTCTTTTTAAGTGTATATACATTCACCTCTGTCTATCTGTATTTGTCTGCCTATCTCTTTCTCTCTTCTGTTTCTCTGAAAGGGGAGGAAAGAAGAGATCTCTTTAAACAAGAGGTCAAGATAGTATGTAAGAGTTCCCAGGCTTCGAAGAGACTAATACTAAAAACCTTAAGTTGAATTGCATAGGTGCATCCCCAGGTCTCACTCTCCTTCTTTCAACCTTATAGATACTTTTGACATTGTAGATAATGGTGTAATTGTTCAGCTGAAGAAATTTGTCTTAAGAGAATTGTATGACAAGGATAGTTCCTACACCATTATTAAACAGTTCCTATTCCTATTCTAGACAAATAGAAAAAGAATCTTTAGTGATGCTTCCCATTCCTCATGCTCTTTTAGCTTTTCACTTTGGTTTGTCTTTGTGATATCGTGACCAGTTTCCTAAAAATTGTTCAGTTAATAAAACTAAATAACTATCAGCTAGAATATTGATATTAATGAAGGATTGCCAGTCCCTCAGTTCCAAAAATAAATTATTCTACTTCAGTAATTATAGTGGAACAAAAGCTTATAGGTAGTGCTTTTGAGATTTCTTTCTCTTAAGTAAAGGTGATAGCTGGAGTAGTGTTTCATTAGGTGGAGCATTTTCGTTTCCTTTCAGTTCTTATTGAAGCAGTTATACAGATGTGATCACAGGGGCTGGAAATTTATTATCTGAAACAAAGCTGATAGTATTTCAGAGTGTTTCAGAATCCCATAATTAGATTTGAGAATCCTATAATTAGGTTCTATAATTGGATTCAAATTTGGGAGAGGGTAGTTCAACAGTAAACAAATGGGTGAGATATGTGAAATTGTAGGTAGGATTTGCGACTTAATGTGAATGGACGGCTAAAATTTAATTGACTGTCCTCAGATGTGTCCTGCAATAGGATGAAAACTTATGAGGGTAGGGAATTCTAGGTGATCGATTATATTCTCTTCCCTCTATTGTAGAAAATGCCATATTCTTCAGTTTGTGGGTAATATAGGAAAAACTTCATTCTAGTTGCTGGATTGGATTTTGTCTTTATGAATCTTTTAACTAACAGTTTCCCTCAATTCTAAAACTAGAGTGATTAAATTTCCAGTTCTACTTGGGTACTGGCTAATGTTTTCACCGTGTCAACTATTTGGTTAATTAACGGGTATTTTCTGAGATACTTTGTAAATGAGTTTCTTTTCCTTTAGCAGTTTAATTTTTGGCAGAAATATTTTGTACTCCACACCTCTTCACTGAGTTTTTTTAGTAACTCTTGTGTTACGTAGCTAAAATGAGGAAGACAACTGGTTTAGTCTATAATACTTTGCAATGCATAGCAAAACAATATTGAGACTTGGTTGAGATAATCAGAGCATTGTTAATCTAAATAGAAATTAACTAAATAGAGTAGTTGAATTTTGAATTCAGGTTTATCAGGTAACTATAGAAAATATGTGTCTTTACAAATTCTTATTCAAAAATAGAAAAGATAATGAAGAAAAAGGTTAACACAGAAGAAAAAATCATTGGAGGGAAGAATGTTAAAATTTCATTTAACTCTAATCTTCAGAATTTTAATCAACTTAATATCTTAAGTATATGCAGTATGTTAATTTCAGGCAAGAGATCTTTATAGTCCGTGCTTCCTTAGCCAAAGTGATCATGGTTTTATTTATAAGTTTTTATTAGGATCAAATAAAGAACTAAAGGATAAATGGCCTAATTTAGTTTGAAACTTGGTATATTTTAAGACTGCTGTCTGATGCAGTGATCTAAGGTAGTGCATCTTAACCTAACAGACATTTAATCACCTGGGAATCTGGTTAATCAAAAGGTCTGTGGCAGAGCCTGATATTCTGCATTTCTAACAAGCTTCCAGTAGATGCCCATGGTGCTAGTTCTCAGGCCACTCTATTTTTTGTTTTTTAAGACTTTTATACTTTACTTTAAGGACAGTAAATATGAATCACCCAATTTCTGTATAAAATACTCTATATTTAAAAAAACATTTTATTAGATTATAGTTCATTTACAGTGTTGTGTTAGTTTCAGATGTTTAGGTCAACACTCTGAGTTGCAGGAGTTTGAAGTAGCCCAAGGGTTCATGTCACAAAGCAGTTTTGCTCTAAATGTGGCCCAATAGCATAAGGTTTGAGAACTCTAAAACTTGGACTTCATTTTAGTTGTGGATGGAATAAAAAGATTTTGAGGGAACAAAAGAAATGAAAACAGTTTTAATATTTCATGTTTGTAAGTATTTTGATTACTGGAATGGTAAAGAAATAAAATAGGCCCTCATTATCATAATAGTTGGTCTTTATAATGATATATATATATGTTAGTAGTTTTCTTTACTATTAATAATAGAATTGTTTCATTGATGATGATAAGGCAGAAATTTTGCTTTCAATTTGGATTGGCATGGAAAGAAAAGGACTAGGAATGCCTGTTACAGAATCATTTGAAGTTTTATATGCCCTTGATTGGCATCTATATTTTAAAAAATAAAGATGAACAGTTTTTGTGTGTGTGTGTTTATAAAATATTACTATTGCCAATATTATTTTTGAACCATAAATCATGAATATAATCAAATTTGTATTAAAAATACTTGCATTAGATTTTATAAATAAAGTTTATGAAATTAAAGTATTATGTTTTCTTTGTTATATTTACACAGGTATTTAATATTTAAAAATCTATAACCTTCAAATTTGAAAGCTCCAGATTTGGGTACCTGGAGCAAATGCATAGATTTTAGTATTTTTTAGTTTGTCCTTTTTTGAAACATCACTTGAAGTTTAACTTAAATTATTTGTAATTAAAAGTAGATATTTATGGATCATTCAGTGTTTATTACCTGAGAATAAAGAGAGACTGTAATTTTAATAAAAAGATTTTAACTAAAGAGAATTATACATGAGATCTGACTAAATGAGTCCCAAAACAGTAAAAATTTGCTTTAAAAAACAAAAGTTCTGATCGATGTTCCATGTTTATTGTTCACATGATTGCTATGGAATTCTCTGGGACAAATTTTCATGCTTTAATCTTAGGTCCAATTTTTTGAGTCATCTTGTAATCTAGTTTTACAAGGTTAAAAAAAAATGTTAATTAAATATTTAGAAGTATACCATACTCTGAAACAAAACTAAATTCAACCAACTTACGTATTTTACAGGATACTTTTCCACTTTATCAGCAGGCAGGAACAAGAAGACAGTTTTTTTTTTTGTATGTGGTAGCATGTTGCTATATCTTCTGTAGTTCCTAATAACCTTTCCAACTGTTATACTACTAAGTTGAGGCAAAGGAGAAACTGTATTTGATTTGAGGGGAGAGGGGGTAGAATGGCATTTGGAGAGTTAAAGGAGAGTGAGCCTGTGGGAAGGCCGGCAGAAGGGAGGAGGGAAGAGGGTCCTGGGCAGCTATGTCCTACAGCCATTACTGGCTGCTTTCTCTGTCCATCCTGCAATCCATTCGAAATTAGGCAGTGAAGTGACAAAGTATATTTTGAAGGCTAAACAGAAGAGGTGCAAAAAAATGGAGACTTAGATTCTTAATAGCTCCTTTATTGTGCTTGTTGGGAGAACCTTGGAAAATAATCACTAAATCATTCAGTTTATCAAGATGGATAAAATAGGGTATTATTCTATTTCCTGCTCATTTATATTATATCAATAGAAACAACAGAACATCCACATGAACCTGCTCATATCCCCAACATGTGTTAATACTGTGTCATACACATACACTCAGGAGTTCAGAGAAGGAAAAAATGGGGTTGTGTCTTCTTGATTTCTTAAATGTAGTGCATGTTTGGTGGGTGTGCTTCTTTCCCTTTTTCTTCTATCCTCTTTAGAATACTTCCTTTCACTTGCTAATTTGTAGTTCTACTTCTAGAGACTAGGGTGTCTTGACTTTGCTCTGTATTGCTCTTAGCAAGTATTCAGTACAACCTAGGGTTATGATTTCTGTCCATTTGCTTAGTCACAGAAAATTCTACTGCAATCCAAATTTTTTAGATACCATGTAGTTTGTTATGAAAAGATTTGACCTGAAACTCATTTTAGTAAGAGTGAATTAGAAAGAGCAGAGCCTGTCTTTTTACCTCCCAGAAATGTTTTGAGAAAACATAAAAAGTGATTGGGTTAGTTTGTGTAATAGCTGTTATATAAATTTGAGATTATTATTTTAATAACCAAGGTGAAGTCCTGTCTTTGAGAGAGATCTTTCTGGCCTTTTGCCCCTGAATATCTGAGAAACAGATACACAGTGAGAAAGGTGAAGAGCTTACTAGCTACGTGGTTTTGGACATATTACTTAAACTGTGTATGCTTCAGTCTCCTCATACATGAAGTAGGAGTGATAATAAGTACTTCTTTCTTTCTTTCTTTCTTTCTTTCTTTGGCTCCACCAGGTCTTAGTTGCATGTGGGATCTAGTTCCCTGACCAGGGATCGAACCTGGGCCCCCTGCTTTGGGAGTGCAGAGTCTTAGTCCCTGGATCACCAGGGAAGTCCCAATGAGTACTTATTCTAATTGCTATTAGACTTAAGTGAGTTAATGTATTTAAAGCATAGAGATCCCTGAAACATATAAGTGCCTTATAATTGTTAGCTATTATTAACACTTTTAGAAATGTTAATAAAATAAATTATATCACATTGTTTATTAATATTGGCTATACCTGGGTTAAAAAGTTATAGTTTTATACTTTTGTTTTAGGATATTAACTATTACCTTTTTCTCATTATTTTGTTTACATTTTTGAAGGTTTCCCAATGAGTGGATCATGATGACCGTATTGTAGGGACTTGCCATAGTATGGCTGCTTCCCGATCTACTCGTGTTACAAGATCAACAGTGGGGTTAAACGGCTTGGATGAATCTTTTTGTGGTAGAACTTTAAGGAATCGTAGCATTGCTCATCCTGAAGAAATCTCTTCTCATTCTCAAGTACGATCAAGATCACCAAAGAAGAGACCAGAGCCTGTGCAAATTCAGAAGGGAAATAATAATGGAAGAACTACTGATATAAAACAGCAGAATGCTCGAGAGTCATGGGTAAGCCCTAGGAAAAGAGGACTTCCTTCTTCAGAAAAAGATAACATAGAAAGGCAGGCTGTAGAAAATTGTGAGAGAAGGCAAACAGAACCTGTTTCACCAGTTTTAAAAAGAATTAAGCGTTGCCTTAGATCTGAAGCACCAAACAGTTCAGAAGAAGATTCACCTATAAAATCAGACAAGGAGTCAGTAGAACAGAGGAGTACAGTAGTGGACAATGATGCAGATTTTCAAGGGACTAAACGAGCTTGTCGATGTCTTATACTGGATGATTGTGAGAAAAGGGAAATTAAAAAGGTGAATGTAAGTGAGGAAGGGCCACTTGATTCTACAGTAGTTGAAGAAATCACAGGCTATTTGGCTGTCAATGGTGTTGATGACAGTGATTCAGCTGTTATAAACTGTGATGACTGTCAGCCTGATGGGAACACTAAACAAAATAGCACTGGTTCCTATGTGTTGCAGGAGAAATCAGTAGCTGAAAATGGGGATTCGGATACCCACGCTTCAATGTTCCTTGATAGTAGGAAGGAAGACGGTTATATAAACCATAACGTGCCTTGCACAAATTCAGAAGTGCAGGTCAAGTTGGAGGACCACAAAGTAGTAACTGCCTGCCTGCCGGTGGAACATGTTAATCAGCTGACTACTGAGCCAGCTACAGGCCCCTTTTCTGAAATTCATTCATCTTTAAGGGATTCTGAGGAGGAAGTAGATGTGGTGGGAGATAGCAGTGCCTCAAAGGAGCAGTGTAATGAGAGCACCAATAATGCCCTGGACACAAGTCTTGAGAGTATGCCAGTCTCCGGAGAACCAGAACCATCTTCTGTTCTAGACTGTGTTTCAACTCAAATGATGTCTTTATCAGAACCTCAAGAACATCGGTATACTCTGAGAACTTCACCACGGAGGGCAGCCCCTACCAGAGGTAGTCCCACTAAAAACAATTCTCCTTGCAGAGAAAATGGACAATTTGAGGAGAATAATCTCAATCCCAGTGAAACTAATGCAACTGTTAGTGATAATATAAGTGAGTCTCTCACAAATCCTGGTGAAGTTTCTCACAGTGAAAAAGGCATATGTTGTGACTCTGAAAATTATGGGAGTGAAGGACTAAATAAGCCATCCTCAGAGGCAAGACTCAATATTGGACATTTGCCATCTGCCAAAGAGAGTGCCAATCCGCACATTACAGAAGAGGAGGATGATGATCCTGATGTTTATTACTTTGAATCAGATCATGTGGCACTGAAACACAACAAAGAGTATGTGTAAATATGGTAACCATGAATTCTGCTTTGTTTATTATTCCCTAAGTTTTTAGTATCTATTCATAAGTGTCTAGCATTTTTATTATAGCTAAAATTAATGCTTTTAACTGAAATTTGGGGTTTCACACAATGATATTCTCAACTCTTAAAAAATCTTCAGAAAAAAGAGTAAAATCCAGCTTTATTAGTAGTCTTCTCAATGGCGATGTAATTTTCTAGTTTTGAGATTTCATACATCTCAGTTAGACATGTGGAAACATGGTTGATAGTGTTTTACTTTTTAATAAATTTTTTATCATTTGAGTTAATTTATAAAATGGAAACCTCTTTAGTTATCCCAGTACACTTTGATTTATAGTTATAGAGCATTATGAATTGTATATGCCTTCCATAGAATGTAGAATAATTAATTAGTACATAGACAATGGCACCCCACTCCAGTACACTTGCCTGGAAAATCCCATGGACGGAGGAGATAGGAAGGCCGTAGTCCATGGGGTCGCTGAGGTTCGGACACGACTGAGCAACTTCACTTTCACCTTTCACTTTCATGCACTGGAGAAGGAAATGGCAACCCACTCCAGTGTTCTTGCCTGGAGAATCCCAGGGACGGGGGAGACCGGTGGGCTGCCGTCTATGGGGTCACATAGAGTCGGACACAACTGAAGTGACTTAGCAGCAGCAGCAGACATCATCCAGATAAGGGAACTCTGGCAGGCTGCAAATCTACATTTATCTTCAGTTCTTAGTTACACAATTTCTAGTTAAAACTTTTGATTTAAAAAATGTGCTTTATGCATCATCATTGGCTTTTGTGATGTAGAGAAGTATTACTATTAGTACTGTGGTAGCTAATTGTATGTTGTAATTGTCTTATTCGCAAGTCAGTCTACTCTAGTTTACATAAAGCATTTGAGAAAGGTTTTTCCTAATTCTAAATTATAGGGAGACTATCTTAAAATACTGTTTGTTCTCAACTTTGTCATAAAGGTACTTTTTAAAATGAAGAATTCACTGTCCAGATTTATCATGGTTTTGCTTAGATTTTCTATACTGTATTCTGGGCAGTAACACAAAAGAATTGGAGCTCACTTTGTCTAAATCAGGAAAGGAACTGTTAACAAAAGTGTTTATCATAAATATGATCAGCAGCAGTAAAAGACAGACTTATATATATGAGTTAATCAGTTTTACTTCTATAGAATAGGCTTTAGAATTATTATCACAACCAGATTATCTAGACTGTGTAAAGTACTTACTTAAAGGAACCTTTTTAATATTTTTGTTCTGACAGTTGTCAGAGTCTACTATATATTGGATGAAAGTATCAAATCCTGCTTGTAGAATATAATAATCTTTAACCATGCCTTATAAATAGTTTAGATTTGTATTTGATAGCATGGTAGTCTTTTAGCATAGATCTCATTTCTGAAAATTTCCTTTTGTTTTCTTTATAAATAGCATTTTAATATTGTGTTTAATAGATCATTTTGTCTGAGCATTTTACTTATTTTGTGGAACTATTAGCATTTTCATATATTTGAAATGTTTGAAGTCCATTGTGAGATGAGAAAACAATTCATTAAGTGAAGTTTTTTTCAATTTGAGATGAGTTGAGTTCTTACCATTAATACACATGTATCAGTTTTCAAAAGTAGAGTTGTTTTTCTGTAGGCCTAAGAAAGAGTATATGTCTTGTTGAAATACCAAGAACTCGAAGTATGCATATTTACAAAATGATATCTATTAATTCTATTTTTTGCTTTTTATTGTTTCTTTGCTAAAAAAAGTTACTCTCTTATTAAGGTTTAGCTGATTATTAAGATGGAAAGTATTTTCCCACTGAAACATTGTTACTTTTTTAGTACATACTTTTTTAGTGATTCTGAAGAATGATGTTCTTATAAAAACAATTATCTAAAGATAGTGGCCATAATATTTGAAGAGTGAGGTGCATATTCTTAAACCTGTGAAAATGAGAGCAATACAGTTTCATGGGTTGCTTAGGATATAGAGTCCTTTGGAATTTGGAGGATAATTGCTTTATTAGGACAGTGTTCTCAAGTTAAATTAGTGCCTTGTTGGATGATTTTGGGCAAAAGAAATCATTCCTTCTAGCTGTTTTGCCTTTTCCCAGGTCTTTTGAAAATAGCACCTCTTGACACTTTGGTTTTAACTTTTTTCCCCCAAAGGAAGCAAATCAGGAGAAATGAGATGGAGAGGGAGTATCTAGATTAGCATCTTGGTTAAAGATAATCTAAGGAAGATTGGGTGGCGATGCTTGATCATATCATATGTAATCTCTTTCATTAAAATCCCCATTCCTATGCTTTTTATCTAGAATCAAGTGTTGGTTAGATTAAATATTTTGGTTTTGACTCTTTTTATCCAAATTGTCATTGTTAAAAATAGCATCACGATACCTGTCTAATGCTTTCAATTCTCAAGTAAATTTATGGCGGTTGGAAAATGTTGTTAAAAGGTACTTTGGGGAAAGAAAAAAAAAAAGACACTTGGAATAGATGGATTACTGTCCTCCTGCACATGCAGACTCCACTGGTAGGGAGTGAGTACTTCCTGATAGCCAGTTTAGAAAATATATTATGACTAGAAGACACTGATGTATTCTTTGTCTGGAGCCAGGAGGCCATAATTGTTATTTATTCAAGTTGCAGTTTTCTGAATTAACATTCATTGATTAACAACCTTTTAGCATTCATCCTTTAATTTATCTTGTTTGCAGTGATATCACGTAAAGTGTCATTAGTCACTTGTAAATGTTTGAAAAGATATTGTGTATGTCTAAGTCCTAGATTTAGACCCTCTTCATGGCAATTAGGCCATAAATGCAGATGTTTTGGGTGCTTTCCCTGTTTCCTCTCTAGATGCCATCCCTCTTCTCCAGCACATAAGCCCATAGGTGCTTTTATATATTAATTTTTCAAATGGAGAACTCCACTATGAGCAAGGGACTAAAGAGTATTTTCTTCTCTGGCAAGATTCCAGCTGTGGATTATTTTACTAGAATATGCCTTAAAGATTGCGGGGTAGAAGATCAAAAAGAAATGTACTTTATCTCAAGACACTCTCATCTTCAAGGTTGATAGAGTCTGTTAAAGTGGCAGATAATACCTAATGATCTCCTTTTTGGCCTAAATAACCAGACTGAGATCATGTGCTTACCTGTGGATTGCCCTTTTGGGGAATTGATCTTTTGCTGATTTTGAATCAGAAGCACTGAAACTGACCTGTAAATTTTGAAATTCTATGTAGAGTAGATATATAAGATTTTAGGTCCTAGCCTTTATTTTATTTATTTATTTATTTATTTTTTAAGCTTTTTATTTTATATTGTAGTATAGTGATTAACAATGTTGTGATAGTTTCAAATGGTCCTGGGCCTTCCATATTCCATATTTTCACTGGAAAATAAATTTTCAAATGATAATGTGATTTGGTCAGTTGCCTCTCAATTCTCATTGTATCAATATAAAAATACTTAAGTAAAATTGTATTTGAAGGGCCTTGGTTAGCTTCATGTATGCTTTTATGAACAGAAAGTAAAAAATCAGATTTAGTGTTTCTAGATTTTTGAGGTCTTAGAAAAGATTTAACTTACTGATAATATTGCTAATGTTTATACTGATTTTTAAGTTTCTAGATAATTAAAGTGTAAGAGTAAAACAGTTTTTGCTCTTCTAAGTATTGCTCATGTAGTCTTCAGGTAAGAATCTTATTTTTAAATTATATTAATATTGCAAGAATTACAATTTCAACCTTGATACTCGAAAAACATTAATGTACTAAATAATTATGATATGTCCTTCTGTTGCACAGTGCTTATGAAGAATCAGTTGATATTTCATCAGCTTCAGAAGCTACATAGGATAATCCTCATGAGTTCTTCTAGATTCACTACTTTCTTTGACATTACTTTTATTGTTTGTCAAAGTAATTTCTCTTGAAGGGCCAGAAAACTCCCAAGAATAGGGATGGATTTTGCTTAGAAAGCACTAGAGTTGTTATCCTGCCCTGCATAAGATAATTTTACATTTGTACTGTGTTTCCTGTTTTGTAAAGTAATTCCATCTAGTTTCTCATTTGACAGCCACAACTTGGAAGTAGACAGCATAGGAGGCAGTATACAGTCTCTATTTCCTAACTCACAGTTAAAGTTTTTAGGTTATTTACTTAAAGTATGATGAATTCTAGGGAGAAATGAGGTTTGAACTTCAGTCTTTTAATTGATAGTCTGAACTACACTTGGTTTCCTCATCTAATAAAGATTTATCCCATGGACTTTGGGGGTTTCTAGGTTGAGAATGCTCATGGAACAGATCTTGGATGCTCAGTTTTCAGAATTTGTTAGCCTAAATTTAAGCTCCATAATTACAATCATAATTATTTGGTTTTACTTGTCAGAGAATCAGCTTTATAGGTAAGTAACCTGTTTATTGAATGAAATGCTTTCATGTTCATTGTTTTGAAGAACATTTTGTTAGTGTGTCTGTGAAGGATAGCTACCAGCTACTGAGGAAATAAAACAACAGCTGCAATTTGACTTTACATAGAGGATTTGGATAATTTGCAAAAAGTACCTTGTGGCGGGTGGTTTAGAATGCAATTAGGTGTAAGTGAAAAGTTACTAGGGAAAACTCATGGGAAAAGGCCATGGACTCTAAGAGCTGAAATGGGCCAGTAGTTTGACACAAAGATTTATGGGAGAAGGGAGATAACTGCCCTAAGTATAAATTATTTTGGTTGTAAGTGGAGTAAGCCATTGACCTGCCAAATACTCAGTGAATTCTTTGTCTTTTCCTTTGAATACCAACATCTTTTATTTCAACTAATGTCACTGGTATCTAAAATGGTATCTGTCTATAATTCAAGTATATTTGTACTCAAATATTATTTAATCTGTTCTTTTTGATTTAGGGTCATCTTTGCTGACGGAGGTTATGTGGTAATACTTTTTCTGGCATCACTGCCGGAATAGTCTGTTTTCACTTAGGTTAAATGATTTTGGCTTCTCTGCTTTTTAATGTTTTTATAATATGGCTTCTTTTCATTGTTCTTTTCTAATTTCTCTGGCTTCTTATGCTTTTCTTCTTTTTTAAATTTTTGTTGAGTTTCATTAATCACTTGTGCTGTGATGGTACGTTCCTCTGGTAGCTCAGCCTTCCATTTATTTTGGCTGTTTTTAGCTTTCTTTAAACTTGGAAATAAGAATAACCAAACTTATCAGAACTGTCTTATGATTGTTAACAGAGAGACTAAGCAATTTCTTTTTGAATGAATAAATAAACATTAGTTAATGAAAATTTTTTTTTAATTGTGTATTTGCTTGTTTGCTTACTCTGATTTGGAGGCTGTATCCTATGTAGGTTACCAGGTATCTAAAATTTGAATAAATAATAGTTGTTTCTTTTTATATGACAGTAATCAATAGTAATGAAACCCATCTAAAGGAATTATCATTTATTTGAGACTAATTGAATCTTAGCTTTTAGTTGCAGGAGCTTTATTTTTGTAATTTTTATAGTAGACTGAAAATGTTGTGTTTTTACATATTAGTAGCCTATACCATGTATACTGTATCTGTGATTTGTCATCAGGTATTATAAGATATAGTAATTGGGAAGATCTGTTTTGTGACCTTTCTATTTCTCCTCCCCACTGCTCCCTCTTTCTTTTTTTAAAAAAATTAATTTGTTTTTTAATTGAAGGATAATTGCTTCATAGAATTTTGTTGTTTTCTGTCAAACATCATTACCTCCCTCTTTCTTTAGTGGAATCTTTTCTACCACATTTCCTTTTCATTATGATGGAAAGCTGCTTCTGCTTGTCTCTTTAATTTCTGATTTTAATGAGAGGAAATTTGTCAGGTGGTTAGAGGAGATTGAATAATTTGTTCAGGATTCTCTCAGTAGACAGAATTCTCTGTAGTGTGTCATGATTTTATTTTCATGTGTCTAGTAATATTGTATTGTTTTTGAGGGTCTGAATTTTGTTCTCTTTCTTTAAAAAGTATTGAAATTCGATCTGACAGGCAGTTAATTTTCTTGATGATAAGACTGTTCTTAATAGATTTATATGCTTTTAGCTCTGTTAGGGGGAAGTTCAGGATAGACTATGCTCAAGATCAAGTTTAGTAGCCTCACTTCTATGGCATGGCCTTCCTGGTGTATCATTTAAAAAAGGTCTTTACTCTGGTTAGTTGAAACCCTAATTGACTCTAGCCTTGTGAAAACGTTGGTAGTTACTCTTTGCTTGGTCTTATGGAATATCATATTTTATATGAGCAGCTTTATGTTCAGCCAAAGACTCTTAAGTTTCTGTGTTCCATCTTTTTCTATTTTGCTTCTTCTTTGGTGCTCTGTCTCACAAATTCCAGCTGCCTTAGCTTGCCCAAACTGTGTTTTCTTATCTTTTTGCTCATCAAGATCCCTTCTTTTTCCATGATGCCTCCATGTAGAAAGTGAGTGTGATCCTAGGGCTTTAAATTAGCTCATTTGTTTGCCCTCTCTCACAGGTCATGATTCTGCAGTGTCTATTGCCCATTGTCTAATTATTTCTATGTTTTCTCCAGTTTTCTAGTTATGTATAGCAGAAGGGTATTCAGTGTTAGCTACTCTGCCCTGAAAGTCTCTGATTTAATTTTAATACGCATTAGGTCCTTCCCTAGTGTCTCAGATGGTAAAGAAACCGCCTGCAGTGCAAGAGACCTGGGTTCGATCTCTGGGTTGGGAAGATCCCCCACAGAAGGAAATGGCAACCCACTCTAGTATTCTTGCCAGGAGAATTCCATGGACAGAGGAGCCTGGAGGGCTGTAGTCCATGGGGTTGCAAAGAGTCAGACATGACTGAGTACTAAGCAGAGTGCAGCACATGCATTAGGTATCTTTATGACACTCACCTCAAGCATACAGTTTGACCATTTAGAAATTAAAAATTTATTTATTTAGTAACATTGGGTCTTGTGGCACACAGGATCTTCTGACGTGGGTTTAGTTGCCCTGTGGCATGTGGGATCTTAGTTCTCTGACCAGGGATCAAACCCATGCCTCCTGCATTACAAGGCAGATTCTTAACCACTGAACAAGTCCCTGAAAATTATTTTTTGTTGATGCTCCTTTGACAGTGAGGGCTAGTTTTTAGCTATATGATTAATTAGTTTAAGTAACTTTTTCTAAGAAGCTTGTGTGAGAGAAATTGGAATAATAACAATTTGAAGAATGAAGGTAAAATAAACTTGACAGTGTTTTAGTTGTGTTGATGAGGTGTTGTTATGGTTGAAGCAGAAGTTAAAAAATGGTTTCTGGTTCTGATATAGCTCAGAAGAATGGGTAGAAGAGAAAGTGACATCCAAGAGCATGCGAGACGTTGCTTACTAGGTTTAGAATGGTGACTGTAAATAATTAAGGAATAATGTAATGTATCTGGATTTTAGCTAACTATTTTTCTTAGACATTTCGGATTTTTTTTTGCTGGACCAAACTTTTTGTATTATATTTTCAGAAAACCAGGGCTTCCCTGGTGGCTCAGACATTAAAGAATCTACCTGCAGTTTGGAAGACTAGGGTCGATCCCTGGGTCGGGAAGATCCCCTGGAGAAGGCAATGGCAATTCACTCCAGTATTCATGCTTGGGAAATCCCATGGACAGAGGAGCCTGGAGGACTACAGTCCTTGGTGTCTCAAAGAGTTGGACATGACTGAACAACTAATACTTTCAGAAAACCAGGGTGCCCTTTTTATGAGCATCAGTTTAATCCAGTTTCTTGTATATATTTTTTTCTGGAATAAAATTAAATGTAGAATATTTTGCAGAAATCTGTTTTTCATAGTACTGAATTTTTATCATTTGTATTAAGTTGAAAAACTTTGACTCTTTTTTTCTTTGCTAATTTTCATTTGTCTCATGTTATTCTTCCTCTTAATTTTTAAGTGTTTTGACCATATTTTAAATAATAAGTCTCAGAATGTATAAGAGCATAAATTATTTTGCTATGTTTAAACTTTAGTTAGGGGGAAGACGTCATCCTAGTAGCTTATTGGCAATGAGGGTAGGAAGTGTGAGTGAAAAAAGATTGAAATCAGAACCTAAAGTATCTTCTTAATAAACTTCAAAACATAAACGAATGTGAAGAGTCAGGTTAACGTCAGCAATCTGTCATAACTAGGGTTTTTTTTTTAAAGCTACCAGACAGGTGATATTTGTATTTTTACTTTATATTATTTTTGACTGTGTTTCATAGCATGTGCGATCTGGAAATGTGGAGTCTTAACCATGTGACTGCCAGAGAATTCCCAGTGTTTGTGTTTTTAAAATGTTAAGTCATTTAATTTTAAAATCTCAGTATTTAAAGCTTTTATTTGTAAACTATTTGGAGAGGTTAAACTAGATCTGACGAGTGCTCCAATCCCCTTCCATTACCATTTTAAACTGGTAGTATGGAACTGGGTAAATGTCTTTAACTTCTATAGTGGTCAGTTTTCTTATCTATAAAATTGATGTGATTTGATTTCTGTAATTCTAGTTATTGTTTCACATATATCTGTCATATATGTGTGTGTGTGTGTATGATTTTGAATTCTCTTTTTCTGCCCTTCCCCTTACTTTTGGCCCTGCTCAGGTTTAGTTGTTTAGTTTCTTCTTATTTTGCATGCTCTCTCTGAGCATTCTCATTGCTGTGAAATTACCATCTATATATTGACCAATTTCCAAATTTGTATCTCCAGTCAGATTATTCTTGAACTTTGGACCATTTATAAGATACCATTGGCATTTTTCACAATAACTCAGTGGAACATGTCTGAAGTTGAATTTAACCATTGCTTCCTCCACACGTACTCAATGTTCAACACCATCTTTTTACTTAATTGGTAGGGTCTTTCATTTAGTATGGAAAATGTACTCACATTTTTCTTCAATTATTTTTCAACATACTTTTCTCTCCCACCAATGCTGAGTCAGCTTTATTTATTTGTTATTACTGGTCACTTTCTTAAATGAATGTCACTGTCTTCTTTGTCTAATGGCTACTCTATTTCACTATTACTCCCATTTTCCTGATTACCTTCTTTCCTCTGTCTGCAAAAGGAGAAGGTTGTCTCAGTTTTAGATATCATATTCTCTGTGAAATCTTTCTTGTCTTCCCATGACTGATTAATTACTCCTTGTGAACTCTCTCATAGGAAATTATTTCCTGTAAACATGTACCATTCAGTAAATCTCATGCTTTTTGCAGGATCCATGGTTTTCTCGTTGGTTGAGGTATCATTGAAATTTCAAGGCTATCCAGTTTGAAAATGTCAGAGAAAAATTTGGCATGCTTTTCATACAAATTTTTTTTATACCATTAGTTTGACTTTGAAGATTCTGAATTTATGAAGTTAATGCTAGTGATTTCCCTGTTTTTACTTAAATCTAAACTTTAAATTTTCTAAAGAAAAAATGAATAACCTATACAATCATTCACATAGTTCACTAAACTTAGGAACTGGGCAGATGGCAGGGTGTGGGGAATTGAAGGGTTTGTGTCATGATCAGGAATGGTTGACCAAAGTGCTTGGTTAAAATAATGTTCCTACATTATTGTATTATAAAACAGACTTAGAAGTTTGGTATGATCAGAATGTTTTATATGGCTTCAGATGTATTTTTACAGTCTAGAGTTTTGCCAGTAGGCTTTAAAAAGCATATGGAATGATGAGAATTTGGTTGGGGTTGTCTGTTGAATTGAATGACTTGAAAGAAAATGTGTATCCTGGTCTATGTGTTTCTGTCTTATTATTTGAAGATATTTATCAGAGGGTATTATTCAACTTTCTCTGTACAAACTAATAATTTTGAGTAGATACTAGAAATAAATATGATAAGACATGTCCTGTGCCTTTAAAGTTATTGTGAAATGATCAGATATCTTAACAGATAGGCAGTTTGTTTATATTTGAGGTGTATTGCCTGTTAAGAATTTGAAATTCTAGCTTGTCTCAGTTATTTGAAACTTCAATGTATTTTCAATTCCAGAATATAATTCAAACTTTTTAGATGGTTATAGTGGATTATTTCTTAGAATGGGTAATTTCCTAGGTGATCTAGTAACTTTCATAATAATGACCACAATACAACTTCATTCAGCTTCCTATTTAAGAGGGAAAACTCAAGAATTCTTTGGATTTAGGAAAACAGTTACTAAGAACAGGCAGAAATATCTTCAAGTTTACTACCACAAGAAACCTGGAGTCTTTAGAGGGAGGAAAAACATTATTTGGAAGGCTATAAAATGATGTTTTAAAAAAGATTCTATGAAAGCCTTTGTGCAGTTCTTCAAAAGGTATTCAGTTTGATACAAATTGAATCAAAGTATTGAATACTTTGAGTTTAATAATTTGAATACAAAGTATTAAAATCCATAATTAGTAAGAAACCTCTAAGTTATTTAAAACTGTGGAGGAAAATAAAGTCAAGGTAGTCAGAGCTTGTTTTAGTAAAACCTTGTTGGCTTCAGGAATCAGAAATCCATTCAAAGTATGTCAAGTAAAAAAGTTTATTTTGAATAAATAGTAGACAGTCATGAATATCCAGGATGAGAACATAAAGTCTAACCATGCCTCCTGGGATTATAGCTGTCAATACTCAATATTGTACTCTGTTACCTCTGTGTCTCTTTGTGCAGTACAAACTGTGGGTTTTTCTCTTTATTAATTATTTTTTTTTTGGTGTACAGTTTTGTCTTCTTTCTCCCATAATTTTATTTTGCAAATGGCAGTGACTTCCCACGGTTTGTCCTGGTCCCCACACTATATGATCTTTCTTCTGCATAGCTGCTGCTTAACATTTGCTAAAGAGAAACTGGTTATTGACTCTTCGGTAGATGGGCCCTGCTGAGTCACGTTTCTGTCTCTGGCAAAATTCTCACTGGTCAGGAGTGGAATTACTGTGCCGGGCTGTGGGGTGGAGCTGGAAGCAGTCTGTGTTGGCATTTTCTTTGTGCAAGGATACGTTTTAGAAAAAAGGTTGGTGCACTATTTAGGCGGTCAAAGCATTCTCATTATAGACCATTTGGTGTTTGGGGTCAAATTGTATTCTTGATTAGTTAGGTACCTATAAAACGGGTTATGGGAACCCTCCTACATTGCTAGTGGGACTGTAGAATAAAATGATGCACTGCTGTAGCAATCTGTGTGGCAGATTATGATATAGTAAACATAAAATTACCATATGATCCAGCAGTTCTATTTTTAGATATATACTGAAGAGAATTCTTAAGAACAGGTGTTCAAATAAAAAACTTACACAGATGTTCATGACAGCACTGTTCACTGTAGGAAGAAGGTAGATAGAACTCAGATGTCCATAAAGTGATGAATGCATCAAAAAATTAGTTTTATCAATACAATGGAAATACTGCTCATCTGTAGAAAGGAATGAAGTACTTTTATGTATTACAACATGGATGAATTTTGGAAACATTATTCTAAGTGAAAGAAGCCAGACACAACAGATCACATATTGTGTGATTTTATTTATGTGAAATATCTATAAGTAAATTCATAGAGATAAAAAGCAGATTAATGGTTGCTAGCAGCTGATTATTGTACCACATTGTGAATTACTAAATGCTGCTTGGTTGTATGATTTTAAATGGTTAAAATGTGAATCTTTATTATGTGAGTTTTAACACAGTAAAAAAGAATGCTAAAAAATACAGTGTGGATGAGATATATGCATGCCAGAGGATGCTTGAGATAATCTCTTGGGAGATAGGAAGAAAATGCTATTATATGATTTTTTCCCCCAGGGTTCTTTGTTTGTGTTTATATAATAAGTATTGTAATACATATAATTTATAAGTAATTCTACATATATTGGAAGCATGTGCCCACTTTTTATTTTACTTTTACCAGGAGAGGTGGTTGATACAAAAAATACGAAAATCATTGTTTTTAACAAGGAAAAGTCAGTTATTAGTTGTTAATTTTTTTATTTAATGAAGGATTAAAATAATTTTTTTATTGAATAATTGTTTTACAGAATTTTGTTGTTTTCTGTCAAACTTCAACATGAATCAGCCATAGGTATACATATATCCCCTCTCTTTTGAACCTCCCTCACGTCTCCTGCCCCATCCCACCCCTCTAGATTGATTGGGGCATTTTTAAAAGAATATTAGATTCTCTTTTGAAATCAGGGTTATAGAATCCTAATATATGTTTAGAGAAACTGTTGGCCTCAGCTGACATTTACTTTACAGTGAAAACAAATTGGGTTACTTTTAGCCAAATTGTGGTGATCTATTAGAATTAGACTGTTATTCTTAAGAACATCAAAAAATGTCTTAGGAATTGGAGTGGGTTGCCATTTACTTCTCCAGAGGATCTTCCCAGTCCAGGGATCGAACCCAGGCTTCCCGCATTGTAGGCAGACGCTTTACTGTCTGAGCCACCAGGGAGGTCCGTCTTAAGAATTGGAGACTTGTAAATTTTCTTCATACTGGGAAACTGATGCCAATATTAATGATAGTAAGCTGGATATTTAGAGAAAAACCAGCGATATGGGAGAGGAATAATGATTTCTTCATAAGGCAGGGATAAGAAGCATGCCTGGCCAATTAATGAGAATTCTTTAAGAGAAAATTGTTAGTAAGGTAAATATAACTCAGGAATGTATAATGGATGTAGACATTAAAAACCTTTGAGAAGGCTTCATGTTGCAGTTATTTCCTTTTTAATATGTAATTAAAAATATTAGGTAATTTGAAGAGGCATTTGATGTACAGGAATCATGCAGTGTTTATATTAGGTAATGTGATTATAAGGTAGTACTAGTAGTGATTTGCTGAGTTTATGAAAAAAAATAAAGTAGAACATCTTTCACTTTATATATGTATCAGTGCCTCACTTTACTGGACTCAGTGATCATGTGGAAAATATTTTTGGAGTTCGGCTTTTATAAAGAGCTTACAGAGTATCCTCAGTGGGAATTATTTTTGAAGGATATTTAATTTTTACTTGGTTTCTTAATCAAGTTTGGTACAGAAATACCACATGGAGAAATAAATATTCTTTGTGTCAGAAATGAAATTACAAGTAATGAAACTGACATTCTTCCATTTCCTCACTAACCTGAACCTAATGTGATTGATGAACTTGGCTCTGAAGAATTTCAGAAAAAGTATAGACATTTTGTGTATGCTTCATTTAGCACCATCTTCTTTCCTAGATTGTGAGCTTCTTTGAAGGTGGGACCGGTTTGTTGTACATGATGTAGTTTCTCTGTAGTTATTTAATCATCACCATCTTTTCTTAAAGATTCATTATATTTTATGGAATCCCCTGCCATTGCTGTCTCATTTTTCTAATCATAGTAAAAACTTCCGGGAAGTCATACTGTTTAAAGACCATCCTCTTTCTTCATTATATTCTATAGTTTTACATCTGTTTAATTTTGAACAACCTTTCTGACTGTCCTAAGTTCATTTACTGTGATGATGATACTGCCATTTTTTTGTTGTTGTTGTTAGATAGAAGGCTTCCTTGAATTATTTGGTCTGCTGATCATCAGCTGTGAAAGCAGAGAGAGAGAAGAGGGAGCAACAGGGGCTACACCATTGTGGAGACTGATGGCTATGGATGCCTCTAGTATTGGCGCCATGCTGTACAGTTATTCCTGCTGCCCCATTCATTAAAGCTTTTCTGAAGAATGAATGTTTTTACATTTGCTTGCTTCTATAATATTACAAGTGGATTATAACATCTATTCCCTTGGCCATAATTAGATTCTGAAGCTATGATTTATAGTTTGTTTTTTTTTTTTTTTTTCACTTTTGGCTACACCCCCACAGCCTGTGGGATCTTAGCTCTCTGACAAGGGATTGAACCTACACCCCCTGCAGTGGAAGTGCACAGTCTTAACCACTGGACTGCCAAGGAAGTCCCTGAAGTCCCTAGTTATTGATATTAAATTAGATAAATACAAATATTGTGAGGAATTTGAAACTAACATAAGCCAGCTAGGCACACCCTGGACTCTCCCGTTTTGTTCTTTTTCTCCTCATTTTATTACTCTTTGCTGTCAACACTACTCACGTGATTTTTACATCCAGTCATCCTTGTTGTTTTTACTTNTTTTTTTTTTTTTTTTTTCACTTTTGGCTACACCCCCACAGCCTGTGGGATCTTAGCTCTCTGACAAGGGATTGAACCTACACCCCCTGCAGTGGAAGTGCACAGTCTTAACCACTGGACTGCCAAGGAAGTCCCTGAAGTCCCTAGTTATTGATATTAAATTAGATAAATACAAATATTGTGAGGAATTTGAAACTAACATAAGCCAGCTAGGCACACCCTGGACTCTCCCGTTTTGTTCTTTTTCTCCTCATTTTATTACTCTTTGCTGTCAACACTACTCACGTGATTTTTACATCCAGTCATCCTTGTTGTTTTTACTTCTTTGCTACTTTAGTTTAAAGATACAGTATTCAGTAAGTTACTTAATAAATGACTAGAGTAGATCTAAGATTCAACATGATGAGAGTCATTAGCATAATATGCTAGTCATCCAGTTGATTAAACCTGGCTTTTAGTTTTCTCTTGAGGGACATCAAAATTCTTTGTTTGTTATTGATATTATGACCTACTGGATAAAGAGATTTATTCTGACAATTTACAGTTGATATAATGATAATGATTTCAAGAGTCTGTTTTGTCCCTCTCAATTTATAAATGTGAAAACCTAGATGAGAAAAGGTGAATCATATTCAAGGTTACCAAAATGAGTGACAGAGTTGTGACTTGCTCCATGTTTCCTGACTCTCAGGGCAGGCATTTTCTACTCTTAATTTCTTATAAAAGTTTAAAATTATTACTGTTGTTATTGTTTTTGGTCTGCATAATGGTGCTGAGGGTTTGCTAGTAAAATTTTATCACCCGCATCACTGACTCGATGGGTGAGTCTTAGTGAACTCCGGGAGTTGGTGATGGACAGGAAGGCCATCTTCCAGTCGCATGCTGCGACTCATGGGGTCGCAAAGAGTTGGACACGACTGAGCGACTGAACTGAACTAAATGAAATTACAAAATTCTCCAAAATTTTTTAAATGGACTTTATTTTTAAGTACAGTTTTAGATTTACAGAAAAATTAAGAAGTACAGAGAATTCCTATGTCCTGCACTATTTCCTCTGTTAATATCTTACAGTAGTGTATTTGTTATAATTTGTAATTTGATAGCTTTTTACTGAGTGCATGCTCAGTTGTGTCTTACTATTTGCGACCCCGCAGGCTGTAGCCTGCCAGGTTCCTCTGTCTGTGGCATTTTCCCAGCAAGAATACTGGAGTGGGCTGCCATTTCCTCCTCCCGGGGATCTTCCCTGACACAGAGATTAAACCTGCATCTCCTATATCTCCTGAGTTGGCAGGTGGATTCTTTACCACTGAACCACATGGGAATCTGATTATACCACATTTTTTTTTTTAGTATCTATGTCTCTCTTGGTTGTAGCAGTTTCTCATACTTGTCTTGTTGATGACCTGGGCAGTTTTGAAGGAGGCTGGTTAGGTATTAACCTATAGTAAGTGCCCCTGTATTGTGATTTGTCTGATATTTTTTCTCATGATTAGACTGGGGTTGTGGGTTTGGAGGAGGGAGACCAACAAGTAAAATGCCATTTTTATCATGTTATATCAAGGAATATAGTGTTAATGTGATTTATTACTGTTGATGTTGATCTTGATCAATTGGCTGAGGTGGTGTTTATCAGGTTTCTTATTGTAAAGTTACTCTTATCCCTACTCCATATTATATTGTTTGGAAAGAAATCTGCACAGCCCATGCTTAGAAAAGGGCAGCTTATCTATGTAAATTATTTTAAATTCTTCTGTATGGGAGATTTTTTTTTTCTCTTTTCTTTCACTTTTTTAACCAGTCATTTACTTGTACCAGTATGGACTCATAAATATTTATTTTTATGCCATGAAGTAGAATTTTGTAATACATCATTTTATTGCTTCACTTGTTTTAACTTTGTCCATTGGAAACCTTTCTGTTGGCTCCTATGTCCCATTAAGGTGATATGTGTTTGTTGTTTGTATTTATTTGATTTTTGAACACTTTCTTACTTTATGGCACTTCAAAACACTCCATACTCAACTTGTATACTTCCTGCCCCAGTCCTAGAATCAGCCTTCTCTGTAAGGATCCTCGGTTCCCTTTGTTGACAGATGGTATTAGAAACCAGTATTTGGGTGCTGTGAGTGCTCAATGATACTAGAATTGCTATTGCTATTATTTAGTTGTCAGAGCAGATAGAGCATGACAAATAATTGCGTATACTAACCTATGTATATATATATCTGTAAATCTGTATGTAATCATCTTTATACCAAACTAAACATGAATTCATATTTTGACTCTGCCTTTAATTCCAAACAGGCATCCTTCATTTTATTGTGCTTGTCAGATATTGCTGTTCTGTTTTGTTTTCAGGTGCAGTGCTATTGAATACTTCATAGACTACGTATAACTTTTACAAAACACTGGGAAACCAAAAAAATCTGCCTGATTCTCTTGTGATATTTACTTTATTGCTGTGGTCTGGAACTGAACCCAAAATATCTGATACTTGCTGCTTGTGTATTACCACATGGATCATGTTAGCCACTTTGCCTTCCTTTTTTGTAAATGCCCAGCAGTGACAAAACTGACTCTCCATTTACCATTCATTTAGTTTTTCAGTTGCATTGTAGTATCAGAATTGTTAACCCATATCTCCATGGGAAATAATCAACTAAACTATAGTTCTTACCTGTAAATCCTTTTTGTTTTACACATACCACTCATTTCCAAAATTACATTGACCAGGACCTTAGTCTTCTACTTCCTTCGGTGAGATTTTTCAAACATTTGTCATATTTTGCATTCCTGACCTAAATTTTCTTTTTTTAATTTCCGTATGTTAAGGCTCATCCTTTTTTTTTTTTTTAAAGACTCATTATTTGTTTTGTAAAGTTCTGTGGCTTTTAACAAATGCATATTATCACGTATTCACCAGTACAGTGTCATACAGAATAGTTTCATGGCCCTAAAAATCTCCTGTGCTTCACCTATTCCACCTTCCTTCCCTATTGTCGAACTTCTAGGTAACTTCTAGTGTTGTTGTTGTTGTTGTTTTTCTAATTTTATTGAAGTATAGTTGAAATATTAGGTTGGTTCAAGCGTAATTATGGTTTTGGACTGTGAATTTTAAGTCATAACGAGGCTCAAACACATCTTTATTAATCAGAACATTGCAGTCACCACATTTTTGCCAATGAGAAATCAGTCTGTGTATTCCTATAGCCTAAAAATCCATGCCTCAGGATTCGAAGAACTCTTGGAATGTATTTTTCTGCCTCCTGCTGGTTGTGGAAGTGTTTTCCTTGCGAAAGTTGTCCAGATGCTTGAAGAAGTGGTAGTCATTGGCAAAAGGTCAGGTAAATATAGCAAATAAGGCAAAACTTCGTAGCCCAGTTCGTTCAACTTCTTGAGTGTTGGTTGTGTGGCGTGTGGTCGGATGTTGTGGTGGTGAATTGGGCCCTCTGTGTCTACCAATGCTGGCTACAGGCATTGCAGTTTTCGGTGCATCTCATCAATTTGCTGAGCATACTTCTCAGATACAATGGTTTTGCCGAGACTCAGAAAAGCTGTAGTGGATCAGACCAGCAGCAGACCACCAAACAGTGACCATGACCTTTCTTTTGGATGCAAGTTTGACTTTGGAAAGTGCTTTGGAGCTGCTTCTTGATCCAGTCTCTGAGCTGGTATTGCTGGTTGTCATTTAAAATCCACTTTTTGTCACACATCCCAATCCTATTGAGAAATCAAAAGGACAATTTTTTAAATTTGTGGTTAACTCATGAGGCACTCAGTTCTGAGTTTTTTCACCTTTCCAATTTGCTTCAAATGCTGAATAACCATAGAAAAGTTGAGGTTAAGTTCTTTGGCAACTTCTCATGTAGTTGTAAGAGGATCAGCTTATGTAATGGCTCTCAGTTGGTTGTTGTCAATTTCCGAAGATTGGTCACTAAACTCATCTTCAAAGCTCTTGTCTCCTTTGCAGAACTTCTTGAACCACCACTACACTGTGTGTTCATTAGCAGTTTCTGGGCCAGTGCATTGTTGATGTTATGAGTTGTCTCTGCTGCTTTACGACCCATTTTGAGCTCGAATAAGAAAATCGTTCAATTGCTTTTCGTCTAACACAATTTCCCTAGTCTAAAATAAAAAATAAACACCAAGTAATGTCATTACCAAAAAAAATAAAGTGAGAAATGCACATTAAAATGACGTATAACATAACCACATTTATTTATAATGTATTCTAGTACCAAATGGCATATTTCAGCAGTGCAAAAGCCACAGTTACTTTTGCACCAACCTAGTACAATGTTGTGTCAGTTACTGCTGTACAGCAAAGTGGTGACTGAATTATACACACACACACACACATTCTTTTCCATGGTTTTTTTCATTATGGTTTGTCACAGGATATTAAATATAATTCCTTGGGCTATAGAGTAAGACCTTGTTATTTATCCATGCTGTATATACCAGTTTGCATCTGGTAATCCAAACTCCCACTCCTACCCTTTCCGCCTACCCCAACTTNAAAGACTCATTATTTGTTTTGTAAAGTTCTGTGGCTTTTAACAAATGCATATTATCACGTATTCACCAGTACAGTGTCATACAGAATAGTTTCATGGCCCTAAAAATCTCCTGTGCTTCACCTATTCCACCTTCCTTCCCTATTGTCGAACTTCTAGGTAACTTCTAGTGTTGTTGTTGTTGTTGTTTTTCTAATTTTATTGAAGTATAGTTGAAATATTAGGTTGGTTCAAGCGTAATTATGGTTTTGGACTGTGAATTTTAAGTCATAACGAGGCTCAAACACATCTTTATTAATCAGAACATTGCAGTCACCACATTTTTGCCAATGAGAAATCAGTCTGTGTATTCCTATAGCCTAAAAATCCATGCCTCAGGATTCGAAGAACTCTTGGAATGTATTTTTCTGCCTCCTGCTGGTTGTGGAAGTGTTTTCCTTGCGAAAGTTGTCCAGATGCTTGAAGAAGTGGTAGTCATTGGCAAAAGGTCAGGTAAATATAGCAAATAAGGCAAAACTTCGTAGCCCAGTTCGTTCAACTTCTTGAGTGTTGGTTGTGTGGCGTGTGGTCGGATGTTGTGGTGGTGAATTGGGCCCTCTGTGTCTACCAATGCTGGCTACAGGCATTGCAGTTTTCGGTGCATCTCATCAATTTGCTGAGCATACTTCTCAGATACAATGGTTTTGCCGAGACTCAGAAAAGCTGTAGTGGATCAGACCAGCAGCAGACCACCAAACAGTGACCATGACCTTTCTTTTGGATGCAAGTTTGACTTTGGAAAGTGCTTTGGAGCTGCTTCTTGATCCAGTCTCTGAGCTGGTATTGCTGGTTGTCATTTAAAATCCACTTTTTGTCACACATCCCAATCCTATTGAGAAATCAAAAGGACAATTTTTTAAATTTGTGGTTAACTCATGAGGCACTCAGTTCTGAGTTTTTTCACCTTTCCAATTTGCTTCAAATGCTGAATAACCATAGAAAAGTTGAGGTTAAGTTCTTTGGCAACTTCTCATGTAGTTGTAAGAGGATCAGCTTATGTAATGGCTCTCAGTTGGTTGTTGTCAATTTCCGAAGATTGGTCACTAAACTCATCTTCAAAGCTCTTGTCTCCTTTGCAGAACTTCTTGAACCACCACTACACTGTGTGTTCATTAGCAGTTTCTGGGCCAGTGCATTGTTGATGTTATGAGTTGTCTCTGCTGCTTTACGACCCATTTTGAGCTCGAATAAGAAAATCGTTCAATTGCTTTTCGTCTAACACAATTTCCCTAGTCTAAAATAAAAAATAAACACCAAGTAATGTCATTACCAAAAAAAATAAAGTGAGAAATGCACATTAAAATGACGTATAACATAACCACATTTATTTATAATGTATTCTAGTACCAAATGGCATATTTCAGCAGTGCAAAAGCCACAGTTACTTTTGCACCAACCTAGTACAATGTTGTGTCAGTTACTGCTGTACAGCAAAGTGGTGACTGAATTATACACACACACACACACATTCTTTTCCATGGTTTTTTTCATTATGGTTTGTCACAGGATATTAAATATAATTCCTTGGGCTATAGAGTAAGACCTTGTTATTTATCCATGCTGTATATACCAGTTTGCATCTGGTAATCCAAACTCCCACTCCTACCCTTTCCGCCTACCCCAACTTGGCAGCCACCAATCTATTCACTATGTTCCTGCTGTTTCATAGATAGGTTCATTTATGTCATAGTTTAGATGCCACATATAAGTAATAATCATATGATATTTGTCTTCATCTTTCTGATGATAATCTTTAGTTGCATCTATGTTGCTGCAAATGGTATTATTTCAGGTTTTTTTTATGGCTGAGTTATACACCACATCTTTATCCATTCATCTGTTGATGGACACTTAGGTTTTCATGTCTTGGCTCTTGTAATTATTGCTATGAACATAAGGGGTGCATATATCTTCTGAACCTTAATTTTGTCTGAATATATGTTCAGGAGTGAGGTTGCTAGATCATATTGTCATGCACTTTTAGTTTTCTGAGGAGCCTCCATGTTGTTTTCCATAGCGCCTGCACTAGTTTACATTTCCACCAACTGTGTAGGAAAGTTCCCTTTTTTCGACACCCTCTCCAGTGTAGACTTTTTTTTAAAACCTTTTGTTTTATTTTGGAGTGTAGCTGATTAACAATGTTGTGATAGTATTAGGTAGACAGCAAAGGGACTCCGCCATATATATATATGCATGTATCCATTCTCTCGCAAACTCATCTCCTTTCCAGGCTGCCACATAATATTGAGCAGAGTTCCCTAATGCTATATGGTAGGTTCTCTTGGTTATCCATTTTAAATCTAGCAGAGTGTACATGTCATTCCCAAATTCCCTAATTATACCTTTTTTATAATTTTCTGGTAGGGCTTGCCATGTATTTTTAGAAGGGTGTCATGCAGACTATAATCAGAGTCAGTGCTGTAGATTTAACAGCTTCTTTTGTATTTGTTGAGTTGTGGTATTTTGTCTTAAAAGCCCTTTGAAAATTTTAATATGTTAAAAATGCATTGTAAAGTGTAAAGGTCCTAGATAAGTTTTAAAATTTTAGTGTGACTTAAGTATAGAGTCCATGGGATCGCGAAGTTGGACACAACTGAGCAACTTCACTTTCACTTTTCACTCTCACGCATTGGAGAAGGAAATGGCAACCCACTCCAGTGTTCTTGCCTGGAGAATCCCAGGGACAGAAGAGCCTGGTAGGCTGCCATCTCTGGGGTCGCACAGAGTCAGACACGACTGAAGTGACTTAGCAGCAAGTATAAAGTAAGCCATTGAGTATATAGGCTATACCTTCTTTGGTATATCAGGAATAGCACTCTTGGTATATGTTTATGTGGAGTCAGAAAGTATGGCAAGAAGTGGAGGTCAGGAGGAAAGAGAAGGATTCTTGGCTGGGAGTCTTTATTTTATTCTGATAAGCAATTTTATGTCATTTCCTCCTTTTAAAAGTTTCTTTACACCATTCTCTCTTGCTCATATTTGAAGAGGAATGCCATAGATGAACCACTGTGGCTCCTTAATCTCTACCCACCCGTACATATACTGAGAAAAAATAATAACAGACAAGTGCTTCCCCAGTGGTCCATTGGTTAAGACTTTGAGCTCCTAATAAGGACATGGATTCGATCCCTGGTCAGGGAACTAGGATCCTGCATACTGCATGGGGTGGCCAAAAAATAAAGTTAAAAAAAAAAATTATAGCTTAGATGCAGGATTTAAATTTTTAAAAAGTAACCCCCCCCCAAAAGAAATAGGAGGAATAGCAGTGGTGAGTAAGGAATTTTCTTTCTCTTGAGTCAAATGAAATCAAGATATTTATTGCATTATTTAAGACGTGGTCTTCACACTTGTAAGTATAATTCAGCCAAATCAAGTGAAACAAACATCTATTTAAGAGAACTATCAGTTACACTCACATTTCTTCAGAGATCTAAGCATTATTCCTGTATACTGTTATAAGGGATTGTGTATTTAGACCAGTAAGTTAACAGCAGCTAGATGCTGTTTTAATCATTTATTGATGAAGGTAAAATGTACCAACTGTAACCCAAAGAAGTGATGAAAGTAAAGATTGTCAGACACTTTAAATACTTTATATAAGGGTGCACTCTGAAAATGCTGATTTTCTTGGCATGGATAATTTTCTTTTTTCCCTTAGCTAAGAAAAAAATAAATGATATTTCTGTTTTCAATATACAGGCTAATATTTTCTAACAAGATTGTATTTTTGCCTTTAGGATTTTTTTTCAATCAGAACCATGTAGTGGAAAAATTTTCCATCTTAAAAAATATTGTGTGTATATATAATTTAAATAGAGAAGGGAGCTGATCTATAAGGACAGGTATTTAATTTTTTTTTTTAACCAGAAACAGCATAAGCCTAAGAATATGTCTAAGCATAAAGGGAGTGAGGGCTAATACTTATTGTTGTTTATTTGCTAAGTCCTGTCTGGCTCTTTGTGAACCCATGGACTATAGTCTGTGTCCCTCCTGGACTGTAGCCTGCCAGGCTCCTCTGTCCATAGGATATCCCAGGCAAGAATACTGGAATCATTTTCTTTTCCAGGAGAACACTGGGACCCAGGGATCTATCCAGTCTCTTGCATTGGTAGGCAGATTCTTTACTACTGAGCCACCAGGGAAGCCTGAGGGCTGATACTATCAAATGCTTATTAAAAGTTTTTGAGATGTGGTTAGCCTCAATTCAAGCATATTTGCATTCAAAAGCAAACAGCAAGGTCAGAGATCCAGGGAATGGGTGTAGAACATAAGGGATTGGTGAATTGTCTGTTCTCATAGTTTACTAGAAATATTACTTCTAGTACATGACACTGCCTAAATTTGCTTTCTTGATATGTAAAGACAATTGAACTCAGAAATAATTTTTAAAAATTAATTGACGTATAATTGATTTATAATATTGGGTTAGTTTCAGGTATACAGCAAAATGAATTATATACTCATATGTCTACTCTTAAAATTCTTTATATAGGCCATTAGAGTATTGAGCAGAGTTTCCTATGCTATACAGCAAGTCTTTAGTCTCTTTTGTATATAGTAGTATATATATGTCAATCGCAGTCTCCTACTTTTCCTCTCCCTCCCTTATCTCCTGGTAGCTGTAAGTTTAAAAAATAAGTTCATTTGTACCCTTTTATTATATATTTGGCTGCACCAAGTCTTAGTTAGTGACGTGTGGGATCTAGTTCCCTGACCAGGGATTGAACCCTGGCCCCCTGCATTATAAGCTTGGAGTCTTAGCCAGTGGACCAGCACAGAAGGCCCGTAATTTTTTTTTTTAAGATTCACATTTATATAAGGGATATCATATAATACTTGTCTTTCTGTACCTGACTTACTTCACTTAGTATGATAGTCTCTAGCTCATAAATAACTTCTAAAAATTGTGTAGCAGTTATACATTGTCCTTGCTGCTTAATTGTTAAATTATTTTATTCATCTCCATTGTGAATAGTGGTTTCTTTTTTAATATTCATAATTCTTAATAAATATTTTTAGGATTGATGCAGTTCTCAAATAGCACTGCACACTAGAATTACTTATGATATTTTAAAAATATATGAATGCCTAGCCTTGCCCTAGAGATTCTGATTTAGTCTGTGAAATCTCCCACCGCCTCTTTTTTATAAAAGCTCTTCAAATGATTCTTATAGTCAATCAGATTTGGAAATCATTGCAATGCACAGAGTAGTTTTAGAGCCCATCTTAAAATTTTAATACTAAATTTTTTTTGGCCACCCGTGACTTGGAAGGTCTTAATTTATTGACCTGAGATCGAACCTGAGCCAGTGGCTGTGAAAATGCTGAGTCTAACCACCAGACCGCTAGGGGATTCCCAACTAATTTTTTTTTTAATGATTGAACTCAAAAAAGAGAAATTTCAGGACTTCCCTGGTTAACCATTGTGGCTCAATGGTTAAGCATCTGCCTGCCAGTGCAGAGGACATGGTTCAGTCCCTGGTCCAATAAGATCCCGCATGCCAAGGGGCAGCTAAGCCCGACAACTACTGAGCCTGCATGCTGCAACTACTGAAGCCCATGCACCTAGTGCTGGTGGTCTGTGACAGGGAAGCCACCATAATGAGAAGCCAGCGCACTGCAATGAAGAGTGGCTCCTGCTTGCCGCAACTAGAGAAAGCCCGTGTGTAGCAGTGAAGACCCAGTGCACCCATAAATAATGAAATAAAATTAAAACAAATTTCAGATTGGATTTTTAATTCATACATTTCATAAAAATTAAGAATTTATTTTTAGGGGAAAAGCGTTTAAACTTACAGCATGTATTTTCCTTATTTCTTTTTCTTTTTTGATCGTTAAAAGTGAGTGTTAATCTGTAATTTGGCATCTATCAAGATGTTTTCTGATACTTACTAAACGTAACTATTATAAACTAATGTGCTTCCCTGGTAGTTCAGATAGTAAAGAATTTGCCTGGAACGTGGGAGACCTGATTCGATCCGTAGGTTGGGAAGATCCCTTGGAGGAGGGAACAGCTACCCTCTCTAGTAGAATTGCCTGGAGAATTCCATGGACAGAGGAGCCTGGCAGGTTACAGTCTCTGGGGTTGCGAAGAGGTGGCTGTGACTTTCACTTTCGTTATAATCTATAATGGTAGTAAAAGATTCTTGTTATTAAGCCATTAGATGACAGCATAGAATTCTAAAAGTGAAAGTGAAAGTTGCTCAGTCAGGTCCGACTCTGGGACCCCATGGTCTGTAGCATGATGGAATTCTCTAGGCAAGAATGCGGGAGTGGGTTGCCATGCCCTTCTCCAGGGATCTTCCCAACCCAGGGATCAAACCAAGGTCTCTCACATTGTAGGCAGACTCTTTACCGTTTGAGCTACTCAGGAATCTGCCTAGAATTCTAAGGAGCCAGTCCAAATAATATGTGAGAAGTGGTTTTGTGGTAATATTTTGCACTCTGATCATATTTGTGGTGATATTTTGCACTCTGATCATATTTTTATTTGGCCATATATTTTGAAGAGTAAGTAATGTGTGTAAATGATCAGATATAGTTTCCTTCTGACTTCATTTGTGTTAATATTTACTGAAAATGGATACATCCTTGAGAACATCTTCCTTTTTTTTTTTTTTTTTTAATTCTGAGAAACGATTGAAACCTTTTCAGTTTTCTGGAAGACTTCAGGTAATTTGCAGTACCATTTGAATAACCACAAAATGGTTTCATTTCACAAAAATGAAAACTCAAATTACATGGATTTGTTATGATAAAAATAGACATTATTCTTATAAATATGATTTTTTAATGTCTTAAAGGACTTCCATGGTGGCTCAGTGGTAAAGAATCCATCAGCTAATGCAAGAGGCATGGGCTCCATCCCTGGGTCAGGAAGGTCCCCTGTAGAAGGAAATAGCAACCCACTCACAGTATTCTTGCCTGGGAAATCCCATGGACAGAGGAACCTGGCAGTCCATGGAGTCATAAAAAGAGTTGGACATGACTTAGCTACTAAACAACAAAAACAACAGATATCTTAATAAATAGCTGAAACTTTAATTGGCAGGCCCCTTAAGAAATACATGGTTCTAGTTTTAAGAAATTATTCCTTGTTTTCTGGACATAGTAATTTTTGTCTGCCATGTTCAGAGTCCCAGGTTTAGCTAGTTAATTTAAAACTATCTTAAAGATGGGGTGGAAAAACTCACAGGAGCTTGTTAATTATGCTTGTAAATCATGTAAAAATAAATGACTGTGTATTATGTATATTAATTTTGATGTATTAAATGTTCTCAATTAAGTATAGATGAAATCCCAGTTGGTCACTGGCATTGTGATTTAGGGTTCATAATCTTTTCAGTGCTAGGATGATTACCCTTGCTTATAGCTGGTGCTTCAGTATTATAGGTCCTTTTTTTCCCAGTTGAGTGTGTGTGATTAACAATCTTGTGTTAGTTTCAGGTGTACAGCAAAGTAATTCAGTTGTACATGTATCTGTTCTTTTTCAAGTTCTACTCCTATTTAGGTTATTAAAGAGTATTGAACAGAGTTCCCTGTGCTATACAATAGGTTCTTGTTGGCTACCTAATTTAAATATAACTATGTACCTATCAATATACATTGTCTAAATAGAAATTCTGTTTAGGTTTTCTGCCTATTATTGGATTGGATTGTTTGCTTAGTTTTGAGTGTACTGGGTCTTCTATTCTCCTGCCCATCTGTCCTAGATCAAGAAGTTCATTCTCTGAATCTATGAGTCTCTTTCTGTTTTATAAATAAATGTTCATTTGTCTCTTTTTTGAATTCTGCATATAAGCGATAGTATATAATATTTGTCTTTCTCTGACTTAGTTCACTTAGTATGATAATTTCCAGGTCCATCAATGTCACTGCAAATGGGATTACTTCATTCTTTTTAATGGCTGAGTAATATTCCATTGTGTGTATGTACCACCTTTTCCTTATCCGTTCATTTGTCAGTAGACATTTAGATTGCTTCCATATCTTGGCTATTTTAAATAGTACTTCAGTGAGCATTGGGGTGCATGTATCTTTTTGAATTACAGTTTTCTCCTGGTATATGCCCAGGGGTGAAATTGCTGGGTCAAATGGTAGCTCTCTTTAGTTTTTGGAGTAACCTCCATACTGATCTCCATAGTGGCTATACCAAAATTTATATTCGGATCAACAGTGTAGGCCGGTTCCCTTTTCTCCATACCCTCTCCAGCATTTATTGTTTGTAGATTTTTTTCTTTGTTTTATTATGGCCATTCTGGCTGGTGTGAGGCAATATATAATTGTAGTATTGATTTGTGTTTCTCTGATAATTAGCTATGTTGAACATCTTTTCATGAGCCTATTGGCCATCTACATCTTTTTTGGAGAAGAGTCTGTTTAAGTCTTCTGCTCATGTTTTGATTGGGTTGTTTGTCTAGTTTTGACTGTGCTGGGTCTTCATTGCTGCAGGGGCTTTTCTTTAGTTGTGGCAACAGGAGCTACGCTCTGGTTGCATCGCTTGGCTTTCTTCTCAGTGCAGTGGCTTTGCTTATTGCAGAGCTCAGGCTCTAGGGCCCGCAGACGTCAGTAGCTGTGGCACATGGGCTCACAGTTGTGGCTCCCAGGCTCTAAAGTACAGGCTCAGTAGCTGTGGTAACATCGTTTTAGTTGCTTGCAGCATGTGGGATCTTCCTGAATCACTGGTCAAACCCATGCCTCCTGCATTGGCAGGTGGATTCTTTACCACTGAGCCACCAAGAAAACCCCTGTTTGTTTGTTTTTGTTGTTGTTGTTGAGCCTCATAAGTTGTTGGCAAATTTTGTAGATTAATCCTTGTCAGTTGCATTATTTCCAGGTATTTTCTCTTACGCTGTTGGTTGTCTTCCTCATCTTGTTTATGGTTTTCTTTGCTGTGGGGAAACTTTTGAGTTTAATTAGATCCATTTATTTATATTTCTATTACTATGGGAGATTGTTTGAAAAACTGTTCTGATTTATGTCAAAGAATGGTATGTCCATATTTTCCTCGAAGTTTTGTAGTATCCAGTCTTACATTTAGGTCTTCAATCCATTTTGGGTTTATTTTTTGTGTTTGGTATTAAAGAATGTTAACGTTCTTTAAACATTCTTTAAAGAATGTTAACGTTCTTTAAACATTCTTTAAAGAATGTTAACCAAAAAAAATTTTTTAAAATTTGTTTTATTCATGGGTGTGCTGGGTCTTTGTTGCTTGTCATGGACTTTCTCCAGTTGCGTTGAGTCGGGGGCCACTCTTCATTGCAGTGTGAAGGTTTCTCTTTGTGGTGTCTTGTTGCAGAGCACAGGGTCTAGAGCACTGGGGGTCAGTAAGTGTGATGCATGGACTTAGTTGCCCCACAGCATGTGGAATACTCAGAGACCAGGAATCGAACTCATGTCCTATGCATTGGCAGGCGGATTCTTAACCACTGGACCATTAGGGAAATCCCTAAACAGTGTTCTGATTTCTTTCATTTACATGTAGCTGTCCAGTTTTCCCACACCATTTACTGAAGAGACTGTCTTTTCTTCATTGTATGGTCTTCCCTCCTTTGTCATATATTAATTGACCATATGTGTGGGGGATTATTTCTGGACTTTCTGTCCTGTTCTATTGATCTGTATTTCTGTTTTTGTGCCTGTATTATACTGTTTTTATGACTGCAGTTTTATAGACTGAAGTTGGGGAGTCTGATTCTTCTAGCTCTATTTTTCTTTCTCAAGATTGCCTTGGCTTTTCAGGGTCTTTTATGTCTACATATAAATATTAAAATTGTCTATTCTAGTTCTATGAAAAATACCATTAATAGTTTGATAAGAATTGCTTTGCATCTGTGGATAGCCTTGAGTAATATAGTCATTTTAACAATGTTGATTCTTCCAATCTAAGAATTTGGTATATATTTCCATATGTTTGTGTCATCATTGATTTGTTTCATCAATGTCTTGTAATTTTCAGAGTACAGTAAGTCCCCTATATACAAACGAGTTCCCTTCTAAGAGTGATTAAGTTCAACAAAGTTAGCATATGTTATCAACTAACACAGTTGGCTGTATAGTACAGTATAAGAATGAGGGACCTTGACCTTCCCTGTGGCACAGTGGATAAGAATCCGCTGGCCATTGCAGAGGATATGGGTTCGATCCCTGGTCCAGGAAGATTCTACATGCTGTGGAGCAACTAAGCCCGTATGCCACAACTACTGAAATCTGTGTGCTCTAGGGCCCGCAACAAAGACTAACCTTCACTCTCCACAACTAGAGAAAGCCCTCATGCACCAATGAAGACCCAGCGCAACCATGAATAAATAAAATTATAAAATGGAAGAAAGAATGAGGGACTACTTACCATCTTTTCATTTTGCTCCACTCAGTTATTTTCACCTTTTTTCCCCTATTTTAGTTGCTTGTTACTTCTTGGTATTACCAGGTACATCACTGCTGCTTTTAAGCTTGCTTCCAGACAACCTGGACTTGAATAGTTACTGTACTAGTATACTGTATACAGTACTAAACAGTAAAGTACAGAAAAGCACAGCCCCTTGTAGAGGAGGCACACACGTGACAGTATATGCCAGACACATGAATTGGACATTCAAACGCCATTCGCATCTTTGAAAGTTTGCAACTTAAATGTTTGTATGTAGGGAACTCACTGCGCAGGTCTTTTGTCTCATTGGGCTTCCCTGTGGCTCAGCTGGTAAAGAATCCACTTGCAATGCAGGAGACCTGGGTTCGATCGCTGGGTTGGGAAGACCCCCTGGAGATTTCTATTGGACTGTATAGTCCTTGGGGTTAAGAGTTGGACACGACTGAGTGACTTTCACTTACACTTTATCTCATTAAGTAGGTTTATTCCTAGGTATTTTATTCTTTTTTTATGTGATGTTAAATGGGATTGTTTCTCTTTTGAAAATTTATTTATTTATTGGCTGCACTGGATGATCATTGCTAATTGTGGGCTTTCTCTAGTTGCAACAAGTGGGGGCTACTCTTCAGTTGTGGGGTGCAGGCTTTTTTCTCATTGTGGTTGGTTCGCATGTTGGGTAGCACAGGCTCTAGAGTGTGCGTGCTTAGTTGCCAGTGGGATCTTCCTAGACCAGGGATGAAAGTTTTGTCCCTTGGTTTGGCAGGTGGATTCTTAACCACTGGACCACCTGGGAAGTCCTGGGATTGTTTCTTTAGTTTCTTTTCCTGATCTTTTGTTTGGTAGTGTATAGAAATGCAACAGTGTGTTAATTTTATATCCTGCAACTTGACTGAATTCACTGATGAGCTCTAGTAGTTTTGAGGTAGCATCTTTATGGCTTTCTATATGCAATATCATATCCTCTCCAAACAGGGACAGTTTTAATTCTTTTCCAATTTGGACTTTTAAAATTTCTTTTTCCATTTTGATTGCAGTGGCTAGGGCTTCCAAAATTATTTTGAATAAAAATGATGAGAGCAGGCACCCTTGTCTTGTTCCTGAGCTTAGAGGAAATACTTTTAGCTTTTCACTACTGAGTATCATGTCTGCTGTAGGTCTGTCATATATGGTCTTTATTATGTTGAGGTATGTTCCCTCTATATCATTTTTTTGGAGAGTTTTTTTTTTTTTTTTATCTTAAATGGGTTTTGAATTTTGTCAGAAGTGTTTTCTGTGCATTGAGGTGATCATATGGTTTTTATTCTTCAGTTTGTTGATATGGCAATGATTGGTCCATAGCTGTGGATTCTTAAAAGTTAATTTTATCAGTCAGTGAACATACATTCTATCGAGTAAGATGGATAAGAGTTGGTCTCTTTCCTGGAGGAGTTTGCAGAGACATTTTTATTTATCTGATGTATTCATTAAAATTTTTTATTGGAGTATAGTTAATTTGAAGTGTTGTTTTCATTTCAGGTGTATAACAGAGTGATTTAGTTATACATATATATACATATATATATATGAAAGATTCTTTTCCTATATAGACCATTACAGAGTATTAAGTAGAGTTCCTTGTGCTATACAGTAGAACCTTTTTGCTGCTGCTGCTGTTGCTAAGTCACTTCAGTCGTGTCCAACTCTGTGCGACCCCATAGACGGCAGCCCGCCAGGCTCCCCTGTCCCTGGGATTCTCCAGGCAAGAACACTGGAGTGGGTTGCCGTTTCCTTCTCCAATGCATGAAAGTGGAAAGTGAAAGTGAGGTCACTCAGTCGTGTCTGACTCCTAGCGACCCCATGGACTGCAGCCCAACAGGCTCCTCCGTCTATGGGATTTTCCAGGCAAGAGTACTGGAGTGGGGTGCCACATCCTTATTAGTTATCCTTTATATATATATAGTAGTTTAGGGAGACACATTTTAAAAAATTTTTAATTGGAGGATAATTGCGTTATAGTGTTGTATTGGTTGCTGCTATACAACAACATGAATCAGCCATGAGTATACATTATGTCCCCTCCCTCTTGAAACTCTCTCACACTCTACCCATCCCACCCTCTAGGTCGATAACAGAGCACCTTGTTGAGCTGCCTGTGTTGTACAGCAGCTCCCACTATCTGTTTTACGAATGGTAGTGTGTATGTTGCAGTGCTACTCTCTCAATTCACCCCACTTTCTCCTCTCTGTGTCCAGAAGTCTATTTTCTGTGTCTGCATCTTTATTCCTACTCTGCAAATAGGTTCATCAGTACTATTTTCTAGATTATATGTATATTTGTATATATATGTGTATATATATATATATATGCATTATTATACAATATTTGATTTTTCTTTTTTACTTCACTCTATATAACAGGCTATAGGTTCATCCACCTCACTAGAACTGACTCAAGTTTGTTCCTTTGTGGCTTAGTAATATTCCATTTTATATGTGTATCATAACTTCTTTATCCATTCATCCATCGATGGACATCTCGGTTGCTTCCGTGTCCTAGCTAATGTAAATAGAGCTGCAGTGAACATTGAGGTATATATTTCTTTTTTGGTTATGATTTTCCCAGGGTAAATGCTCAAGATTGGAATTGCTAGGTCATGGGGTAGTTTTATTCATCATTTTTTAAGAAATCTCCACACTGTTATCCATAGTGGTTGCATCAATTTACATTCCCATCAGCTGTGCAAGAGGGTTCCCTTTCCTCCACATCCTCTCCAGCATTTATTGTTTGTAGATTTTTTGATGATGATAGTATCTCCTTGTAGTTTTGATTTGCATTTTGCTTATAATTAGCAATGTCAAGCATGTTTTCATGAGCCGCTTGGCCATCTTTATGTCTTCTTTGGATAAATGGCTATTTAGGTCTTCTGTCCATTTTTTGATTGAGTTGGTTGTTTTTCTGATACCAAGCTGCATGAGCTGTGTGTATATTTTGGAGGTGAATCCTTCGTGTCAGTTCCTTCATTTGCTGTTATTTTCTCCCATTCTGAGGGTTATCTTTTCATCTTGTGTATGATTTTCTTTGCTCTGCAAAAGCTTTTAAGTTTAATTAGGTCCCATTTGTGTATTTTTGTTTTTGTTTCCATTATTCTAGGAAGTGGGTCATAAAGGATCTTGCTGCAATTTATGTCATAGAGTGTTCTGCCTATGTTTTCCTCTAAGAGTTTTATAGTTTCTGGTCTTTAGACCTTTAATCCATTTCAAGTTTATTTTTGTATATGGTGTTAGGAAGGGTTCTAATTTCATTCCTTTACATTTAGCTGTCCAGTTTTCCCAGCACCACTTATTGATGAAGGTATCTTTTCTCCATTGTATATTCTTGCTGCCTTTGTCAAAGATAAGGTATCCAAAGGTGCGTGGGTTTATCTCTGGGCTTTCTATTTTGTTCCTCTGGTTTGCATTTCTGTTTTTATGCCAGTACCATACTGTCTTGATGACTGTAGTCTTGTAGTTTAGTCTGAAGTCAGGAAGGTTGATTCCTTCAACTCCCTTCTTCTTTCTCAAGATTGCTTTGGCTTGGAGTCTTTTTTTGTTTCCATACAAATTGTGAAAGTTTTTGCTCTAGTTATGTGAAAAATGCCATTGACAATTTGATCAGGATTGCATGACTCTGCAGATTGCTTTGGGTAGTATAGTCATTTTCATGGTATTGATTCTTCCAATCCAGGAACATGGTATATCTCAGGGAGGCACATTTTAAGCCACTAAGAATTGATGCTTTTGAACTGTGGTGTTGGAGAAGACTCTTGAGAGTCCCTTGGACTGCAAGGAGATCCAACCAGTCTATTCTGAAGGAGATCAACCCTGGGATTTCTTTGGAAGGAATGATGCTAAAGCTGAAGCTCCAGTACTTTGGCCACCTCATGCGAAGAGTTGACTCATTGGAAAAGACTCTGATGCTGGGAGGGATTGGGGGCAGGAGGAGAAGGGGACGACAGAGGATGAGATGGCTGGATGGCATCACTGACTTGATGGACGTGAGTCTGAGTGAACTCCGGGAGTTGGTGATGGACAGGGAGGCCTGGCGTGCTGCGATTCATGGGGTCACAAAGAGTCGGACACAACTGAGCGACTGAACTGACTGACTGACACATTTCCATCCCAACTGTACTTTTAGTGACACTGTTCTTATGTCTGCAATGTCTCAGTTATTTAATATCTCAGGAATATTTATGAAACTTACTTTATCACAATACTTGAGATGTGATTCCAGTGTATTTGTATATGGTTTACCTTTTGTTTTCCTCCCCTAGTAACTGGCCCTGAATAGATTTGAGTGATGATAATTTGCATGTAAATACATAGAAGAATACAAAAAGTTTCTTGCTCCTTTAGCAACTCTTCATTTTCTATATTTGCTGTGATCTGTCCTTGCTTCCTTTTCTTATCTGGCTTGGATTCCCTGATCTTTAACTACATAGTTTTCTTACCACCATTTTCCCTCCCCTCTTCCATTGCCTTTCCTTTGTTCCTACTGAAGAAAAGTCACAGACTTCTGCATACTGGTACCTCTGTAAGTTTGTGGTTTCCAGTTACAGTTGAGGGCCTCTCAGGTGCCATGTACCTTCCATATTTCCCTAATCAGTTTTTTTTCATGACTTCTAAAAATCTTTGTTTACTCTAAGCTACCAGTCCCTCAATCCACATATGATCTGGTTTTCTGTTTCATAGTTTTCTCAGTCAGCGTCTTGTCACATATTTACCTGCATCTGTATCCATCCTTCATTAGTGAGTGGATAGTGTCCTTATTCGGAGAAGGCAATGACACCCCACTCCAGTACTCTTGCCTTGAAAATCCCATGGACGGAGGCCCTAAGGGTCGGACACGACTGAGCGACTTCACTTTCATGGCATAAGAAAAGGAAATGGCAACCCACTGCAGTGTTCTTGCCTGGAGAATCCCAGGGACAGGGGAGCCTGGTGGGCTGCTGTCTATGGGATCATACAGAGTCGGATACGACTAAAGCAACTTAGCAGCAGCAGCAGCAGCTGTCCTCGTTATGCTCCTGGGAATCAGCTTCAGCTGGGTTAAAGTCCACTACTTGAAGTAGTTGGGCAGGTGAGTTGCCTGAGCAACTTGCAAGTTATTTAACCCCCTTTAAGTTTTGTTTCCTCACCTACAAGAAGAGAGTACTAATAACATATAGGGCTGTCAGTGGTTGTAAAGGGATACCATAGTATATTCAGTTAGTTCAATTCTCTCAGTCATGTCCGCCTCTTTGCAGCCCCATGGACTGCAGTACGCCAGGCCTCCCTATTCATCACCAACTCCGGGAATTTACTCAAACTCATGTCCATTGAGTCAGTGATGCCATCCAACCATCTCAACCTCTGTCGTCCCCTTCTCCTCCTGCCCTCAATCTTTCCCAGCATCAGGGTCTTTTCCAATGAGTCAGCTCTTTGCATCAAGTGGCCAAAATATTGGAGTTTCAGCTTCAACATCAGTCTTTCCGATGAATATTCAGGACTGATTTCCTTTAGGATGAACTGGTTGGATCTTCTTGCAGTCCAAGGGACTCTTCAAGAGTCTTCTCCAACACCACAGTTCAAAAGCATCAATGCTTCAGTGCTCAGCTTTCTTTATAGTCCAACTCTCACATCCATACATGACTATGCAAAAACCATAGCCTTGACTAAATGGACATTTGTTGGCAAAGTAATGTCTCTGCTTTTGAATATGCTGTCTAGATTGGTCATAACTTTTCTTTCAAGGAATAAACATCTTTTAATTTCATAGCTGCAATCACCATCTGCAGTAATTTTGAAGCCCCAAGTCTGTGACTGTTTCCACTGTTTCTCCATGTGTTTGCCAGGAAGTGATGGGACCAAATGCCATGATCTTCGTTTTCTGAATGTTGAGCTTTAAGCCAAGTTTTTCACTCTCCTCTTTCACTTTCATCAAGAGGCTCTTAGTTCTTCTTCACTTTCGGCCATAAGGGTGGTGTCATCTGCATATCTGAGATTATTGATATTTTTTCCAGCAATCTCGATTCCACCTTGTACTTTTTCCAGCTCAGCGTTTCTCATAATGTACTCTGCATATAAGTTAAATAAGCAGGGAGACGATATACAGCCTTGATATACTCTTTTTCCTTTTTAGAACCAGTCTGTTGTTCCATGTCCAGTTCTAACTGTTGTTTCTTGACCTGCATACAGATTTCTCAAGAAGCAGGTCAGGTGGTCTGATATTCCCATCTCTTTCAGAATTTTCCACAGTTTATTCTGATCCACACAGTCAAAGGCTTTGGCATAGTCAGGAAAGCAGAAATAGATGTTTTTCTGGAACTCTCGCTTTTTCGATGATCCAGCAGATGTTGGCAATTTGATCTCTGGTTCCTCTGCCTTTTCTAAAACTACTTGAACACCTGGAAGTTCATGGTTCATGTATTGTTGAAGCGTGAATTAGAAGAAGTACTGAATTTTTAGTAGAAGCTGATGATGGTGATGGTGAGGAGGAAAAACAGTACTTTTTCACTCAAAATGAGTGAGTAAAGGCATTTCTTTTTCCCATCTGCTTTTAAACATGCTTAGATTTTACTTGATTTGAAAATTATCTTTTGATTTCTATACCTTTCAACTACTTTCTCTCCTTCACAGCTAAATTTCTTGAGAAAATTGATTCTATTTTCTACTTCTCTTTTGTTCACCATTCACTCAGTCCTAAAGTATTGAAGTCTTGCTTCAACCTCCCATCACACAGGTGAAGTGACTTACTAATGATTTCCTTGTATGAAATCCAGTGGACATATCTCAGCCTTTTACCTTTCTTTTTTTTTTTAATTAGAAGTTTGCTTAACCGACCCTCCTTCTTGAAACTATTTAATAGTAGTTTTGTCTAGTCACCACTTGCTATAAAACCTATCTTATACATCTCTCAAATTACTTACTTACCTCTATCTCCATTCCTACTACCTTTCCCCTGGTTTATTACCACTGCTGCTACTGCTGCTAAGTCACTTCATTTGTGTCCAACTCCGTGTAACCCCATAGGCAGCAGCCTACTAGGCTGTGCCGTCCCTGGGATTCTCCAGGCAAGAACACTGGAGTGGATTGCCATTTCCTTCTCCAGTGCATGAAACTGAAAAGTGAAAGTGAAGTTGCTCAGTTGTGCCTGACTCTTAGTGACCCCATGGACTGCAGCCCACCAGGCTCCTCCGTCCATGGGATTTTCCAGGCAAGAGTACTGGAGTGGGCTGCCATTGCCTTAGAGCTCATTTAATTGGTCTTCCTCTAGAGTCTTCTTTCACTTTAATCCATTCTCCTCATTTTTCCCTGAATGGTATTTGTAAACTGCAACAGTTTTTCCTTCATCTTAAAACTCCTCCAGAATTTCCTGCTAAGTCACTTCAGTTGTGTCCAATTCTGTGCGACCCCATAGACAGCAGCCCACCAGGCTCCACCGTCCCTGGGGTTCTCCAGGCAAGAACACTGGAGTGGATTGCCATTTCCTTCTCCAATGTGCGAAAGTGAAAAGTGAAAGTGAAGTCCCTCAGTTGTGTCTGACTCTTAGCGACCCCACGGACTGCAGCCCACCAGGCTCCTCCATCCATGGGATTTTCTAGGCAAGAGTACTGGAGTGGGGTGCCATCGCCTTCTCCGCAGAATTTCCTAATTGCACTTAAAATCAAGCTTAATCTTAACTTTATAGAACCCTGTGTAATTAATCTCATTTTTCTTCTCAAGCCTCAATTCTCTTCACTCCTAGTATTACCAAATCTTTTTTGGTCTTAGGTGCTATGTTTTGCCTAGAAGCATTTCTGCATAATGTTCCTTCTGTTTGGTCGGAAAAGTCCTTAAATTTCTCCCCTTCTACTCCCATTTCCTAGCTAATTCCCATTCTTCTTTCTGGCTCAGTTGAACTTAATTTGGGAAGCTTTTCCTGACCCTCAGAGATCTCTGTTCAAAGCCTTCCTATATTGTAACTATATTGTGTCCCTTTCTCTTTACGTCACTTCTTACCCCATGTTATAACTGTCTGTTTACTTAATTTGTATTGCCCCACCTTGACCTCTGTTAGGAAAAGGCTCTTTGTACCCGAGTGTTTTAGTTCCTTAGCATCATAGGTGAATGAGTTTATGTATAAATGAATGAAATCTTGCTGCTTCTTCAAATATTTGAAACTAAGAAAAATGATGTTAAAAACTGTACTTTAGCATCAGGGTATAGAAATATATGTGAAACTTGTTTAAGCCTTCTATTTAAATTAGATCCAAGTAAAACAAGACATGGTAAGAGAAAAGGAAATTATAGCTTAAATGTCATGCTTTTTTTTTAAAGTCTTTGATTGTAGACTCCATTCTAGATCCACTCTAGGCCAGTTTGATACCTGATAATTTTTATTGTAGAGACCGTTGGAAGAATGACTGTCTTTAGTATATTTGATGAAACCTTAATGTGAAAGGTATTAACCTTTGAAATACATCAGAAGTCAGACTTCTTTCAAGGGCTACTTATACATTGAGAACATACATAATGAAGGCTTTTGGGGAAGGGGGCAAATATCTTTATACAATTGTTTGAGACTGTCAAACCTCTTTTTTGATTGTAAGTGACATTTTAGTTAAAGCACTGCTTATTCTGTTTATGATACAGTTAATTAGAAAAAAAAAAAAAAAGAACCCTGATGCTCTTCTTTCTTCTTTATTGTTACTAAATTAATATTTGTACTAGCAGACGAGAAGAAAAAGGAAGAGTTGTTAAATAGGCTAATTTTATTACCATTCTCGTATAGTTAAAATTGGGCAGAAAATTAAGGCCTCATGTTAGGTTTTGGATAATGTTTTTGGTTTAGGCTAATTTTCCTAATGTGTGAAATCTAAACTCAAACTCAATATTACATATAAATTAGGTTGTATAAATCATATTATGGAAGGAGATTTGTGGCAGGAATCTTCTAACTGTATATCTAAGTTTTGATTATGTCATCTGTAAAGGGGCAGTGATACCTTTTCAAAGGGTTTTTGATCAAGGGTAAATATGATTGATCAATATGTTATGTACTCAGTGAATATTCATGAAATGAGAATTCCAAGGAAGGAAACAATAGCTGCTGCTGCTGCTGCTGCTGCTGCTGCTAAGTCACTTCAGTCGTGTCCAACTCTGTGCGACCCCATAGACGGCAGCCCACCAGGCTCCGCCGTCTCTGGGATTCTTCAGGCAAGAACACTGGAGTGGGTTGCCATTTCATTCTCCAATATATGAAAGTGAAAAGTGAAAGTGAAGTGGCTCAGTCATGTCCGATTGTTCGCGACCCCATGATTGCAGCCCACCAGGTTCCTTCATCCATGGGATTTTCCAGGCAAGAGTACTGGAGTGTGTTGCCATTGCCTTCTCCAAACAATAGCTGAGCAAAGAGTAAACTTATTAATAGTAGAATGAGATTGATTGTAAGGTAGCAGTGTCAATATGAGAAGTAAAAAAGTTTTTATTCCACCTTGTGACTTGAAAATTTTATATAAATTGAATTCTTTAACAGATGCTTATATACCTCCATACAACTTTTACCACTCATAAATATACTTTACAAACCACTGTGTTTCAAATAACTAAGGTTGGTCTAATTCATTAAAGGTCTACCATTACTCAACTGAAGGAACTATTTTTCTTAACTTTTTCCTCCCTGCAGCCTCCTAATCAGAATGTATTTTTTAAGAGTTTGTAGTAGCTAGCTCAGGCATCATGGTGTTTATTTTACATCACTACTGTGCTGAAGTACTGAAATTAAAAGACTAGAATTGTGCTTATACAGTAGCTTAAGTTGAATAACTGTAGTGGGTCTAGAGATTAGGTTTATTTGACAAAGATCTTACATTTAAAATACTCTAGCGATGATTACTCTTAAGCAGAATAAAGGTAATAACCTAAAAAGGTATTTTCAACAAATACTCATATTGAGCAGAGATAGCAGCTGAGTTTATTTGTAAGCTGGCATGTTCTAGAACCATTAAAGTGATTGCTCTATATGGTAAAGTTTAACCAGAATTAATGACAGTTTGTTAACATAAAATTATTTTAAAACAATTGGATAGAATCTCTTAAATTCTGATATTTCAAGTGGTAGAATCTTAAATACATATTTCAGATACTTTCCCTTTTGCTTTTCTAAGATAGTAAAAGAATAATGGATACAGAGAAGCTGAGAACTTTATCTTAGTAAGAAGATGTTTTTGGAAAGAACAATTTTAGATTTACAGTAAAATCAAGAGCATGTTACAGAGTTCCCATCACTCCCTACCCAGTTTCCCGTGTTAATATTTTAAATTAATGATATATTTATTACAAGTAATGAATCTATTAATACATTATTATTAACCAAAGTTCGTACCTTATTCAGAGTTACTTAATTTTTATTTAATGTCCTTTCTGTGTTCTAGAATCTCAATTAGGTTATCTTATAACATTTAGTTTTTACGTTTCCTTGTTGTGGTAGTTTCTCAGACTTTGTTGATAACCTGGGCAGTTTTGAGCGATACCAGTCAAGTATTAATAGATTTCTCTCTATTGGAATTTGTCTGATGTTTTCCTCATGATTTGGGATTGTGGGTTTTGGGAAGAGGACCACAGACACGAAGTGCCATTTTTGTCATGTCATACGAAGAGATACACTAATTTTTAAAAAATAGTATTATTTTATTGAAGTATAGTTGATTTACAGTGTTGTGTTAATTTCTACTCTGTGGTAAAATGATTCAGTTATGTATGTTCTTTTTCCTATTCTTTTCCGTTATGGTTTATCACAAGATATTGACTATATAATTCCCTGTGCTATACAGTAGAAATTTGTTGTTTATTCTCTATATAATAGTTTATGTCTCTTAATCCCATATGCCCAATCCCTCCCCCACCTCCTTTCCCTCTTGGTAACCACAAGTCTGTTTTTTATATCTGTTTCTGTTTTATAGATAGGTTTATTTGTGTCATATTTTAGATTTTGCATGTAAGTGATGTCATATAGTATTTACCTTTCTCTTTCTGACTTAATTCACTTAGTATGATAAGCTATAGGTCTGTCCATGTTGCTGAAAATGGCATTATTTTATTCTTTTTTATGATCAAACAGTATTCCACTGTATATGTGTATTACATCTTCTTTATCCATTTATCTGTCTGTGGACATTTAGTTTGTTTCCACGTCTTGGCTATTGTGAACAGCACTGCAGTTTATATTGGGGTGCATGTATCCTTTCAGATCATGTTTTTCTCTGGCATTTGCCCAGGAATGGGATTGAAGGATCATATGGCAACTCTATAGTTTTTTGAGGACCTTCTGTACTGTTTTTGCTAGAGGCTGTACCAGTTTTGGTTCCCACCAGTGGTGTAAGAGGATTCCCTTTTCTCAACACCCTCTCAGCATTTTTTATCTGTAGACTTGTTTAATGAATGGCCATTTTGACAGGTGTGAGGTGGTACCTCATTGTAGTTTTGATTTGTGTTTTTTAAATAATTTTCAATGTTGAGTACCCTTTCATGTGTCTATTGGGTATCTGTATGTCTTCTATTAATATTTGGGTCTTTTTTGCTAATTTTTGATTGGGTTGGTTGTTTTTTGTCATTGACTTTTATGAGTGATTTGTATATTTTTTGAAATTAAGCTCTTGTCACTTCTTTCGTCTGCAAATATTTTCTCCCATTGTCCTTTTGTTTTATTTATGGTTTCCTTTGCTGTACAAAAACTTGTAAGTTGACTAGGTCTTATTTGTATATTTTTGTTTTTATTTCTATTGCCTTGGGAGACTGACCTGAGGAAACATGGGTAAGATTTATGCCAGAGAGTGTTTTACATATGTTCTTTTCTAGGAGTTTTATGGTGTCATGTCTTATAATTAAACCATTCTGAGTTTATTTTTTGTATGATGAGAGGGGATATTCTAACTTCATTGATTTACCTGCAGCCATTCAGCTTTCACAGCATCACTTGCTAAAAGGATTTTCTGTATTGTATACTGTTGCCTCCTTTGTCAAAGATTAATTGACCGTAGATGTATGGGTTTATTTCCGGATTCTGTTCTGTTCCATTGATCCATATTTCTGTTTTATGCCAATACCACATTATTTTGACTACTTTGCTATGTAGTTAGTATTGTCTGAAGTCTGGGATGCTTATACTTCCTGTTTTGTTCTTTTTTCTTAGGGTTGCTTTGGGTCTTTTCTGGTCCCATGGAAATTTTAGGATTATTTGTTCTAGGCCTGTAAAAAATATCACTGGTAGTTTGATAGGGATCACCCTATCAAATCTGTATTAAATCTGTATATTGCTTTGGGTAGTATGACCATTTTAACAATATTAATTCTTCCAATCCAAGAGCATGGGATCTTTTCATTTCTTTGAATCATTTTCCATTTTCTTTATTAATGTTTATGATGTTTATTAATGTTTAAAACTTCTCAGAATTTAAGTCTTTCACCTCCTTGCTTAGGTTTATTCCTAATTATTTTATTTTTGATATGATTTTAAAAGGGATTATTTGTTTACATTCCCTTTCTGATGTTTCATTGCTAATGTAAAGAAATGCAACCAGTTTCTGTATGTTAGTCTCATGTCGTGCTAATTTGTTGAATTCATTTATCAGTTCTAGTAGTTTTTGTGTAGAGTCTTTAGGGTTTTCTATATGTAGCATCATGTCATCTGCATATAATGACAATTTTAGCTTTTCCCAAGGGATATACTGGTAATATGATTGATTGCAGTTGTTGACCTGGATCACCTAGCTGAGGTATAGTTTGTCAGGTTTCTCCACTGTGAGGTTACTCTCTGTCTTCCATACTCCTTTTTTTGGAAAGAAGTCACTATGCACAGCCCACACTTAAGGAATGGGGAGTTATGAGTCTCTCTCTTTGAGAACAGAGTGTCTCCACAAATTATTTGGAAATCTTCTACATGGGAGATTTCTTTCTTTGTCCTCCCCTTTTTTTTTTTTCTCTCTCCCCCACCCCCGCCCCATGCTTCCTCCATCTCACTCTCCTTCTCCCTCATTCTTTTAGTCATTTATTTGTCTAAGTGAAGTGAAAGTGAAGTTGCTCAGTCATGTCCGCCTCTTTGCAGTCCCATGGACTGACTGTAGCCTACCAGGCTCCTCCATCCATGGGATTTTCCAGGCGAGAATACTGGAGTGGGTTGCCATTTCCTTCTCCAGAGGATCTTCCCAACCCAGAGATTGAATCTTGGTTTCCTGCATTGTAGGCAGACGCTTTACCGTCTGAGCTACCAGGGATACATATAGACTCATAAATACTTATTTTCCTACTTTGATGTGTAATATAGTAGCACTGTTTTATTGTTCAAATTGTTTCAGCTCTGGCCATAGGGAACCTTTTTATTGTCTCCTGTGTCCCATTAAGGTGGTGTACTTTTGTTATATAGCTTTTTTGCCACTTCAAAATACTCCAGATTCATCCTGTGTATTTCGTGTCCCAGTGCTAGAATCAGCCTTCTCTGCAAAGGAACCCCATTTCCCTTTATTGCAGAAGGCAGTATTAGAAGTCAGTTTTTGAGTTCTGTATGCTCACTGCTGTTGATTATTTATCTGTCTCAGCTGGCAGAGCAGGAAAATACATGTGTATTCAGTAATATATATATATATATATACACACACACACATACACCTATCTATAAATACTTCTATATGTAATTATGTACATATATATAAAGATAAAAATGAGTTTATACTTTGACTCTATCCCTAATTAATGATATTATTACTACATGGATTCTTCTAGCTTCTCCCCTTGTTTAACTGTAAATTTCCACTCTAGCAATAGCAAACCCTGGTCATCCTCCACTCATTTATTTATTCTTTTATATATGTACACAGTATTAGAATTGTTCATTCTTAGCTACTTGGAAATAGCTATGTAAAGCAGAATATATTGCTTATGATCAGTTCCTTTTACCTTTAGTCTTTGAGATGCTACTCATTTCCAGAGTTACCTCGGTCAGGATCTTTTTCTTCTACCCCATTCAGTGAGGTAGTTTCATATATGTATAATATACTTAGGTCCTTCTGTCAGAGAATACGTTCCTTCCTAGGGTTCCCTAATCTACTAAATGATTTTTTAAAATTTGCATACATTAAAGTTCATTCTTTATGCTTTAAGTTTTATGCTTTTGGCAGATCCATGTCATGGATCCAACATTAAAGTACCATGTAGAATAATATCACTGGTATTAAAAATTCCCTGTTTGTCATTTACTCAACCCTCTTCTTTTCTCTGAACTTCTAGGAACTACTGATCTCTTTACTTTTATCTTTTACAGAATTTAATATTATTGGAATTGTAACATATAGGCTTTTCAGACTGAACAAATTTATTTTAATATTTATTTATTTATATATTTTTTTGGTTGTACCTTGCATCACGTGGGATCTTAGTTCCAGGGAGTAAACCTGCACCCTGTTCAATGGAAGCATAGAGTCTTAACCACTGGACCACCAGGGAAGTCCCAAAGAAATTTATTTTTATTCTTCAGATTTTAAAAGTATACTTATTTATTTGAATGTGTCAGATCTTTAGCTGTATCACACAGATTATCTAGTTATGATGTGAGGGCTTAGTTGTTCCAGGGTATGTAGGATCCTAGTTCCCTGACCAGGGATTGAAACCGTGTCACCTGCATTGCAAGGTGCCTTCTTAACCACTGGACTAATAGGAAAGTTCCATGCAAGTTTTTTTTTTTTTTTTCTGTTTTGATTTTTTTATTGAAGGATAATTGCTTTACAATGTTGTGTTGGTTTCTGCCATGCATCAACATGAATCAGCCATAGGTAAAGATATCTATGCAAGTTTTTTTTATCTCTTTCATTTCTGCTTAGATATATATACGGTAATCTTATTGGGAAAACCTTTGAATACTCTAGGAAATTATTCATATTAGCTGGGCTGGAAGAATTAAATTCAGTATTTTCTTACAATCTTTTAACTTATTTCGACTTCTACATTTTTATTAGTGTATGGACTAGGCCTTTCAGTTTGATAATCATTTTATTTTGATTAAAGAGAAACAAAATAGGGGGTGAAGAGTTACACTTTCTTTGTCATCTCTGTTGGAATTATTTTTTTAAGTCAGAATCATTGTGGAATAATTTATATACAGTAAAGATTGTCAGAAGCTATTAACTTCAAAGAGAGACCTTTCTTCTCAGTTGCAGTAACTGTTATAGCACTTTTTTCAAGCTTCTGCTTGTTTTTTCTCATAAGTCTCTTCTTACTTGTGCCTCATTAATTGTTACTTGTGTGCAGTAGTTTTCTGCAAGTTTAATACACTCAGTCATTTTTATATTGATGATACAGAAGTATATCCTGCATGATAAGTCTTTGGTTATTCAGCTAAGTTGGATAGACGTTCTGAGGGTGAAGTGGGACAGTTAAGAGTATTATGGAGAGGTTAGGTCTAGTACTCAACTCACTACAGTCACCCTAAGATTGAGCCTGCCTGGTAGAAAATACCAGCACAGTCAAGGTTTGTACACTCCATATACCTCAAAGCAAACGAAGGCAGAGTGAAAATGATTTAGACTTAATCTCCGTAACTTACCCCTTTTAATATAGCCCTTGCTTTCTGATTCAATTCTAACATTTGAATGAAGTAGCTCTATCTTGAGATAAGTCTTACTTATCAGTGTTAGCACTTTTAATATTAATTATTAAACATTTCATTAGGGATTAGTTAACAGAGCACTTTAGAATAAGAATATATTTTAGGTAGGGGCTGAAAAATCATTTTGATAGATATTGTTATATTGATAAGTCATGCTATGGTTGTGAACATCAAAACTATATTGCTTTACTTTTGAAGTTTCTGCTTATTTGCTGACTTTTGGACTTTAAAGTTTCAGTATACTTTTGATTGCACAGAACATCTATCCATTTGTTCCTTCAAAAAATGTTTACTGAACATGTGTATGCTGGGAAGTGTGCTGCAAACTGGATAAACGAAACAGTGGACTTTTCAGATATGTTGCTGTTATGGAGTTTACAGTCTATTGGGAAATAGAATGAAATTTATTCAAAGTCATAAAGAACAATGGTGCTTCACTAATATTTTAAAGACCTAGTAACTTATTTTGAAGTGAACTTGGAGCAGTTTGTTCTTTGTTCTTTTTGCAAAATACATCCGAGCATTCAAGGTTTGGGGGCAAACGTGTTTCCATATGTGATCCATATGTGAAATCAGACATTACTCAGAGAGCCAGGATAATGTGAACCAGAGGGAGAGTTGGGGAGAATATGAACAAATAGTAGGTTTATGTGGGTAAAATTCATATTAGCCTATTGATAGGCAGGGAAGTAAAAAATATTTCTTTTTACTTAAGAAATATTAAGTAATTTAATATTATGTAAGTCCTTTTTTCTGTAAAAATGATTAATATGTAAGAAGTGACAAGTTAAATTCCTTTAGAATGAAGATGTAACAGAAAAAAATGGGCTTTTCATGTGGTTCAGTGGTAAAAAAAAAATCCGCCTGCCAAGCAGAATACAAGAGATTTGACCCCTGGGTCAGGAAGAGCCCCTGGAGAAGAAATTGGCAATCTACTCCAGTATTCTTGCCTGGGAAATCCCATGGACAGAGGAGCCGGTGGGCTACAGTCCATGGGCTTGCAGATGAGTTGGACACGATTTAGCGACTAAACAGCAACAGAAAGAACAAATGAGAATCATGGCAACTAAGATCATGTCTGAATTATGTGAGTTTCTTGTAACCCTGGTCAAGAAAATTTGCCACAGATATCTTACTCTAACAGGGTACAGCAGAGGGACTGAAAGTGGTGATCCCTCCTGATGCTAAGGTTTTTTCTAATTTAGCTGTTTCTTAATGACTGATTGCTCGAAAGTCAAGATGCTCATTTTCTTATTTTCTGTACTTGTTCAGGTTTGAGAATTAAGAATTTAAGATGGGGGAATAAGGCTTTGCTTTCTCTAACTGATATTTTCTAACTAGGTACTTCGTAACTCAGGAAGACCTCATTTATTCCCAGTAATATGTTTTACTAAACTCTTTCAGGTAACTTTACAAAGACGTGTGACTTAATAGTAGATCATGGCTTGAACTCAGTTTTTATTTATTGTTGTTACTAAAAAAATTTTAGTGAGGTGTTTTTATTTTATTTTTTTTCTTTTTGTCTCTGTAGTTATCAGAGACTGTTACAGACAATTGCTGTACTCGAAGCTCAGCGTTCTCAAGCAGTCCAGGACCTTGAAAGTTTAGGCAGACATCAGAGAGAAGCACTAAAAAATCCCATTGGATTTGTGGAAAAACTCCAGAAGAAGGTATATTTTGACCACTTTTAAAATTTATTGAGATATATTTGGTTATAATCTTATTTATTCTTTTTATATGAATACTTTTAAAAATGTTTAACCATGTTACTGAAGATGGTATACTGCCTTCCTTTACCCCCACTAAACGTACAATAAGTATACCACCAGTGAAGATAGCTAGGAGCTTTAATTGGATGCTTGTATAGAAACTTGATGTCCTGTTTCTAGCCATTTTTAGTCTTTTTCTGTTATTTTTTTCCTTCCCCATCTTAGAACTATTTTCCCTTTGTTGCTTTCAGGACTTTTAAGTTTATTGAAACTAAAAGAAAAAAATACTTCAGTATTTTTAGTGTTTATTTGCTGCTTTATTTACTCTGAAAGCAGTAGAAAACAATGGTGATACAAACAAAAATTCTATTTTAAATGTCTTTAAGGATATGGTTGCCAAGGTCATGAGAATGAGGCGTAAGATGTACGTTTATGCCGTATTATTTGTCTTGAATTGGGGACCCACAAATTATTCAGTAAATATGAGAGGTAAATATTAGTCAGACAAAAACATTGTCTGAAAAGATTAAAACTGAAAAACTATGAGAAACAATCCTCTTTTTCATCTTAATGCACAAATTTAGCCTGTTTTGTATGACAAGTTTACTTACTAGTTATTAATGAGTCACAAAAGTAGTCTACCAGGTGTTGAGGCAGCAGTCTTGGGGACTTCATTTTATGAACACTTACAGTGTTTACTTATCCTGGATTCAGCTGAAATAGATTGTGCTTTAATCTTAAACTCATTTTTTTTTAGTTGTTGGGTGGGCAAAATAGTTTCAGTTACACACATTTTCTATATATGTACGTGGTTGGTTATCTGCTGATTTTCCATGTCCATGTTTAGTTTAGAACTAGATTTCTTTCCACTTTATCTGAGAAACAGGGATGTGACATTGACCCTCTTAAAATTTTTTTGCAAAAATGTTCAAAGTTATATTAAATCCCAGATACATTGGTAATCATGAAAGACTTGTGTCCCTTGGAAAGAAAATTTTCTACTGATTTTAATTTAGAAGTTTGATTCTTTAGTTTTTCTGTGTTAACTCATGTATGCTTAATTTGCCTACTTTAAGTTTACCATAGTAGTTAAGTTGTTGACATATGATCCCATTGTTTTAGAGAACATCTGAAAATTCCTAATTGAAATTAAGGAAACTTGGTTTATATATTGGTACATAGAATGCAGGGAACCTTTATGGCTTGTTAGCTTTCTTTGATGTTTTACCATCATTGTTTTAAAAGACACTATTCTAACTTTTCAAAAAGTTGAGTCTTAGACTGATATACATTATTATAATGATGGTTGTAGTATACTGTATCGCAAGCAAAATAAAAATTAATTCTGCGTCGCAGTGTAGACTTTGCTTGCCAGTTTCATAATTTATGACCTGATTTTTTAAATCAACATTTTATTATGAAAAATGTTAAGTAGACAAAAAAGTGGAAAGTGTTATATAGTTAATACACACATCCACCCTCTAGATTCTGCAATAAACATTTTACTGTATTTGCTTTATTGTGTGTTTTCTCAATCCTTCCATCCACCATTCTATCTCATTTGAAGATAGAATCCATTTCATGCATTCCAGAGTTGCAGACACACATACTTAACCCCAAGACACTTCAGAGAGCATATTGTTAACTAAATTTTTTTAAAAGCTTTTTAAGGTGAAATTTACATAGTGAAATTCAGAAATCCCAGTTTTATCATTATATGAGTTCTGACCATTACCCCACCTATGTAACCCAAATTCCTATCGAAAGACTGATCACATAATGACCTGGTTTTAGTAATGACAACTAATAACTTCTCTGAAGGTGGTTGGTAAAGTAGAACTGAATTCAGAGTAAAGTAAGGATATAGTTTTGATTCTCAAAATGTGGTAGGTTCTTTTGTACATGTCTTAAGAGTTATATAGTTTGAAAATAATTCATTGTTTTGTGAATAAGTCAGGAACACAGGGGTCCATTTAAAATGAATTCTGTGTGTTAGGTCATATCTATTTCAGTCAACACATTTCATATGCTGTTCTTAGAGATAAAAACATTCTTTGCTATTTCTGTTTAAGTGTGTTAAAGAACATTGTGTCTGTATAGGTCAGCTGTAGACCTCTATCTAAAAATAGTGCTTATGTTTTATTAAGTTCATTTTTCTTTACGTGACTATCAGTATACCATTTAATGCTTTGGCTGTATTTTTATTGACTGTTGGATTCAGAATGAATAGAAATGCCCATTAATGATTATTTAGATTTGGAATCATCTGAAAATTTGGCTATTGTTGATAATTTCTTGAATTAACCTTAGATGTCACTTTTTTTTTTCCCTCCCACCAGGCTGATATAGGGCTTCCATATCCACAGAGAGTTGTTCAATTGCCTGAGATTGTATGGGACCAATATACCAATAGCCTTGGAAACTTTGAAAGAGAATTTAAAAATCGTAAAAGGCATACTAGGAGAGTTAAGCTAGTTTTTGATAAAGGTAATAAATTACATGATAATTTAAGTAGAGAAATACCTGGGAAAGTCTTGCTTTAATAATCCTATACATGGTTTTCTTTTTAGTAGGTTTACCTGCTAGACCAAAAAGTCCTTTAGATCCTAGGAAGGATGGAGAGTCCCTTTCATACTCTATGTTGCCTTTGAGTGATGGTCCAGAAGGCTCAAACAGTCGTCCTCAGGTAGGTAGTATAAAGTGTTGGAGTAGCAAAATTTGAATTGTAGACAAAAGATTTTAACATTTGCTGACTTGTTTTCTTAAATTTCAAGCAGTCTTCACTTGAAGATATAGTAAGAACATGAACTTTGAAGTTAAGAAAAAGCTGAGTTGAAATCACAACTCCACTACTTACTAACAGTGGAACTTCAGATGGTCATTTCTATTAAAGTCCCCAAGCTACAGTTTCCTCTTGGAAACATAGGGTGATTAATATCACCCTATGTTGTAGAGTTGTGAGGATTATAATGAGTAGTACATGTAACATGATGAGTTCAGTGCCTGACATATAGTACAGTATTTATTCTAAAAATAAGAGCTCTTTGTGTGTAGTGGAATGTAACCAGGATTTGCTGGTTGTAACCTGGCCTTGCTGCTGTTAATTAGATGAACCTTGATAAACATGGATTTAGAATGAAAAAGTAGCATTTCTTTTTCTTTAAAATGAAATCGCTGTCATCACTCCTGTGTTGTTTGACCATATCAAAGAGTAGTCTGTTTTTTTTGTCTCTGATAAAAGCCTCATTTTATATGCAGATGATAAGAGGACGCCTGTGTGATGATACCAAACCTGAAACATTTAACCAATTGTGGACCGTTGAAGAACAGGTAATAGATATTTCTCAATTGTGTAGGTTAAAATATAAGCAGTTAAAATTAGAGTAAGTATTGTGAATAAAGTGTATATTGTTTGTGTGTGTGCGTGCATGCATGCTCAGTCACTTCAGTTGTGTCTGACTTTTCGCAACCCCATGGACTCATCTTTCCATGGGATTCTCTAGGCAAGAATACTAGAGTAGGTTGCCATGCCCTTCTCCAGGGAATCTTCCCAATCCAGAGTTCAAACCTGTGTCTCTTATGTCTCCTGCATTGGCAGGTGGATTCTTTGCCACTAGCACCACCTGGGAAGTGTACACTGTTGTATGCAATCCCTCTTAATCATGAATTTAAAATATTTAAACTTATTTCTATAAACATTTTTGCATATGTAAAGAATTTTTCATTCTGTGAATATATGAATTCCATTTAGGGGATGGTTTCTAAAGAAGGAACCTGGGTTTTGGGAGGGGGCTTGAAAAAGATACTGAAACAGTTGGATAAAGTTTTTGTAATACATCTTTGTGAGACAGAAAAACCTGGAGCCAAGTAAAGCTATGCTTCAAAGTGAATTCTTACTTTTGTTTGGAGAGGAGCTGAAAAAGCAAGGTGGTAGTATTCTGTTACATTTGGGCATATAGCTAGGATTATTTGTGGGTAAGGTTTGAGATATATCTCTATCTCATGTGAGAATTAGCCCCACAGCTGTAATGAGTTGATCTGTTTATAAAAAACTTTGTGCTAAGTCATTTCAGTCTGTTCGACTCTGTGCAACACTACAGACTGTAGCCCATCAGGTTCCTCTGTCTGTGGGATTCTTCAGGCAAGAATACTGGAGTGGGTTGCCATTTCCATCTCCAGGGAATCATCTCAGTCCAGGGATTGATCCTGGGTCTCCCACATTGCAGGCAGATTCTTTGCCCAAGTGCGTGCATGCTCAGTCATGCCTGACTCTTTGCAGCTCCATGGACTATAGCCCACCAGGGGATTTCCTTCTGTAGGGGATCTTCCCAACCCGGGGATCAAAGCCATATCTCCTTTGTCTCCTGCATTAGCAGGCAGGTTCTTTATCATTGGTACCACCTGGGAAGCTTGTGCATGTGTGCTTAGTCAGCTGTGTCTGACTCTTTGCAACACCATGCACTGTCGCCTGCCAGGTTCCTCTGTCTTTGGGATTCTCCAGGTGAGAATACTGGAGCGGGTTGCCATTTCCTTCTCCAGGGGATCTTTCCAATTCAGGGATTGAACGCTGTTCTCTTACAATGCAGACAGATTCTTTACCATCTGAGCTACCAGGGAAGCCCACCTGTTAAAACACTCCTTTAGCCAAGCCCATACTAAGATAGGATAAGATTATTCGTAGCACACACTCCAGTCTCCAAGGCAGTTTATTGCTCTTTCTGCTCTGCAGAGATAATACCAATCAATGGTGCCTAAAAGCTGATCTTGCACACTGGGATAGCTGGGTGATAACATTCCTTTTCTTTCAACATCCAAAATATTCTGCATCCTTAGGACTACTGGAGAATTTTGAAGATAAGTCAGAATATTAAAGTTAAATATTTAAATAGAGGATCACACAAAGTAGGAAAAGATCTCTTAGTATTCTGTCAGAATACAAATGAATTTTTATATAGTTTTGTCAGATCCATAGTTGCTAGCCTAAACATAGTCTAGAAAGAAAATGTGGTCAGTGGAAATCACTAAAATGTATAATATAGTTCCTTTGTGAGGAGTGCTTTCTTTTTACTGAGGTGAATAGAAAAATCTTTATAAGGTCTTTCATCAGTTTAGTCTCGATTCTTATTTTTCCTTATGAAGTCTTAAATTCCTACTAGAAACTTTTCCTACCATGAAGATTTCTAGTTGACCTAACCCCTAAAGTTGGGGAGGGAGTATTGTAGTTTTTAAGATGAAAGGTGAATGTATTTATTTAGAAACTCAGTATTAAACTTAAATTCGGTCTTTGGTTTGGCTTAGAAAAAGCTTGAACAGCTACTCCTGAAATACCCTCCTGAAGAAGTAGAATCTCGACGCTGGCAGAAAATAGCGGATGAACTGGGCAACCGGACAGCAAAACAGGTAACTGAGGAGATGGCTCCATATTGTTGGCATGTTTTTTATTTTTTAAATTATTTAAAAGACTGTGCTGGGTCTTTGCTGCTGCCTGCAGGCTTTCTCTAGTTGCAGCAAGTGGGGGTTACTCTAGCTGCAGTGCGTGAGCTTCTCATTGTAGTGACTTTCTTGTTGTGAAGCACAGGCTAGTTCCCCTTCAGCATGTGGAATCTTCCTGGACCAAGGATCGAACTGATGTTCCCTATATTGCCAGGTGGATTCTTTACTACTGGACCACCAGGGAAGTCCCTGATGGTTTTTTTTTTTTTTTTTTAAGTGAAGGATAATGCAGCTGAAATCAGCAGATCTGCCCCTTCATATTTAGCTACACAATACTATAGTATGCGGAGTTTTAAAAAATAACATTGTTTATTGATTTTAGAAACAACTCAAGGTAATTCTGCTTTGAATCATTATGAAATACTAAAAAATAAAAATGTAATGTAGTATTTGATGAGTACAGCAGTTATGTGCTTTTGGGTTAGACTATGTTAATAGATTTGTGATAATGCCTTAATTAGTATTCCCTGGTTGTCTTTCTAAAAAAATATCTGCCAGCTTTCTCCTTCACATTCCCATTGATATTAATAGATATGTTTTTATGCTCATGCACGAATGTTCACAAGTTGAAGATGTGTTTAGCTTAGGAATCAAACAGATTTAATTTAACAATTTTTTTGGTCTAAGTGTCTTTGGCAATTTAAAATTATTTCCAGATTTATGTAGCTATTAAGTTGTTACTATTCATTAAGGTACACATATATTTTAAAAACTATTTTGGTACTGAATGTCTTGTCTTTGATTATGTTAAAAGGCTTGTCATGTTTCCTTAGGTTGCCAGCCGAGTGCAGAAGTATTTCATAAAACTAACTAAAGCTGGGATTCCAGTCCCAGGCAGAACACCAAACTTATACATATACTCCAAAAAGGTAAAAAGAAAATTGGTAAAAGTAAACTTTAGATCTCAGATTAAGATCATCAAAGTCAGAGTTGCTGTGTAAAAGTATATATGTTATTCAGAACAACATTATTTTATTTTTAAATAAACTCACTCTAAACATTTTGTTACATTGAGCATAAGTGAACTTCAATGTTTTTTTAGGGGTATGTTAGTTTATGTGAGTGAGTACTGTTTGAAAGATATTAGATTGAATGTATGTCAGAAAGGCCTTTGTGATGTTAAAGTTTTTAGGATATTTGATTCTTTAATAATACAGTCAATTTCTATTTTATACATATGCTGTATAAATCCAATTTAATCTTCACTACAGTTCTTAAAAGTGTGGGTAGTATCACTTTCTCTTTACTCATGTGAATATTAACAGCTAGCATTTATTCTACTGTTGAATGCTCTGAGTAGGTCCTGTTTTACAACCTTTTTTTATAGATGAGAAAGCTAAGTACACTGAGTAAGTTGTCTAGTCACATAGCTAGCGAGTCTGGGAATCATTGATCTTCTGATTCTGCTTCTAAGCCGCTTCGACCATTCTTTGCTTCTCTGTACAGTGAAAAAGCTATTGTCTCTCTCCTGTGTAGAGCACTGCATGAAATTATAGCCAGTTTTTTTGCTTTAATTGAAGGGGTATCCTTCTTTCATTTTGTTGGTAAATCATCCTGATACCTTCGCTCCCCAAAACTGCCATCTTTCGTACAAAGAGAAGCTAGGAATGTATCTAATGCTGTTACCCTTCCTTATTGAAGCTAACTATTTTATGTAATTTTACATTAAGTATATTGTCTATACATCTCTTTGTTTTAAAATTTTTATTCTTTTCCAAACTTTGGAAGCTTGTTTTAATTTCTCATATTTTAAAAATATTTTGAATTTTTCTCTCCCCAGTGTAGCATTATCTATCTTAGGTGTGTAGAGTTCATCCTATAACTTTGGAATGTTGGAACTTTAACAACCAGCATTTAACCTCATGGCTCTGATTGTCCTGATTTCTAGGTTACCTTTAGATGTGTTGTACACCTCATGTTTTCACCAGTAAAACGAGATGATGATAACAAAAAGAATACTAAAGAAGCCTAAATGTGTTTCCTCCTTTGGGAATTTAATAGGCATTTTGACTGTAGAGTTCTGGCCCAGTCATAGTTATGATTCTTAGCCATGGTTAGAATTCGAATTTTGAAATGAAACAATGGTTCTCCATGTAGCTGAGATTATTCTTCGTGGCTATGCTGTTGGTGAAGTCTGCATAGTGGTTCAAAGTGAAGCCATTGCTCCGTAGAGACCTAGTTTATAATCTTGGTTCTACTACTTTCTAGCTGCAGTGCTTTGAACATAAACGTTCACCTCCTTGTGAACTTTTAAATTAGGGGTGATAATAACTGCTTTATAGGAATGTTTTGAGGATTAAGTGACATTGACGAAGAGTAAGCAGTCAATCAATATTAGATACTATTTTCAAACATTCATCATGTTGGGGAAATTTTCATTTTACTTGATAGTTTTATATTTGGCTTTGGCTAACTTCACCCTCCTTATCTATAAGATGACCTTAAGAATTTAGCATGTGAATGCCAAGAGTGTGGAAAATATTGGTGATACAACTACATGTGGTCCAGGATACCCCGTGTGGATATTCCCCCTATATTTCTAATTGTTGGTTTGGTTTGGTTTGTTTTTATTTAAGGCTTGTTGTGCTTTTAAAAATCCAGGTAACAGAAAAAACTACATAAAAGTATACTGAAGGATAGAGATGTGATCCTTTCAATTAGACAGTCTTGCAGGAAGTAGCATTTATATTTTTGATTCTTTTAATGATTGTCCACTATCCCAATTAAAAATTTGTTTTTTCACTTAGTCTTCAACAAGCAGACGACAACACCCCCTTAATAAGCATCTCTTTAAACCTTCCACTTTCATGACTTCCCATGAACCACCAGTGTATATGGATGAAGATGATGACCGATCCTGTTTTCATAGCCATATGAACACTGCTGTTGAGGAGGCATCAGTAAGTTATCTATACTGTGTCTGTATCCTACATTTGTCTGTATATTATACAGATCAGGATGCAAAATGCGAACACCAGGATTTCCTATTTATTCCTATTCTTTAGATAATGTTGCTTTCTTTTCTTTTAAATTAACTAGTCAAACTTGGTTTACATTGGGCTTTAAAAATGTTCTTAAGAAGAAACTTTCAAGCTAATACAAAAATAAACCCACATGCACCCATTATATAGTTTTAATGTTTATCAATTTGTGGCAATCTAATTTTTATCTATGCTTCCTACCCACCCCAACTTTCTTTCTGGGATTATTTTGGAGCAAGTTCCAGACATTATGAAATGTCATTATCATGTTTATTAAAAAGTAATCCTTTATATAATCAGATACACAGTTAGTTTACATTTTCTCAATTATAATTTGCAAAAGACCTCTTCCCACCCGCCATACTTGTTTTGTTGAAAACCTGGCTTATTTGTCTTAAAGGATTTACCACAGTGTGGCTTTTGTTGTTTGCATCTCCTTAGTGTCATGTAACCTATTCCTCTGTTTTCTGAATCTCCTATACGTTGATACATCAAGACAAATAATAAGATTCAGATTTGTTTTTTGTTAGGGTGGGTAGGACTACTTTGTGTATACTTTCATCAGTCTGGTTGTCTCTTTCTTTTGACGTAGCAGCCATTGATTGTTGCTTTGACCCATTAACTCATTAGATGTTACAAAATAATAAAATTCTTTCTTCATTTATTTGATAGAATATTCTGTAAAGAACCCTGCCATCAGCTATTTGATTATCCCAAGGTACATATAAAAAAGACAGCATAATTGCTTGATCATCCCCTTTATTTTCTTGTTTTTAAAATAATGAGTTTGGTCTCAGCCTCCAAAATGACTCATAAGGTTTAAAAATGTTGTATTCTTATGAGTTGTTGGACTTATATTTATGTGCATTGACAAATTCAGTGCATTAACATTATTGTCTTTATTAGTGTACAAGTTGGCCCGTTGGTTGGTTGTAACCTATTCAAGTTGGATTTTGAGATCGTTTGACAAGATTCTAGTTCTCTTGTATAGCCTTCTTACTGTCTGCTGGAACAAGGAAATTAAAGGCTTATCTTGTGTATTTCCTGCTTCAGAGCTAAAATTAGTTCTGCTTTCTTTTATTGAGAAATGGTATTTGGAGGCTCTATCCCAATAAAATGGAATAAAAATCTATGGACTTCCTTGGTGGCTCAGTGGTAAAGAATCTGCCTGCAATGCAGGAGACTAAGATTCAATCCCTGTGTTGGGAAGATCTCCTGGAGAAGGAAATGGCAACCCACTTCAGGATTCTTACCTGGAAATCCCCTGGACAGAGGAGCCTGGCAGGCTACAGTCCACAGGGTCATAAAGAATTGGATATGACTTAGCAACTAAGCCAGAGAAGGCAGTGGTAACCCACTCCAGTGTTCTTGCCTGGAGAATCCCAGGGACGGGGGAGCCTGGTGGGCTGCCATCAATGGGGTTGCATGGAGTCGGACACGACTGAAGTGACTTAGCAGTAGCACTAGCAACTAAGCACACACACATCCTAATCTATGATGTTACTTGCTTTTGGATTGATCATTGTACTTAAGCCTGTACAGTGGACAGAACTGAGAAATGTTATATATTTGTTCAAATGAAAAGATATAAAAATTCATATTTTCATTTCAAATTCAACTTAGGACTTATGAGAATTTTACTTACCTATATTGATCTTTAATATGTATCATTTTTCTTCCATGCTGAAAATCCCAGTTGTTAGTGATATCAATATAATGCTCACTTTCTTTGTCTCACACTGGTCACAGTAGTCACAGAATTTAATAGCAGCACCACCATCAACAATATGATACTGAAAATAGGTGTTTTGAGTGGCACTTTTTTTGCCTCAGGATATCCCACTATAGAAGTAATGTCAAATCACACTTTTTAAATATTCTAGGACTAATTCCTCTTTGTGTTGTCATCCTTTGGATGCTAATTTAGGTTAATTCTTTTCATTTTATTTTCTATTCATAGAGATTCTTTTTTATTGCTGTTAATATTTTTTTACTTTACTTAGTAAGTAACATGATTCTGATTGCTCACTTAAAGGACATAAAGATTGCCTTGTCTTTCCTAATATTTTGATTATATGTGGTAATTGGAAAAGGAGATTTTAAGGAAAAGTCAGCAGATAAAAGTAAATCTCATTTGTTCTTTCTCTAGATTAATCAAATACTGACTGTATACCATAAAATGTCTATATTCTTAATTTTTTTGCTTTTTAAATTGTCTTTTGAAAAATAGCTACTGTTTGCTGTCTTAGGATATGACATTTATGTGTAATTTTATATTTCGTGAATATTATAATTACTCAGTTGAGTACCATTCACTTATATTTAATACATAACAGGCTCTGCTAGAAATCAGCTTGCATAGGTATGAACAAAAGTGTTTTAAAAATAGGTGTAATTGTAATTATTTTAGAGGGACTTGATTTAGATTGAGAATTTAAGAGGAAGACCTAAGGAAGTGATATCAAGTTCATCATTAAAGGAAGAATAAAATTTAGCTAGGTGAGGAGTGATGGTGGGATGTTTAAGAGAAATACATTTTGAGAAAATTGGTAAAATGTAGTATAGGTGGTTGAATTTGATTTAAGTTTTGTTTGATTTTGTTTATTTTTAAATAAGTACCAGTTCACACCCTTCTGATTACTTTAATATAGCTATTTAAATGTATATTTATGAACCTTCTATTGTAAAATTTATAGATTTCAGTTTCTCTTTTTAGAAAAGCAGAGCTAGAGAGAGAATCTGTATACTGTTTTAGCCCCCCTTAAAATTAGTCTTAGTATTTCTCCTTTAAGTAACTTTAAAATGATTATAACTAGGAAATCTGTTTGTGGGTGAACATTTAAAAAAATATTTGTTTGGTTTATAACATTGTATGTTTCATGTGTACAGCATACAGCATTTTAACTCAACTAATGTATATCGTAGCATTCTTACCACCAGTAATCGAGTTTCCATCTGTCACCATACATTTGATCCCCTCTACCCATTTTTCCCACCCCTGCCACTCTTTCCCTCTGTGGGAGGGACACCAATCTGTTCTCTATACTTGAGTGTGTTTTTGGTTTTGTTTATGTGTTTATTTTTTAGTATTCTGCATGAGTGAAATCATGGTATTTGTCTTTCTCCAAATAAGTGACTTATTTCACTTAATTGCCCCAAGTCCATCCCTCATGCTGCAGATAGCAAGATTTTTCTTTTTTAATGACTGATGTGGTTTAAATTTTTATTTTTAATTGTGGTAAATACCCATAACATAAAATTTACCATCTTAGCCAATTTTGAGAAGTTGGGCAAATGCTATACTTTCTATAAACATCATTTTCCTTGATACAGTATAAACATAGTACTAATAATATTTAACATGAGAAGCAGGAGGAATGGGAGGTACAGGAGTTGGCTGTTCCAGGATTGGAAATTGATGGAACGTGGGATTAATGAATTGGAGGTGTTTTTTAAGAGGATTGTGGGAATCAGTGACCATGGGATTAGTCATGAAGTAGCAAAGCAAAGAAATAGATACTGAGTGAAAAATACCTTGTCAATAGAAAAATATTATTTATCAGTATTTCTCATACTAATTTGTTTTAATTGTCAAACTGTTTCGTGTTTTTGTTTTTCTTTTCCTCAATAGGATGAAGAAAGTATTCCTGTCACATGTAGGAATTTACCTGAATATAAGGAACTATTACAGTTTAAAAAGTTAAAAAAACAAAAACTTCAGCAAATGCAAGCTGAAAGTGGATTTGTGCAGCACGTGGGATTCAAGGTAAATTCTACCTAATTTTTCTATTCATTTTATTTTTGCAAGGGTGATAAGAGATATTTAAGGTGGTTTTTGGAGCTTTCAACTCCACAACTTTCAAGCATACAGATAAGAGTAGGTTTAGCTCTTGTCCTATTCATTTATACAGAGTAGTGTGTCACAGATACTGGTGTCAAGAGATTTATGATTCAGCAGAAAGAAGAAAAATACACAGGTATACTTTGAGGTAATAGATGAGATCAGGTGTGTTTCCTGATGGCTCAGATGATAAAGAATCTGCCTTACAGTGCCAGAGACCCAGGTTTGATTCCTGGGTTGGGAAGATCCCCTGGAGGAGGGAATGGTACCCTAATCCATGGGGTTGCAAAGAACCAGACATGACTGAGTGTCTAATGCTTTCAGGTATATTCAGGATGGTATGGCTGTAGGCAACTTTGAGGTAGTATATGAGAGGCAAAATTTTCCTCTAGCTATTCCCAAATTTACCGAGATATAACTGACAAATAAAAATTATATATATTTTAAGGTGTAAAAAAAGTTTAAGATATAAAAAAAGATTATCTCACATAGATATCTTGTTTTTTTGAGACAAGAACACTTAACATCTGCTCTCATAGCAAATTACAAGTATTCAATGCAATGTTATTAGTTATATATACCATACTGTAAGGGCTTCCCCAATGACTCAGTGGTAAAGAATCCCCTGCAATGTAGGAAACGTAGGTTCAATCCCTCGGTAAGGAAGATTGCTTGGAGGAAGAAATGGCAACTCACTCCAGTGTTCTTGCCTGGAAAATTCCATGAAAAGAGAAGCCTGGTGGGCTGCAATCTATAAGGTCAAAGAGTTGGGTACAGCTGAGCATGTACTTATTAGTCCCTCCATTATAAATTCACATTCCACCCTTTTTCTCTGTATACTTACCAGTTTATAGTTATACAACCCACACCAGTATTCTTGTCTAACGAACCTCATGGACAGAGGAGCCTGGCAGGCTACAATCCATAGGGTCACAAAGAGTTGGACACAACTGAGCGCACCTGTGCACACAGACACACACGCACCATGCTATACATTAGATCTGCAGAACTTACTCATAACCGAAAGTTTGTACCCTTTGACCAATGACACACATACCCTGCCTCCTGCCCCAGGCCCCACAGCCCTTGCCCACCCTCAATAACCTCCACTCTCTCTGCTTCTTTGAATTCAACTTTTTTTATTCTCCATTTAAGTGAGATCATACAGCATTTGTCTTTCTGTGTCTGACTTAATTCATTTAGCATCATGTCCTTAGGTTTTATTCATGTTGTCACAAATGGCTTTGACAGATTTCTTTCTGTCTTATGACTGAATAATATTCCTCTGTGTGTGTGTGTGTGTGTGTGTGTGTGTGTGTGTAGAGGAAGACAGAGAACACCATTTTCTTTATCCATCCATTCACCTATAGAGCTATTTCTTTGGTTGTCACTATTGTTCATAGATCAGAAATTTCTTTCCCCCTTTCAGATTCAGTTATCTCTGCTGCTTTTTGTGAGTCTAGTAGAAATACATTTATTCATTCCACAAAATTTTGACCCTTACTCATTATATTCCAGGCACTTTGCTAAGTGCTAGGGGATTCAGCGATAAACAGACTCCCTTCCCTTACTCTGTTTTCATCTCATAAGTAATTTAGAGAAGTTAAATGAGTGAAATAATTGAGTATGACTAGAGTACATACTGGAGAATAGTATGAGGCTATTTAGTTGCCTTGGAAATTTTGCCAAATTTTCTCGTTAAGTGTTGGAGAACCTTTGAAGAAGTTTAAGCAGAGAATAATATGAAATTTACATTTGGGAAAGATCATTCTATTTTCTTAAAATATATAACTCTTAGGAAGGCAGTGGATTTACAGAGGGTAACTCTTAATCTCTGACTATAGTATTGTTAAAATCTTTAAATAATTTGTTCTTGTATGCTTTCTTATGTAATTTGGAAAAAAAAAAAGTAGAGGGGGAAAAAGATCAATCTGGCCTTAATATGAAGAAAGAAGAGGAAGAAAGCCTAACAACAGAGACTGGTTGGGAGATTCTCCTGGTTAATTTAGACGAAAGATAAGAATGTCCTGAACTTGACTGATGGGTGTGGAAATATAGGGATCAACAGGTTTGAGAACACCATAAATGTTAGAACTGATTATACTTGGGATTGGAGGAAGTAAAATTGAGGCCATGAACTACAGAATCACTGGTAGTGGTATACATACAAATACTGATGTATCTGTGACTGATAAATTTAAAACAAAATTCTTGTACCTCTGGTCCTCTAGAGTGGCCGTTAGCCAGACTGTTAAGTGACTTTCTTCTCTTGCTCTTTCAGTGGTCCTGCTTCTCCCTTTAGAGATTTTCCTAATTGACAGCTCTGTCTTTCCAGGAGGAAACTGTCTCTATTTCTCATAATTCTATTGAAAAACTCAGCTATGGCTAGTTTGCCAGTGTGTCAGCCACTCTAGTTGGCCTGATGATAAGAGAAACTAGAAATGACATTTACTTTGATTTCTAAGTTGCACAGAACACACCTTGGCTCCCACAATGTCACAACACTGAGAAAGAGCTAAATCGGCCTTTTCTTCTTGATGGGCATTGGTTATTAGGAGCCTTCTTGGCTTTGGAAAGTAACTGAGTAAGACAAAAGTTCAGAGCGGATTTTGTGTTCACTTGGATTTATGTTAGTTATGGTAACCTGTTTTAAATAGTTCTGTAACATATTTGGATAGTTTAACTATGGTATTACGTCAGTGCTTCTCAATCACAGTCATTGTATACTGGTCTGAGGTACCTTTCAAGTAAGTAACTACTAATAATCAAATGCCCAGGTTTGAAGATGATTTTAGCTTAATAGTTTTTCTCTCTGAATTTGTATTAGTGTGATAACTGTGGCATAGAACCTATCCAGGGTGTTCGGTGGCATTGCCAGGATTGTCCTCCGGAAATGTCTTTGGATTTCTGTGATTCTTGTTCAGACTGGTAAGTGTTTCCTTCACTGTAGGTCTTAAAATTTTGACAAGAGCATCTCAGCTACTAGCGAGTTTGATTTCTTAAACTACTTAGAAAACCACCACAGAAATTTTCCTTAATCATACCACATCTCAAGTAACTTTCCACTAGAGATTTTGATTAGTAGATTTAAACAGGAAGAGCCATGAGGAAATTTGAGAATATCTCCAGCAAAATGCAAGCAGTGCCATGTAATGCTGTGTTTGTGTGTGTTTTCATTTCAGCCTTCATGAAACAGACATTCACAAGGAAGATCACCAACTAGAACCTGTTTATCGGTCAGAGACATTCTTAGACAGAGACTACTGTGTGTCCCAGGGCACCAGTTATAATTACCTTGACCCAAACTACTTTCCAGCAAACAGATGACATGGAAGAGAACCTCATACACTAGTCCTCTTCAACACATAGCAATGGTATCATTGTGAATTATGTGCACAGTTTGGAAAGATTCTCTGCTTTCCCTGAAATGACACTCACAGCATGACAGCTTCCTGAGTGTTCTCGTCAAGTCCAGCTCTGCACCGTTGTGGCTCTAGATCACTGTTCAGCAGCTGAACATTCCTGGTGAGCGAAAGGTTTCCCTGGTGAAATTCTCACCACCACCTTAAAGCCTTTTAGGTGGTGATCTTAAATGGGGGAGATGGAAACGAGAGCATATATTAAAGAGAGAGTAAATTCCAAAGGTTTCTAAGAACTTGGTCATAACTATGCTAATGAGAAGACAAAGTATTTATATTAAAACAGTTTAGTAGCTTTCAGTTTTGTGAAAATAGTTTCCAGCACAGAAACTGACTTCTTTAGACAAAGTTTTAACCAATGATGGTGTTTGCATCTAGGATATATACACTTTAAAAGAACTCACTGTCCCAGTGGTGGCCCCTGATGGCCTTTAGTAAATTGGAGCTGCTTAACCACATTGATGTCTAATTTCTTTTAACCAGAAGGAACTGTCCTTATTACCAACAGTGAAGCACTACAGGAGGCAGCTGTGGCATTGCTTCCTTAACCAGCTCATGGTGTGTGAATGTTATAAAATTGTCACTCAGATATATTTTTTAAATGTAATGTTATATAAGATGATCATGTGATGTGTACAAACTATGGTGAAAAGTGCCAGTGGTAGTAACTGTGTAAAGTCTCTAATTCACAATATTAATTTCTTTAAAATACACAGCCTTCTGCCTCTGTATTTGGAGTTGTCAGTGCAACTCATTGAAGAAAACTGCCTAATATAAAAATCATATATATGATAATAATTTCCCTCTTTTGTAGTCTGCACAAGATCCATAAAAGATTGTATTTTTATTACTATTTAAACAAGTGATTAAATTTAGTCTGTGCAGTGAGCAAGAGTTCACATGCATTCTTTTATACTGCTGGATTTTGTTGTGTATCATTTAAAACATTTTGTATGTTTCTTCTTATCTGTGTATACAGTATGTTCTTGAATAATGTTCATTTGTCAGGAGAACTGTGAGAAATAAACTATGTGGATACTGTCTGTTTATATTATAGAATGCTTGTTGTGACTTCCTTTGGTTAGATTTTGGATTTTTTTTTTTAATGAGTGTTAAAACAAAAAATTTTTTAAGTTTTTTTTTTTTTTTCCCTTTACCTGTCCTTTAAGAAGAATATGGACTATATAATGGAAAAGAGTAAACTTGAAACTCTGTAAAAGATGGTAATGTTTTCACTCAGTATGTTTGCTGAAACACTAAACTAGGTTTAAAAAAAGAATGCATACCATGGTTAAAGAAAAAAGGCAATAATTAATGTCCAGATGTGAAAACTAAACTTATGTTGAAAATTTTTACTCATTCTTTTTGATGAAAGTAAGCCTCCCCATGTGTTAAATAAGTAGTTTTTGAAAATCAGTGTATTCTCTGGAAATTATTATTGATTAATGGAAAATGTAAATATTCTAAGATTAAGTATACGGACACAATTTTTAGTCTCCTGTTTTTTCCAGTTTTAAATCAAGGGGACATTATTTACCAGTCCTCTTCAATACATTGTAGTGTACTGAAATTATACCCTGAATTTTTTTAATTGAGAAAAGTAATATAATTTTAACTATAGAAATATGAGAATTTTAAAAGTAATATATTGATTAAAGTATACTGATGATTTTGGTAAAATATATCACATCAGAAAAAAGGGAAATGGACTTGAGCTAAACTTTATGCCCTGAAATTATTAGTTGGGGGAGAAAGAGGGGAATCAGCAGTTTGGGCATTTGGCTATTAAACTGCAAGTGAATATTCCAGAAGCTCTACCTTCAACTTGTAGTAAGATAGTAGGTGGCACTGATGATAACTTCTGTGTTTGTATAGGAATAATACTAATAAATTTTTAAGAACCATTCAGAGACATTCAAAAATCCCATAAACTATCATGTATGCTTTGAAAGAGTGATAACAATTGTTATGATAAACAGAATAGAATAAATCCACTTAAATCTTTTTTAAGGGCAAAAGATTTTTGAAAATTTTGAGTGACAAAGAGGATTCTTTTCTGCTTAAGCAAAGATGTGTTTATTTTGCATTTCTTAGCTCTAAGCTAATAGTCCTCATGACTTTAAAAGGGCAATAGTTAGTGTTAATATGTATTGTTGTTTTAATTTGAAGATTGCAGGAATGGGCAGGGCTGTCATTTGCAAATAGGCCTTCCATCTCCTACATGGAAGCACTGGTGTTGAGACAAACATAGACCTACTTGTTAAAGCATCACTTATTCAGTAGTATTCAGTAGGTCAGTTGTATTTTCTGAAATATTATGCTCAAGTTATTTGCTAAGAACTGAAGGAACTTCCATTGTTGTTCAGTCGCCCAGTCGTGTCCGACTCTTTGCGACTCCATGGACTGCAGCATGCCAGACCTCCCTGTCCCTCACCATCTCCTGGAGTTTGCCCAAGTTCATGTTCATTGCATCGTTGATGCTGTCCAGCCATCTCATCCTCCGACACCCTCTTCTTCTGCCTTCAGTCTTTCCCAGCATTAGGGACTTTTCCAGTGAGTCATCTGTTCGCATCAGATGATCAGAATACTGGAGCTTTGGCTTCAGCATTAGTCCTTCCAGTGAATATTCAGGGTTGATCTCCCTTAAGAACTTTTAAGGACACCTAAAACCACTGCTTTCAGGTTTAGGCAGTGGGAATTTTGTTTGGTGTGATACGCGCTAAGAATAATAGCAAACACTGATAGAGTGCTTGTTATGTGCCAAGCAAGTGTATAGTAACAGATTTAATTCTTACAATTTTATGAGGCAGGTTCATTTATTATCCTGGTTTCATATCAAGAAATCTAGCCAGAGAGGTTAAGTAACTTGCCCAAGGTCAATATGGTTAGTAACGTGGTGATGCTTAGATTTTAACCCAGACAGATTGCTCCCAGGTCAGCGTCTGCCTCACTACCCTATTTCCTGCACAGGGATATTCCCTTTGTCAGGGGTCACTGAGGTGTTGCAGGTGAAGGTGTGCAGGAGTTGCTTTTCTGTCTTATTCTGGTGCGCTATGCATGCTAGAGTATAAATCTGAGCAAACGTCCAGGTTTATAGCTCAGAATAGAGAAGCACATCTGTGGATGGGGAAAAAGCACTCAGCCTGCCCTGTGATGAATTAAGGAAACAAACATAATTTATATATTCTAATTTGACAGTAAACATAAGGCTTTTTAGGCAAAGCTGGGACTAAAGGCTTGGGTCTCCTGCCTTACGTACAGTTTGTTTTCCCTGCATGTTTGGTACCTCTCAGCATAATAGTATGCCATGTCCATTTTTCTCTCCTTTTCCCTTTTGTTTAAATTGCAGAACACAACAATTTACTGGGTATGAAGAACATTTTTTTATGAAGTGAAAAAAACAGTATATGACATGTAGTAAGGATAAATACTTTGCAAAAATTCTATGTTATAAACATAAGAGTGGCATGCTATATAAATTACTATATTTCTTACTGTGGGTAACAAAGTTTGAAGGTTGTTATTCTAGGTACATTGAATGGACTTGAAAATCTCCAGATAACAAGTAGGTTTTTCCACAAGATTATGCAGGTATTGTTCTATGTAGGTTCTAAAGGTTAGTTTTTATTTCATATCTTGATGAACAGTGTGCTTCTATTTATATGATCCTGAAGTGGCCTGAGGGGAATCTTTTTCCTTAAAGGTCAAGTAGCTGATTAAATGGATTTTTGAGCATGGTGTCACATTTAGCTCCGTGAAGACAGAGACCATCCCTGTCTACCTTTATAACCTACGGTCTGGCTCTTAGTAGATTCTCAATAAATATTTATTGGTAATAGGACTGATGTTTCGGTTACATTTTTTTCTCTAGAAAGTTAAAAAACCAGCTATGCCTGAGTGTCTGCAAGTGTGTCTGTGGGACCTTTAGAAGGTTTGCCTCAGGAGATCTTTGCAGGGCTCTGGGAGGACTAAAGGATTATTACATTCTGTCTTTTCTAGAGGATGTGGTTTGGACCTAGATGGCTGAGATTTTGGTCCTCTCTAGGACCCCATTTTCTGCCATGTTTTTAGAGTGAAGTAATAGAAACTAGAATGGAAATTCTGTTGTTTAAATGAGACACTCAATAAATGTTGACAAAGAACTATCTTTTACTGAGCACTAGGAACTAGTAAGTGATTTACATGTATTATTAACCTCTTTAATCCTCACAACACCTCTGTGAAGTTACTTATGGTTGTGACCTCCACTGTACATATGAAAAAAACCAAGGTTCAGAGGATTTAAGTGTTAGCCCTCCATAATGATGCCTGTGTGTAGAACTGAGGATACGGAGCCTTGCCTTTCTGAAGGTTATATTCTAATGCCGAAGATCTGCAGTAAACAAGTAAATAAAAATACTGTATAATTTTAGGCAGAGATAAATGCTGTGAAGAAAAATAATGCTTGAAAAAAAAGAATTATCAGGACCAATCTGTCATTTAGAAGGAGTACTCAGAGAACACCTCAACAACAGGAGTCAGTTTGAACAGAGACCTAAATGGGGTGAGGGATTTAGCTTTGTGGATAATCTGGAGGAAGAGGCAGAAGGATAGCAAGGCCAGGGATCCTCATCCAGTATAGAGCTTAGCTTGTTCAGGCAATAGAGGGCCAGTGTTATTTGAACCAGATGAGCAAGAGGAGAGTGGTAGTTGTTGGGGTGAGAGAGGCTACAGGCCAGATCAAGTGAGGCTCTGAATGTAGATCATTGTAAAGGAGTTTGTGTTTTGATATTTTATACATACAGACAAGGTCTTCTTCCAGGTGCAGAGACCTCTAAAGTCCTTTCCTACTATACAGTCTTAACGACTTTAGTGATGTCATGTCAAGCCATTCAAATCAGTAGACTATTTTAGCAGTTTTGTAGAAGACTTGATTTGTACCTCTAGATACTCTTTGGGGCAAAGCCATTTACCCCTGCTAATTTTTTTTCTTAAGAGGGTAGCCAACTGCAGCCGTAGAAGCCATGGCTGGGCTTGTCTGCTGCCCTGCTGTCTGTCAGAGCTGTGGTGGGCATGGACTGTTTACCAGTATGTGGTGTGTGTTTAAAGAATGTTAATCTCGACAAAGAGTCATTTTGTGTTTTCTGGCACAACTGATAATTTTCATCCTGTAACTCTCTCTCTAATTTGCTCAAATACTCCTTGTGTTCTCCTGTAGAGAGTGTTACAACTTGGGGTAGTAATAAAGTATTTGACAACTGTGTGAGCTGTAGGAACATGCCCCTTTTTGTTAATAGAGACATAATTGTAACCAAAGAAATTTAATTTCTTCTTTAGCAAACACTGACATTTCTGTTTAAGAATGACTGCTAGAGTAAAAGGAAATATGAAAATTACCATGTATCATGAATACACTGAGAGTGCTCTCTGTAATAGCTCAAAACTGATCTATGACCAAAATTAAAACCATATGAGCATATCAAAATCTCAACTATTACTGTGTTTGCCTTTGAAATTCTGTTTGGAATAAGGCTTCAAATGCTTTCCAGAATGATGTGAGTTACAAATAAATAGAAAAAGAGTTATCCTGTGTTCCATTTATTTTATTTGTACATATCCATTTCAAAAAAAAAAAAAAAAGATTTAAAAAATAACAATTCTGTCCCAGAAATGAATCCTTCAATCCTGCACAACCATTGAAGAAAAAAAAAAAAAAATCATGCAAATTGAAACTGTGGTATTTTGTAGTGACTAAATGCAATTATTCCAGTAGAATATATAAGAAACTCTGACTTGGCAGCTGGTAGCACAAAAGAGAACCCAAACTTCACAGGTTTGATTTGAGGAAACACAATTTTACATATGGATATAAGGTTTGGAAACCTCTGTAAAGGGCCTTTATGGAAGAAATACAGCATCACACTCTGATAAACATTATGTACTGACATGCCCCTTCCTCCCACGTCAGTTTTGTTATTACATTTCTTACTTGCTTGGTAACTACACAGGTGACATAAGTTGACGTTGGTCCAGTGAATGCAATAACAAATCGCCTCATGCTTTTAGATTCCATGTGGTTATTGGTATTAATGTATAATTCCCCAGATGCACCAACTATTTTATAGAGTCTAGGTTAGACAGTTTATCCGATTTGTTCTCTTAGCCAATATGACAGTATTCCAAGTAGCCAGTTTTGTAGAAATGAATAGAGAAATGTTATCGGTGACTAGTCTAGATTTTGCTATCTTGGAAAAAGCTGTACACTTTCAAATTTTAAAAAGCTCTTATAACATTTTTAGAAATCTAATCAAATTTCTTAGGAACAATTGGTGTTCACTTGTTAACCCAATCTCTGTGATTCTGAGCTGGATGAGACTTTGAGGAAACAGCTTCCAGAGGGAGATGCCCCAGCTTGCCCCCCATATTAAGGGCCTTAGGTAACAACAAATCTTGAAGAGAGGAAGGGAGATGTGATGGGGCGTTAAGGATGCTAACTCCTCCCTCTCTGAGGAGAGTAGAATCAAATGATTAGTCCTGAAGGCACAACTGACACAGATGGGCACTCCACTGCTGTTCACATACTAATTTAGCTCTGAGCTGACAGAAAAGAGTGTGTGCTGTGAGTGCAGACTGCTGTCTGAGGAAGAAAAGGCTGGATAATACCAAATACACCATGCATGATTTCCACACACCTCTCAGGTCAAGCTGGGAAGCAAACAGCAATGTCAGGATTTTGAGGCAGGGGACACGGAAGGTTTAAATTGAAACATACTGTGTTAAGCGATGAACCTTTTAATATTTTTCTCTGTTCCACTCTCAACATACATGCATTTTTGCCTTCAGAAAATAGAGTCAATAGCTGTGCAGAGTTGAAGAAAAACTTCTTCTGGTGTGCCCTCTGCATTTATCTATGTTTAAAAGGAAGAAAGAGAAAGTTAGTTTTAAGAAATATTTATAAAACCATTTTTAGTAATAAAGATTACCTGCTTATAAGTTGCAGTGCAAAAGTTTAAAACACAGGACTCCAAAACCATGGAGAAAAGAGTAGCTGTTTAAAAACTAGGCGCCTAATTAACAAAATGAGACCACTGCACACCTATTAGAATGGGCAAAGTCTAAAACATCAAATGCTGGTGAGGGTGGGGAGGCACAGGAATGACGGGAATGCAGAATATACAGCCACTTGGGAAAACCATTTGTCTGTTTCTTACAAATTAAGCATTAGCATATGATCTAACAGTTTGTGCTTCTTGGTACTTATGCAAATGAGTCCACACAAAAACCTGCACACAGTGTTATAGGAGCTTTATTCATGATTGCAAAAAATTGGAAGCAACAGAGATGTCCTTAGGTGAGTGGATAAATGAACTGTGGTGCATCCAAACAATAGGGTATTATTTAGAGCTCAAAAGAAATGGGCTATCAAACCATGAAAAGACATGGAAGAAATGTAAATACATATTACTAAATGAAAGAAGCCAGTCTCAAAAGGCTGCATACAATATAACAGAAAAATGACAAAACTATGGAGACATAGTAAAAGAGTTGGGAGGAGAGAGGAATGAGTAAGTGGAACACATTTTTATGGTAGTGAGACTATTCTGTGTGATACTATAACCATGGATCCACACTGCTATATCTTTGTCAAAACCCATAGAACATGCCACGCCAAGAGTGAACCCTGGGACTCCCATGGTGGTCCAGTGGCTGAAGACTCCATGCTGTCAATGCAGGGGCCCAGCTTTTATCCCTGGTCAGAAAACTAGATCCTGCATGCCACACCTAACAGTTTGCATGCTGCAATGAAGATCTTGCATGCTGCAACTAAGACCCAGTGCGGCCAAATAAAAGTGAGCCCACTATATAAATTCTGTTGAGTGGTAATGATGTGTTGATATAGGTTCATCAGTTATAATGTATGTGCTACTCCTGTGTGGGATGCTTTGTGGGGGTGAAGGTGGGGAGAGTTGTTTTCTTGGTTGTGCCTTGTGGCTTGCAGGATCTCAGTTCCCTGACTAAGGATTCAAACTGGACCAATGGCAGTGAAAACTTGAAATCCTAACTACTAGAACCTCCAGGGAATTCTGTGTAGGATGTTGATAGTGGGAGAGGTTCTGTTTTGGGCCAGTGAGTATATACTCAAGTCTTTCCATGACCTTTAACAATAATTTGTTTACTTCAATAGGCTCCTAGTCTTTGCTGTTGTTGTTAGTGCTCAATTTTTCAGTGAACCTAAAACTGGCCTAACAACAACAGCAAAGACTAGGAGCCTATTGAGGTAAACAAATTATTGTTAAAGATCATGGAAAGACTTGAGTTAGTTAAAATGAGACTTCTGAGTGTTCTGGATTGTTTGGGGCAGGGTATGAATAGGGCAGAAGTTCGGGGATACGAGGGACGAGTGTGGAGAAAGCAAGAGCTGAGACCTCAACTTGCAGGGATGCTAAATGCTAAGGGCAGAGTCCTCTTGGAGACTTGATACACTGGGACAAGGAGCCAGCTACAGAGGAAGCAGAGAGGGGCTGATTTTCTGGGCATGAAGGCGCTACTATCCCTCTCAAAATTCCCTAAAGTTGTGCCAACTGCTGAGATTTGTCCCACTGCACATGTAGTGTCCATAGGAAGCAGAAGCCTGGTGATTGGAATGAGACTCACAGAACAGTTGGGGTAGTGAGCTTCTTCAGACTTCGTCTCCAGAGGTTCTCATTTGGTGAGTTTGGGCTGGCCTTCTAATCTGCATATTTAATAAGTTCTTCCAACAATCTTGATGTGGGTCATCTTGGCCCACACTTTGAGAAATACCAGATGATTGATTCAACTCCTGTCTACATTCTTTGTGCAAATTAGTTTCAAAGGAAGGGGAGAGGCTAGAAGAATAGGTTGGGATGAGCTTGTATCTCCATAGATTTGCCTGTTTGGACATTTTATATAAACGGAATCACATAATACACAGTCTTTTGTGACTTTTCTTTCACTAAGCATGTTTTCAAGGTTCATCCACTCTTTGTCCCCTGCCACTGCCTGTTGTCCTGCCGAGCAGTCCTCTAACCCATCTTTTCAAATACTGGGAGGAGGGAAGAGAAAAAGAGACTGAATTCACTTTCCTCACCTCCTCTCATTGAGGGTGGGTGAGAAGTAAATCCATAGCCTAGGCTTATAATTTACATGATCTGTGACCGCATCAGTAAAAGATGTATGAGGTCTCTGTTCCCCAGGAAGTTCCCTGAGCAGCAAGACTCTATAACCTTTCAGTACGTCCTTGTAAGTTTTCTCTCCTGATTTCCAATGCTTTGTACCTGGCACAAACACTTCCCAAAGTTCACTCCAATCTCCCCCAGAAGAAGCAGCTAATTAGACTACAGATTGACCCCAAGTCACTTTCTACTTTATTTGCATGTAAGTATTCTAATTATCTAATCCAGGGACGCCTGTAGAGGAGTTTTCAGTTCGGTTACAACCTCTGCTTCATTTGGACAAACCCTAACTAGTTATGGGTCCTCTCTTATCCTCACAAGGTGGTCGATATTTTGCAGTTTCCTCTTTATCTGTTCTCCATAATGTCTTGTTGAACGCTTTACTTGCATTAACTGATCTAACATGTCCCCTATTTCTACTAACTAGTCCTGTAACATTTTTCTCTTCCAACCCACTCTTTTCTAACCAATACCACCCAGCACTTGTAACCTTACATGCTTTTCTAAATTTTTCATCCTTCCAAAAGAAACCCACGCTTATGTTTCCCACTTCTTGTCTCCTATCTCTCCAGGAGATCTTCCCAACCCAGGGCTCGAACCCAGGTCTCCCGCATTGTAGATAGACACTTTACCATCTGAGCCACCAGGAAAGTCCTTTCATATCTAATACTCATCTTGTTTCCTTACACTGATAAGTTATTAGTACAAAAAATTTCTTTTAAAAGAACACTGATTACATGCTCTCTTTTTTCCTCCATTTTTTGTTGATTGATAAAGTTCACATAATTTGGTTGACTGTTATCCAGAATTTCTTCTAGACTGATGAAAACACATTTGTTCATTACAACAACATTTCTTTCTATTGTTAACTTTCCCTACTTGTCATCGTAATGAAATAATGGCTCTTTCAACATTTTCAAGTGGTTGCAGTTCACTGTGATGTTCAACTTTTTACTTCTTGGCCAGATATAACCTACCACTATCCCAAATATCTACACAGCCAGTTCTTTGATGACAGGGCCATCACTCAGCATTTGTACCCTCAGAGCTTGACTCGAGAGAGGTAGGCAAAGGAAAGAGAAGTTGAATGAAAGAAAGTGTCCTCTCCAAGTGACACTTTCCACCACTCCACTGGATCCTCTCCAGTGATCTCACTCCTGGGCATATGTTTAGAGAAAACTATTATTCGAAAGAATACATGCACCATAGTGTTCATAGCACTATTTACAATGGTTGTGACATGGAGGCAACTTAGAGGTCCATCGACAGATGAATGGATAAAGAAGATGTGGTACATAGACACAATGGAATATCATGTGGCCATTAAAAAGAATGAAATAATGGCACTTGCAGCAACATGGCTGGACCTAGAGATTGTCACAATAAGTGGAGTAAGTCAGAAAAAAAAAATACTATATGGTATTGCTTATTTGTGGAATCTAAAAATAATGACACAAATGAACTTACCTACTAAACAGAAATAGACTAATAGACATAGAAAACAAATTTATGGTTACCAAAGGGAAAAGGCACTGGGGAGGGATAAATTAGGAGTTTGAAATTAAAATATACATACTACTGGGTGACTCCCTGGTGGCTCAGACAGTAAAGAATCTGCAATGCAGGAGACCCAGGTTCAATCCCTGGGTCAGGAAGATATTCTGGAGAAGGGAATGGCTACCCACTCCAGTACTTGCCTGGAGAATTCTAAGGACAGAGGAGCCTGGTGGGCTACAGTGCATGGGGTTGAAAAAGAGTCAGGCATGACTGAGCGACTAACACTTTTCACTTTTCAGACTACCTTATGTAAAACAGATAAACAACAAGGACCCACTGTATAGCACAGGGTGGTGGTAACAGCAGGCGGTGGTATAGTCGCTAAGCTGTGTCTGACTCTGCTGACCCCCTGGGCCCCCAGGCTCCTTTGTTCATGGGATTTCTCAGACAAGTATACTTGAGTGGGTTCCTTCTCCAGGGGACATTGCCGACCCAGGGATCAAACCCATGTCCCCTGTATTGCAGGCAGATACTTCACCACTGAGCCACCAGAGAAGCACAGGAGCTGTACTCAATATCTTGTAATAACCTATATTGGCAAAGAATCTTAAGAAGTATGTATAAATTGGAAAAGTCTCTGATGCTGGGAGGGATTGGGGACAGGAGGAGAAAGGGATGACCGAGGATGAGATGGCTGGATGGCATCACTGACTCGATGGGTGTGAGTCTGAGTGAACTCCGGGAGTTGGTGATGGACAGGGAGGCCTGGCGTGGTGCGATTCATGGGGTCGCAAAGAGTTGGACATGACTGAGAGACTGAACTGAACTAATAAAGGAATCACTTTGCTGTACACCTGAAACTAACACATTGTAAATCAACTATATTTCAATAAAGGTTAAAGAAAAAAGAGAAAGTACCCACATTTTCCCATTCCTTCTTCCCTTTCTTTACATAAACAGGCTGTTGTAGGGCCAGAAATACACTGTTGGAGTGTATTTTCTGACCCACAATCTGGACTTTATAGAATGGTATGGGATTCTCCTCTAAAAGCTGGGCAACTTCGTTTCAGATACAAGGGCTAATGAGCACAAGCATCCGAAGGGCAACACTTGATATTTTCTAACGGAGGGGACTAGGAGAAGGAAGACATTTCAATGGGATCTTGTCAATCAGGCCTAACCTGATGTTTGGGGGGAGCTGTGAGCTGGGCTGCAGCAGTGAGTCATGCCCTGGAGCTTTAACTGGACCATTTCCCATTTCTATTTCCATCCAAAACCTCCCTTCTTCATTTTGTTTTATGGCTTAAATCCAGGGATTTATTTATTTAATTAAAGAAAAGAAAGCTGCTCATTGCCATCCAGAGTCACGTGCTGTGGTGTGTGCCTCTGTGGAGCCCAAGGACGTGAGGAGATTTCAAGACAAAATCAAATAATCAGGCTTTTTGGATGGAGAAAGCAGCCTTTGACTCGGGTGAGTGGGAAATCTATGAAGCTAATCTGAGATCCTCATTAAGCCTCAGAAGCAAAACTCTGAGAATAGAATTTTAGAGCCAATGAGGTGCACACACACACACACGTGTGTGTGTGTGTGTGTGTGTGCATGTGGGCATGAGCGTGTTGGGAAAAGAATGGGTTGGACTTTTATGGAGCCAAAGAGAGCCCAAGTAACAGAGTGGGGCGAAAGCCTTCTGTCTACTCTCCAAATCTGTCCTTCAGTTCTTGAGCAATTACCTGGACGTTTCCTGAATCTCATCTAATACCCACAAGGGGAGTATTTTAAGAGAACAACCAGTGGCTTTTATATTTTCACATGTAACTGTGGAACTCATAGGAAATGGAAAAGAACCAACCTCCTAAGTGCTTTCTAAGCAATAGAACTATTCTCGGTGCTCACAACTTCAGCAAATTTAAACTAGCTCACAAGGCGCTAGTGTTAAGTCTTTAGTGAACAGATGAGAATCCTGTGTAAACAGCACACTAACTGTTCAGTGTGAAGAGAGCTTCCTCAGCAATTGTGCAAACTCGAAAATATGGTGTCCTCCCACTTACAGTCAGTTTTCAGCATGTAATCAATGCTGATAATATCAATGTACAGCAACCCTCTTTCCCCATGAAGAGTGAAAGTAAACCTCATGATCTTAACCCAAAGGAGCTCCAGTTCTGAATCAGCAGAGTCAGAATGTACGAGGTTTTCATATCTTTAATTTAATTGAAAACCAGGTAAGTGGATTTGCTTGAAGAACTTACCCTTCTTGTTCTGAGACTTTGATATAAAGCCCTACATTTAAGTGATCAATATACAAAAGATTTTTTTAAATAAGAAAACTAAAGGCCAGCGAACAGGAGCTATGATTAAATTTCTGAGGTTTCACCTGACTTCTCAATGGAAAAGTAATCAGAGATAATATTTCTGCTCAGCTGTCAGCGGAACAGATCATAAATTAGGGAAGTAGTTATATCACCCTGGTATTGGCACGTTTTGTCTACTCTTTCTCTTTAGTTCTATGAATTTATGAACCATAAAATAGTCAGCTGTTTTAAACACTGCCCAGATCGAGTGTTTTTCCTGAATTTTCCCACACTATTCAAAACATTGCTTGAGTTTCATTTTTCATGTATTGGCGCCATGGGGCTCCTGGGACAAACCCAAGCTGTCATTGAGTGGTTTATGCTGATTGTGTGGGCCACCTTCTTCCTCTCTCACCCCATCCTCTGTTCAACCTCAGGGATCCCTATCGCCAGAGGAGAGGGGTGCTTAGAGTTTGTGCATGTCTGTGGACAATCATCAGATGTGCTTTTTCAAAGTCAGGATCATGAAAAAGGCTGCCCCTGGGGAGTTGTCCACTTCAGTGATCTGGTCACATCACACATTCCTTCTCACTCTCAAGGCCTTAGAAAGAAGGAGGACAATGTACACCTTTACTTTAAGGACGAGCTTTAGCAAAAATACAAGGATGAGTCATAATCTGCATGTTGATGACTGCTTTTTCCACAGGACTCCTCAGGGTAACAGCAGTCTGCCCATTTAAACTTGCTATTCTCTTTCCTTCCTTCTCCGCCTCCCAATTTTGTCCGAAGTTTACATTTGACTAGCAGATCTTTTCACAGACTTGGAAAAAAACAAACTATCCTTTCTAAAAGTGACCTTTCTAAACAGATCTAATCAGCCATGTCCCTGCTTGAAATGACTCTGTGGTTCTCTTCCTTACTTGTAGGACTTAATTCAAACTTCCTCGAAGAAGCTAGGACTACCCAGCATACAGTAGCTACCAGCCACAGGTGGCTTCGGAACACTTGAAATGTGGTCAGTGCACCAGAGGAATTGTTTTTTATGTTCTGTAATTAAAATTAACTTTAAAAACTAATACTTGACTCAGCTATTGGAAAATTAAAAATATATTTGAACAACTCGGGTATGTGAAATATACCTTTTCAACAGTAAATTTTATGGAATACAAATACCATTCCAGTATTTCTGATGAAAATTTAGCATGTGAATTGAGATAGGCTTAAGTATCAGATTTTGAAGACAGAGATTAAAAAAAGAATGTAAAACCATCTCAATATTTTTTATATTGATTACATGTTAAAATGATAATATTTAAGCTATATTAGGTTAAAGAAAATATATTGTTAAATTAATATGACTTGTTTTTCTTGGTGAATCAGAATACTAGGAAATTGTAAATTACCTACTTGGCCCAGATCATATCTCTACTGGATAATTCCTTCTAGAAAATTTATTGCATAAAGAAGGAATAAAGCCTTCACCTTGCTTTTCAGTCAAGTCTGCCACCACTTTAATCCATTTGTGTGCATTTCATCCTGTGCTAGTATTAGTGGGCTTTTTCTCATATCAGAGCCTTGATCCCCTCCCTTCCATCTGGCTTGAACTTCTACTCTCCCTTTAGACCCAGCTCAAATGTCTTCTTCTTTCTGAAACTGTTATCTGCCTCTCCAGTCCCATGTTCTGTGCCTCCAGATACTTGAAACATTTTGTAAATCCTATTACTACATTTACAACCATACTGTGGGTGCAGATTTTCATGCGTCTCTTTTCCTCTCTGAATACCCAGCACTAAGCACCCAGCATTTGGACATTGGAGACACCTCATGAATGTCTGTGGACTCTGGCAAGGACCTGGATGGAACAGTGCCAATTCTCTGCTGGTAGAATCCATGGCAGTGGCTCCTGGGAAGGTTCTCAAGAGGGGACTGGAGCCCAGAGAAGGGACTGCCCTGAATTGGTTAAAACAAAGCCTGCCCATGATGAAAGCAACCAGAGAAAGACAATTAAGACTGTGTTCAGAAGAGAACAAAGGTCTGGCATTCTCTTCCGCCTGCTGTTCTGGGGGGAGACAAGCCTGTAGTGAGCACAACTCTTTTCAACAGGACCACAGGGGTGCAGAGAACGCTGGACAGAATCAAAAGCTCTTTGTGGGAATCTACTGAAAGCCTGCTGATCAGAAGGGTGGTGGAGGGTAGAAAGAAGATTCTTTCAAGCAGAGTCATAAGGAATGAATTTCTTAAGTCTCTCAGGGGCAGACGGGAGATTTATGCCTCATTTACCAAGCGAGAGGACAGAACCTCAGGGTTCCTCTAAGTCACTCACTCTTTCCTTCATGCACTTTCCTTTCTCCGGGGCCAGTGGGCATGAGAGAGGGTTGTCTCCAGGTCCAGGTTGCTAGGAGCACTCAAGCAGGGCAGGTCCAGACTGAATGTGAGGAAGCTACAGACTCAGAACTGAGAAGGAAACTCAGCTGAGGTGGGGCCTTGACCAAAGAGGCCAGGCATCCAGGAGCGGGGAAATCCCAAAGCTTTTCTATGTTTCAAAGAATTCTCAGTGTAACAGAGAGAGAAAGGGAAATGAGTGGGAAATGAAATATCTATTTTGAAGAAGGCCAGAATAGATATTTTTCCTAAAGAGACATACAGATGGCCAACAGACACATGAAAACATACTCAGTGTCACAGATCGTCAGGGAAACGCAAATCAAGACCACAGTGAGATATCACTCACACCTGTCAGAACGGCTGTTATCAAAAAGACACAAAATAACATCTGGATGAGGACCTAGAGAAAACAGAACCCCTGTGCACTGTTGATGGGAATATAAATTGCTACACACACTGTGGAAAATAATATGGATGTTCCTAAAACAAGTAAAAACAGAACTACCACATGATTCAGCAGTTTCACTTCTGCATATTTACCCAAAGGAAACAAAAGCACTAATGGGAAACCATATATGCACCACTATTCACAATAATCAAGATATGGGAGCAACCGAAACATCCCTCAGCAGATGAACAGATAAAGAGGAAGGGGTACATATACACAGTGGAATACTACTCAGCCCAAAAAAGAATGACAGCGTAGATGTTGCTAGAGGATACTGTGCTACGTGAAATACGTCATGACCGAGACAGACAAAACAAAGTGAAAACAGACTCACAGAGAAAAGATGGGTGGTTGCCAGAAGGGCGGGGAAGGCGGGGGGTGGGCTTGGGAGAAATTGGTGAAGGAGATTAAGAGGTCTCTACTTAAAATAGCTCAGCAGTCTCTCATGCTAGAAACAGTAGCCTAAATGAGTGTGTTTATTTGCCGCATAGTTAGTAGTAACCAAACTAAATGAGAATTAAACTGGTTGAATAAATTAGATAATGTGTTAATATGGAATGTTAGTAACTATTAAAAAAAATTTTTTTGCAACATGTATTGACTTCCGGATGCTTCAGACATGTGTATAGGATGGCAGTATTTTCATGAAATCAGAACTTTCCACCATAGAAGAAGTATGTGTTGCTTAATGTCAGAAAGAGGGAGAGGGGGATGGGTGGCAAGGGGAAGGAGTTCACTTCTTCTTGGTAGATGTAGAGAAGTAAAGAAATAAATAGCAAAACATGATAAATACAAAGAAGGAGAGAGAAATGGTGCTTGTAAGAGCACACAGGAGGGACAATTAATGTATATTTTGAGTTTTCCTGGTGGCTCAGTTGGTAAAGAACCTGCCTACAATGCAGGGGACCCGGGTTTGATCCCTGAGTTGGGAAGATCCCCTGGAGAAGGGAATGGCAACCCATTCCAGTATTCTTGCCTGGAGAATTCCATGGACAGAGGAGTCCACACGGTCACAAAAAGTCTAACACAACTCAAGGACTAACATTTTCACTTTCATTTAAACAGTTTAAACAGTATGCAGTATGTAAGAAAACATGGTTGCTATCAATAAGAGCAGAAAGTCATGAGATTAGAACAGGTTTAGACTGGAATAGCAACACCATCAGATGAAAAGAATCAGCTAAGGTAAAAATACAGAAAAACACACATGAGAATTAAAATCAACATTGGTAGCTGGGAAGTAGGGGCAATGGAGTAGAAAATTGAGCTGGGTAACGTGGAACACAACTTTGGGATTTTTCCTAGAAAGTGTACAGAAAAAAATGGAAAATAATGGAGTGGCTTATAGATAGAAAACTGAGCTGTCTAGTCCAGAAGTCACTGTTGCTACTGAGCCCTTGAAATGTACGACCACAAAATGAGCTGTGCTGCAAGTGTGAAGTACACACCAGATTTCAAAGGCCTGATAAAACGTGTCACTTGTTTCCTTTTCCTTTTAAAATTACGGCTATTAGAAAATTTAAAATTACACACGTGGCTCACATGAAATTTCTATCGGATGGCACTGGTGTAGAAGGAAGAGATCCGTGTGTACTTGAGAAAAACAAGAAAGAGTGGCACATAACAAATACTTATAGAAAACGTCCTTGATTTAAAGCAAAATTATCATGCCATTGAGGATCAGTGAAAATCAGACCTATATCTGGTCACAAGTTTTGAATTATGTGGAAAGATATTAAAACACTTCTTTAAAGATACAAGCTGACAAAGTTTACTTCCAAATTTGTTTGGCCTTTTCTCCACAACACTAAATGGTTGAAAACAATTGATAGAGAAATATTATGATCTAAATTTGATAGAGAAATATTATGACCTAAATTTTAGATCTAGTGAAATGGTATTTGATGTATAAAACCACCATAACAACACTCCTGGATAGTCATAGAGAGATTGAACTAAAAGTTAGTTCAAATTATTTTAGCCAATTGAAACAAGAATTAAAATGAAGGATTCAAGCACAGAGAATTCAAAGTATACAAGTAATTTGGGGGTTTCCTTGCCTTGTATTAGACTCCAGTCTTAAGAATCCAATTGATTTAGGGCTATCAAATGGATTGTTATATCCATGGGGTAAACTCTGATCCAATGCTGCCTTCTGCTTCCACTCCTTTCATGGAAGTTCCAGCAATGACATTTCTCATTCTTTATCCCTCAGTTCACAGGAAGTCTCCTGCCAGGTTGGATGACTACCCAGAACAATAAATGCGTACAGCTATATTTCAGGACTTACTAAAAATGGCTAAACTATTTATGAAGTTGGGAAATTTTAGCAGAAGAGCTGCAGAGCGAATAACTTATTTTCTCCTTTGTAAATGCCAAGTTGCCAAGGAAGTGGATTTTCTGCATCTGTTAAGTGCCTGTTTAATGAGTCACTGGCTTCTCTTTTTATTTTCTAAATTGATTAAGACTAATAAATAACCCAGGAACAGATATCATCTATTGTTAGGATTGCTTGCTCTAGAGCTGGGAGACGTTTCTGGGCTTACGATGCCAGGAGCAAAAAGCATATTAAAAATGAAGAAACAAGAATGTAAGAAAATATATCAAAATGTTTTCTTTGTTTATCAATGTTTTATCTTTGGGTGGAATAATTCTGGGTAATTTTTATCTTTATGCTCTTAAATTTTCTAGTTTCTTTTTTAAAAGCAGCTGTATCTTTAGCAAAAGGAGAGGTTTTAAATATCAATGTATATACTTCTGTACACGCCACTTGAGGAAGTTATTTCTGGAATTTCTCCCAGTTTACAAGATCTTTTCTTCTGGGAATTTCTTGTTCCCCACCCAATTTTCAGGGACAAGTCCCAGGCAATCAGGCAACCATAGTTTTATTAGTCTGATCTTAATTCAAATGCTACCTCCTTAGAGACTTTTCACCCGTAACAACCCACTCTGTTTTGTTTTTTTCATAGCGCTAATCCTATCAGGAATTATTTTCTTGTCTACTGCTCTTTTTTCAGTGAGGGATTTTTAGTGCTGTGTTTCCAGCACCAAGAATCTGACATGAAGTGTGAACTCAATAAACAACCACAGAACAGATGAAAAAGCCCCACATGACCCCACTTGCCCAGCCATAGCTGGTAGGACCAGGGACAAGAGAAAACAAGGGCAATCAGAATAATTCTCTCTGGAATTTGGACCTGTTGTGGGAACATGAACGTGGAAGCTGTATGTTTGCCACATTCTAGCTTCTGGACCAGAGAAAGAGAAAAATCAGGAAGAGAAGAAGGGGAAGACAGGTGTGAGGAGCAGAAGGGAGCCTGGTCCCAGAGGCTTCCTGGACCTGTTTCAGCCCTGGTTCACATCACCTTACAAGTAAGCTCCATGTTTCAGGTTAGGCCAGCTGTTATCTACAATCTCATGAATATAACTGTGGTCAGCATCATGCTTTAAAAATTTGTAGCAAAAAGATATGACGGAAACAATCAGGAATGTTTGCCTCTGAGTTATGGGACTACCTACTTTTTTGTATTTTCTAAAACAGAAAAGTATGCATGACTACAAATATATATATGTCCATTTTTTTTTTTTTCCTGAGAAGCATAGAGTGACAGACCTAGGGTATTCCAGGAGATCCCATTCTGTCCATTCATTTTATTCTGCTGAAAGGTTTAGCAGTGAAATGACTCACCAAGTTCCAAAAGTGAATACACACCTTAGTGACTCTGGCTTTCTTACACTCAAACCAGTATTGTCTCCACCAGGGAGCCTCTGGACAGTTACTATGTCATTCACTTTAAAACACTATATGTGTGCTAAGTCACTTCAGTTGTGTCTAATTTGTGACCCCATGGACTGTAGCCCACCAGGCTCCTCTGTCCGTGGGATTCTCCAGGCAAGAATACTGGAGTGGGTTGCCATTTCCTTCTCCAGAGGGTCTTCCCGACCCAGGAAAAGACCAAACTTCAGCCTCAAGTCTCCTGCACTGGTAGTCAGGTGCTTTACCACTATTGCCACCTGGGAAGCCCATCAAAATGATTCATTTCAATTATTTTTTTCAATAATAAATTCTCTCACTCAAGGTGAAAAAAGCTTTCTCTATGGGTCAACTCTAGTGAGTTGGGTGAGACTACCTGTACTGCTGTGTCGATCAAGTTTGCTTTAAAGATTTTTTGATGTGGACCATTTTTAAAGTCTATTGAATTTATCACAATATTGCTTCTGTTTTATGTTTGGGGTTTTGGCTGCAAGCCATGTGGGATCTTAGTTTCCCGACCAAAGATTGAACCTGCACTCCCTGCATAGGCTGACGGATTCCTTTTTAAAAAATTTAATCCTTTTCCATCTTTTTGTTTATCTGTTTACTTTTGGCTGTGCTGGGGCTTCGTTGCTGTGCAGGCTTTTTGCTAGTTGGGGCTACTTTCGCTGTGGTGCTTGGGCTTTTTCATTGTGGTGGCTTCTCATGCTGGGGAACATGGGCTTAAGGGCTCCTCAGCTTCAGTATCTGTGGCTCCTGGCTTCTAGGACACAGGCTCAATAGTTGTGGTGCAGGGCTTAGTTGCTTGCTCCATGGCATGTGGGATCTTCCCAGACCCCTCGAGCCTGTGTCTCCTGCATTGGCAGGCAGATTCTTTATCACTGAGTCACCAGGGTAGCTCTGCAGGCAAATTCTTAACCACCGGACTGCCAGGGAAGTCCCTGATAAAATTTCTAAGGCAACGTCCAGAATGGATAGGAAAGAAGAACCGCAATTGCCTAATGATGTCTGCTTTGAGTGCAAGGAAGAAGGGAGTAACATGGACAAAAGTTCTAGTTCTTTCTTAGATGCAGTAGAAAGCTGACTTTTTTTAGAGGGGAATAGGGAAGGTCAGAGAATCCATTTGGACCACATATGCTTCTACCCCTTGGTTTATGTTACAAGAAGTCCTAACTTTTACATCATTATATCATGATGGCATAACAAAGAATAAGGCAGTGGCTCTATAAACTTGGTTTTGTTTTTTACTTTTATTTGAAATTCCATTGCACTTTTCCAGATAGTTGGTGGCAAAAAGGACTATCATTAGGCGGTGGGCTTCCCTGATGGCTCAGGAGGTCAAGAATCCCTCTGCAATGCAGGAGACACAGGAAATTTGGCTTCTGTCCCTAAGTCAGAAGATCCCCTGGAGTGGGAAACGGCAACCTGTTCCTGTCTCCTTGCTGGAAAAATCCCAAGGACAGAACCTGACAGGCTGCCGAGTCGGACATGACCAAGCACACACACACACATTGTCAGACAGTAGAGGTGTCAGGGGATGGGCAGAGAGTAAGCATAAGTGGGCAGCACAGGTTAGAGGGAAGTGTTTTTGGAAGGTGGTCTTTTTCTGGCTGGACTGTTTCTGTGGCTCTAATTCCTACAGAAATCTCACTGAGCCACTACTGAATGATCTCACTTGAATCTCGAAGTTCATTCACCACCCCCATGTAGTTTAAGGATCTTTACATGATCCAGGAGCCCACCTGGAGGGTAGCAGTCCTGCCGTGGGCTCAGTTACCAATGAGACAGGGAGGGGTACTAAGACTCCTAAGAGCATCACAGGAACAAGATGCAGGCTATCACGTGAGATCAGGAGCTGATCAAACTGGTGCTCGGAGACTGGGCAAGAGCCCAGAAGGCCAGAAAACACAAAAGGCCAGAGGCTTTCACCTTCTCCAATACAGACCAAGCCAGCCGGCTCCCCCACTGCTTCTCCAGTCCCCACCTGTGGCCTGAGCTGCTGGCAAGCCCCATGGGGCACCTACAAGCCAGTCTCCCATCCCTGGGTCCCTGGGCTGGCACGAGGCCACCCTGCACTGACTCTGCTCCAGGTGGGGGAGGAAGCCTGTTCATCTTGGCAGCTACATGGGGAGGACAGCCCGGGGCAGGAGCAGGGATGAAACGAACTTCCTCCAAGAGGCCCTGGGGGAGTCCTGAGGGCTGGAGCCCACACTGCTCTGGAGTCAGAACTTGGAGTGGTTTTAAATATTTGCCAGTGGTTCGTACTCATTACCTCACCACAGACCCAGCTGCCAGCATCTCCAAAATGTGGGGGAAGCTGAAGAGCTGAGCCACATGTNGGACTGTAGCCCACCAGGCTCCTCTGTCCGTGGGATTCTCCAGGCAAGAATACTGGAGTGGGTTGCCATTTCCTTCTCCAGAGGGTCTTCCCGACCCAGGAAAAGACCAAACTTCAGCCTCAAGTCTCCTGCACTGGTAGTCAGGTGCTTTACCACTATTGCCACCTGGGAAGCCCATCAAAATGATTCATTTCAATTATTTTTTTCAATAATAAATTCTCTCACTCAAGGTGAAAAAAGCTTTCTCTATGGGTCAACTCTAGTGAGTTGGGTGAGACTACCTGTACTGCTGTGTCGATCAAGTTTGCTTTAAAGATTTTTTGATGTGGACCATTTTTAAAGTCTATTGAATTTATCACAATATTGCTTCTGTTTTATGTTTGGGGTTTTGGCTGCAAGCCATGTGGGATCTTAGTTTCCCGACCAAAGATTGAACCTGCACTCCCTGCATAGGCTGACGGATTCCTTTTTAAAAAATTTAATCCTTTTCCATCTTTTTGTTTATCTGTTTACTTTTGGCTGTGCTGGGGCTTCGTTGCTGTGCAGGCTTTTTGCTAGTTGGGGCTACTTTCGCTGTGGTGCTTGGGCTTTTTCATTGTGGTGGCTTCTCATGCTGGGGAACATGGGCTTAAGGGCTCCTCAGCTTCAGTATCTGTGGCTCCTGGCTTCTAGGACACAGGCTCAATAGTTGTGGTGCAGGGCTTAGTTGCTTGCTCCATGGCATGTGGGATCTTCCCAGACCCCTCGAGCCTGTGTCTCCTGCATTGGCAGGCAGATTCTTTATCACTGAGTCACCAGGGTAGCTCTGCAGGCAAATTCTTAACCACCGGACTGCCAGGGAAGTCCCTGATAAAATTTCTAAGGCAACGTCCAGAATGGATAGGAAAGAAGAACCGCAATTGCCTAATGATGTCTGCTTTGAGTGCAAGGAAGAAGGGAGTAACATGGACAAAAGTTCTAGTTCTTTCTTAGATGCAGTAGAAAGCTGACTTTTTTTAGAGGGGAATAGGGAAGGTCAGAGAATCCATTTGGACCACATATGCTTCTACCCCTTGGTTTATGTTACAAGAAGTCCTAACTTTTACATCATTATATCATGATGGCATAACAAAGAATAAGGCAGTGGCTCTATAAACTTGGTTTTGTTTTTTACTTTTATTTGAAATTCCATTGCACTTTTCCAGATAGTTGGTGGCAAAAAGGACTATCATTAGGCGGTGGGCTTCCCTGATGGCTCAGGAGGTCAAGAATCCCTCTGCAATGCAGGAGACACAGGAAATTTGGCTTCTGTCCCTAAGTCAGAAGATCCCCTGGAGTGGGAAACGGCAACCTGTTCCTGTCTCCTTGCTGGAAAAATCCCAAGGACAGAACCTGACAGGCTGCCGAGTCGGACATGACCAAGCACACACACACACATTGTCAGACAGTAGAGGTGTCAGGGGATGGGCAGAGAGTAAGCATAAGTGGGCAGCACAGGTTAGAGGGAAGTGTTTTTGGAAGGTGGTCTTTTTCTGGCTGGACTGTTTCTGTGGCTCTAATTCCTACAGAAATCTCACTGAGCCACTACTGAATGATCTCACTTGAATCTCGAAGTTCATTCACCACCCCCATGTAGTTTAAGGATCTTTACATGATCCAGGAGCCCACCTGGAGGGTAGCAGTCCTGCCGTGGGCTCAGTTACCAATGAGACAGGGAGGGGTACTAAGACTCCTAAGAGCATCACAGGAACAAGATGCAGGCTATCACGTGAGATCAGGAGCTGATCAAACTGGTGCTCGGAGACTGGGCAAGAGCCCAGAAGGCCAGAAAACACAAAAGGCCAGAGGCTTTCACCTTCTCCAATACAGACCAAGCCAGCCGGCTCCCCCACTGCTTCTCCAGTCCCCACCTGTGGCCTGAGCTGCTGGCAAGCCCCATGGGGCACCTACAAGCCAGTCTCCCATCCCTGGGTCCCTGGGCTGGCACGAGGCCACCCTGCACTGACTCTGCTCCAGGTGGGGGAGGAAGCCTGTTCATCTTGGCAGCTACATGGGGAGGACAGCCCGGGGCAGGAGCAGGGATGAAACGAACTTCCTCCAAGAGGCCCTGGGGGAGTCCTGAGGGCTGGAGCCCACACTGCTCTGGAGTCAGAACTTGGAGTGGTTTTAAATATTTGCCAGTGGTTCGTACTCATTACCTCACCACAGACCCAGCTGCCAGCATCTCCAAAATGTGGGGGAAGCTGAAGAGCTGAGCCACATGTTACGGGAAGCTCCCTTCCCCACTAACTTAGCTATTTCTAGGGAGGATCCCAGAGATCAGCTGTATTGGAGAACTCGGTTAGCCCTGTGTCCAGACACCAATCATTTGTGAGCATGTACAACTTAGGCTAGAAAGATACAGGAGAGAGATAAAAGGGTTTTCCTGACTCTGAAAGTGGCTAAAATCTTAATTCAGGATTTTCTCACCTCTGTAAATCTTGAAAGAGGAAGAAACCCTCTTCTCTCTGGATAATTTCCATCTGTGTTCCAGGTGGCATGAGGGTGGAAATCATGAATCCTGGAAAGACCTTTGTCACCTGAATTATTAAGACCCTGCCCTTTTATGATATACTTTTTGTTTGCTTGTTTAAAGATCTAGGTCTTTGTTTTATGTGGCAACCAAGGCTACACGAGGGGCTTTCCTGATAGCTCAGTTGGGCCCTTTTATGATATACTTTTTGTTTGTTTGTTTAAAGATCTAGGTCTTTGTTTTATGTGGCAACCAAGGCTACACGAGGGGCTTTCCTGATAGCTCAGTTGGTAAAGAACCTGCTTGCAAGGCAGGAGACCCCAGTTTGATTCCTGGGTCAGGAAGATCCCCTGGAGAAGGGATAGGCTACCCCCTCCAGTATTCTTGGGCTTCCCTTGTGGCTCAGCTGGTAAAGAATCCACCTTCAATGTGGAAGGCCTGGTTTTGATCCCTGGGTTGGGAAGATCCCCTGGAGAAGGGAAAGGTTACCCACTCCAGTATTCTGGCCTGCAGAATTCCATGGACCGTATAGTCACGGAATTGACTATACTGTGATGGACTGTATAGTCCATGGGGTCACAAAGGGTCAGACATGACTGAGTGACTTTCACTTTCAAGGCTACGTGAAGCACAGCAGATAGGATTCGTCTTGTACATTAAGTCCTAGTAACTGAAGGAGCTGCCTGTTGTGCTGTGTTAACATCCCAAGGCCAAGTCAGGGTCCTGAGGGAAAAGCAACGATGGCTTAGCAGTGGGTGCTGTGGGTGAAAAAGGTAGGGGTGATGTCTCTCATGTCCCTACATGACATCTCAGAGTTAAATCACGGGACACCTCTCAGACACTAAATAGGGTTAAGTTCTTAAGGGTCTAGAAAATGGACAATTAACTGCTCATAAGATAAGATTTCATTATCAGTGATTTTCCCCAAGGAATCAATCATGTAGCTCCAAGATACATTATTGATTGAAGCTGTTTCCTTTTAACTTCCTGGGAAAAACAGATAGTAGCTGTCTACTCTCTCTCCTCTGTGTTGGATTCTGAGGGTTTGGTTCCTGGATCCATCCCACCTCCCGGTGGTCTCCTGGCCTAATCTTCTTGGGATCCATTCCCCACTAAACTGGTGGAGTGAGCTTTCAAAGTGGAAACCCTGACTATGTCTGTTCCTTCAGTAGCTCTCATCATTCTCAGGACACTTATTTGCTCCTAGGACAGGTTCACCTTGATCTGGTCCCTGCTTGCCTCTCCACACCCACCTCTTTCTCTTTTTCTTGGCACTTTATGTCACAGCCAAGCTCCTTCTGTGTGAAGCACTCTGCTCCACTCACAGCACCCCACCTTGGGCTTAGCTTAGTTCTTCTTTGGTGGCCTTCCTTCTGTCTCCATTTAGATCAGGTTAAAGGGTCCTCAGGACTTACTCTGCTCATTTTAACTCCATATTGTGATCACTGATTTGTCTGTCTCCCCTACTAAACCCTGGCTTCCTGGGTGGCTCAGTGGTAAAGAATCTGCCTGCAAGGCAAGAGCCATAGGAGAAATGGATTTGATCCCTGGGTTGGGAAAATCCTCTGGAGGAGGGCATGGCAACCCATTCCAGTATTCTTGCCTGGAAAATCCTGTGGAGAGAGGAGCCTTGCGAGCTACAGTCTATGGGGTTGCAGAGTTGGACATGACTGAAGTGACTCAGCACGCGTACACACCTACTAAACCCTAGGCTCTAGCAGGCAAAGACTGCATCTTATTACCTGCATCCAAACCATCAGGGCAATGGATGGCCCACAGGAAGTGCTTGGTACATATATATCAAATGAGAGAATGAATAAAGATTGGGTAGTTTTCCCAAATTCATGAACTTTACGGTGACTCAGCATGGATTATTGCTCATGATCATTGAGCTGACCACCCATTTCCTCACTGTTTCACCTCATCTGCTCTCCTGGCCCCATATGCTGCTTCTCCTAGTAACACTAGTTATTGCAAGAAACTGAGTCAGCCAAGTGCCAGTGAGGAACTATGCCAAAGTTTAGACATTCAAAGTTGTTGAATTTTAGATCTAGATGAGACCTTTCGGATTCTCCTGTGTAGCTGAGGTCTGAAAGTCAGAACTAATGGCTTATCCCTCGTCCTCTCCTCCCTCCCTCCTTCTTGGAAAATGGAGCAACCGTATTGGCTTCTATAAACACTGTATGACCAGCTTTTCCTGGTCCATATGATGAGTGATACAAAAAGTGAAGAGCATAAGGGACCCACATGCTGGTCCCAACTGTGCAGCTCTATGCAGTTCACGGATGTGAGGGCTGGACAAGAAAAAAGGCTGAGTGCTGAAGAGCTAATGCCTTCAAATTGTGGTGTTGGAGAAGATTCTTGAGTCCCGTGGAAGGCAAGGAGATCAAACCAGTCAATCCTAAAGGAAATCAGTCCTGAATATTCATTGGAAGGACTGATGCTGAAGCTGAAACTCCATTACTTTGGCCACCTGATGCAAAGAGCTGATTCACTGGAAAAGACCCTGATGCTGGGAAAGACTGAAGGCAGGAGGACAAGGGGATGACAGAGGATGAGATGGTTGGATGGCATCTTTGACTCAGCGGACATGAGTCTGAGCAAACTCCGGGAGATGGTGATGGACAGGGAGGCCTGGCATGCTGCAGTCAAGGGGTTGCAAAGAGTCAGACACGACTGAGCGACTGAGCAATGACAACAATGCAGTTCTAATTCCAAAATCCCTAAATCTGAAATTTCCTACTTTTTTTCTTTATTTTTGAAAAAATAGTGGGTAGTTGGCTCATTTGGGGGGGCTGTGAGGGGACTCACCTTATGTAGCTGTGTTTTTGTCTCATAGTAGGCCACCACAGGGATGGAGGCCCGGTAGTAGGTCTCAAGGCGCTTGGCGATGGTGGTGGTGTTGTCATCTGCCTGTGGGCTGCTCCGGCTCCTCTGGAGAAGGCGGTTGGTCATGGTGTCTGCTGAGCAGTCCATACAGATCACCAGGTGTGGGTCTCCAATCTGGGGATGGGAAGGGCGATACAATACGGTCAGGAATTCTACCCTGCAAGGCTCTGGAAAGGCTTGGGCATGCTAGTTCTTTCCTTTCTTGACCTGCTTTCTCTTGAGGTTCCAGGCCTACAACGTGACACAGCTGGGACAGGATATCACAGCTCCTCATTTCCAGGTCAGCAACTTTCCACAGAACCATTCTCAGCCTTTAGGTCACCTCGTGTAATGGAGGGGTTGTGTAGAATGCAGCCCAGTGGAGTCATAATCTGTCCTCCACAGCAGGGGGAGGGCTGTGTGTGTGTAATACTTCCTGCTCTCAGCCTTTCCTGACTTATGGAGGCAAGTTAATCACCTCTCTCTTTGTCCACCATTATATCTTATACCAGCCACCAAGAGCACAGTGTGGCTGCGTTGTATTCTGTGGAGGTCAGTAGAGCATAATGGTTGAGCATACAAAGGTTGGAGTCACGCTGCTTAGGGTCAAATCCTGGTATAGCGACTTGTCTCCAAGATGGGCTTCATTGGTTCCTTGCCTCAACATACTTTAGGCTCTTCCCGCATTGAGACATGGTGACTATTCTTCTACCTATTTGAATCTGAGCTGGACTGTGCCTATTTTGACAGACAGAATATAGTGAAAATGATGTCACCTAGTTTTGGAAGCAAGATCGTAAGAGGTTTTGCAGTTCCTGCCTGGTCAACCACCATCTATGATGTCCAACAACTTTCACTGATAAGCTGGGAGGAAGCACAAGCTAGCCTGTTCGAGAGGCCATGTGGACAGAGGTGCCTGACCAGTCGTTATGCAGACATCCCAGCCCCTGCTCCAGACCTGTCTACTTAGTCTTACCCACTATCTGACTGCAACAGAATAATGGAGCCCATCAACCCCCAGAAACCTATTAGAGAAAATAACAAATGAAGTTACTAACCGTGTCTCGCAACTTCTCTGCACCTTAACTTTCTCATTTGTGTGATGAGGATGATCACAGAATTGCTGTAAGAATTAGGTGGCTCAGTAGTAAAGCACCGCCTGCCAAGCAGGAGATGCAACTTTGATTCCTGGGTCAGGAAGATCCCCTGCAGAAGGAAATGGCAACCCACTCCAGTATTCTTGCCTGGAGAATTCCATGCACAGAAGAGCCTGCCAGTCCATGGGGTCTCAAAGAGTTTGACATGACTTAGTGACCAAATGGCAGCAGTAATGTAAGTAGATTGCTTAGGATAGAGCAAACTGTAAGTATCAGCTACTATGCTTATTGGAGTCCCAGGTGACTCGGTGGTCAAGAATCTGCCTGCCAGTGTAGGAGACACAGGAGAAATGATTTGATTCCTCAGTTGGGAACATCCCCTGGCAGAGGAAATAGCTACCCACTTCAGTATTCTTGCAGACAAAATCCCATGAACGGAGGAGCCTGGCAGGCTACAGTCCATGGGGTTGCAAAAGAGTCAAACACGACTGAGCGACTTAGCATGCACTGTGCTTATCTCCCATATGAGCTACAACCTCTGTGTTCAGGGGTTAGGAATGCTCAGCTCCTGGCCCTCAAGGCCAAGGAAGAAATGGATAGACAGGAAAGTGAAGCGATGAGCTCTACCATGATTCTAAGAGGTTGACTGCACAAGGACAGTAGCTGGAAGCAGCCCACAGGGCCCAAGGGTAGGGCCTGGAGGTGGCGGGGTGAGGGGGGCGGTGGCGCAGAGGGAGTGTGCAGAATGGCTGGGGCATGGGTATATCCAGCCTTATCCAGTAGATAATAAATAAATTTGTTCCTGAACGAATGATAGTGATATGACCAATAGCATGACTCTTGCCATTTCTCCATCCTTCCCTTAAAGGCTTCTTTTGCTTCTGATGCCTCTGGAAGACACCAACCTTGTCTCTACTACCAGTCCCAACTCTGGATCAAAAGGAACTGTTGCTCCCTTCTGATCTGGCAATGAAAATGAAGTCTTATGCTCCACCATGGAAAGCCTTGGGAAGGATGGGAACAAAGTCAGGGTAGGGGAGTACTTGAGGACAACACAGAGTCATAAGTTGTCTGTGTTGTTCTATGATTTATCTTCCCACTCTGAAGGAAGTACTTTAAGGAACAGAGTAGAAAAGTTCTCCAAAATCTAAAAGGGTGAAATAAACCTCTGGGACATGTCATCTAATTTTTCTGACTTTATTAATTGGAAGAAAAAAAAGAGCATTTGAGCAGTATGAAAGCTGGGTGAAAGTTTAGAAGACAATGACCTATTTCCACCAGCAGAGGGCAAGCTTGAGAGGCCGGCTAGGGTTTAGTTACAGAGTTTGGCTTCTGGAACAGTTTCTGACTGGGGTTGTGTTTGGAGACTAGGATATTTTTCTTATTGTGGGGATTTTCAGGCCACTCATGGGGACACAAAAGACAATTCCTGGACTCATTTAGGTACACACAGAGATTATGTGTGTCTGAGCAGGATCTGACCATAAATAAGTGGAGGACAGAGAGGTTGATTCCACCCAGAAAGTATGGGTTGTGGACAAGCAGCTCAGGCTTCATCTGGGAGCTTGTTAGAAATGCAGAGGGTCAGGTGCCACTCCCAACCTGCTGAGTCTGCATTTTAAGAAGATCCCCAGGTGATTCTTCACAAAATAAGACCTTGAGAAGCTGCTCCACCCAGCCATTTCCTCCTGCCAAGCCTGGGGTTAGACCTGACCTGTCTCTCCTGGAGTCAGCAATCTCTCCTTACATAAAAAGCTATCAAGCAATTATTCTATTTGAAAATGGCCTATATAGATTTTAAGTTTTAGAAGTTTTAAGTGAAGTGAAAGTCGCTCAGTTGTGTCAGACTTTTTGCGACCCCATGAACTATACAGTCCATGGAATTCTCCATGCCAGGATACTGGAGTAGGTAGCCTTCCCCTTCTCCAGGGGATCTTCCTGACCCAGGAATTGAACCAAGATCTCCTGCATTGCAGGCGTATTCTTTACCAACTGAGCTATCGGTTTTATCTGCAACTTCAGGGAAGCCCTAGAAGTTTTAGGCTTACGTGAAAAACTGAGCAGATGATACAGCGAGTTACCATATATCTTTCCCCCTTCCTGGTTTCCCCTATTATGTCTTTCAGTTCAGTTCATTTCAGCCGCTCAGTCATGTCTGACTCTTTGTGACCCCCATGGATTGCAGCACACTGCAGGCTTCCCTGTCCATCATCAACTCCCGGAGCCTACTCAAACTCCCCCAGGGGCTCTTCTGGACCCAGGGATTGAACTCGTGTCTTCTACATCTCCTGCAATGGCAGGAAGGACGTCCTAATGAAACAATACCGAAATGTTAACCGAAGTCCATAGTTGACACTAAGGTTCATTCTTTGTGTGGTGTATTCTATGGGTTTTGACAACTGCATAATGTCATAATCCAACATTATAGCAATGATATAGTTCCACCCTCTAAACATCTTCTGGGCTCTTTCTATTTAATTCCTCCCTCTCTCTCCTCCCTAACCCTGCAACTACTGATGATTTTACTGTTCTATAGAATTGCCTTTCCCAGAATATCACATTGTTGAACTCATACAGTGTACACCTTTTCAAACTGGCTTCTTTCACTTAGCAATGTGCATTGAAGTTTCCTCCAAGTCCTTTCATGGTTTCAGAGCTCATTTCTTCCACGGATGCTTTTAATGCCTGAAAGTTTTTGAAAGGTTTGAATGAAACACCACTGAACTATTTTTCAGAATATTTGGTATATTCCTTTAGAAAGTTCCTTGGAGTAGCTCTGCCTCTTTCACCCTGGACCATGGTTAGTCTCTAATATCCCACGGGTGGGAGGGCAGAGAGCTCAGTCCTTGTCTGGATGAACCATAGAGACTTACGGACAACTCCATGTCCCCAGTGCCCACTCCCCTGCTGGTTCCCTGGAATTCTGCCTCAGCAGCATGGCATTCTTCATGGTCTTTGGGTATTCAAGAGACCCTTATTAGAGCACACATGCCCTTTAAAAGACATTGAGATGTGTAAGAACATTTTGGCAGCTGACATACTGTGCCGTCTTGCTAACGGGAGGAAATGGAGACCTACACAGGTCAACTTGCCTAAGATCACAGTTAGTGACAGTTTTGAGTCTGCTGTGTGTAACTCCAAAAGCTTGGCCGGGAGAGGAGGTGGGGTAGGAAAAGAAGTGAACAGTGTCAGAGGCCATTTCATTTTGCAAACTTGCTCATGCCGTCTCCGGGGCTCTAATTGGGATCAGCATTCACCCTCCTGAGAGCAGCCCACCAGGATGAGGATGTCAGCTGACTTGTGATGGTAATTTCAGCAGTTGGAGCACGAAGAGGCATTCACCCTCCCTTCTTTGCCAGGGAATGGCGACCTACTCCAGTATTCCTTCCTGGAGAATCCCTTGGACAGAGGAGCCTGACGAGCTATAGGCAAAGAATAGGACACAACCGAGCAACTAACAATTTCATTTTCAGGGCTTCCCTAGTGACTCAGATGGTAAAGAATCCACCTGCAATGAGGGAGACCTGGGGTTTGATCCCTGAGTCAGGAAGATACCCTGGAGAAGGGAATGGCACCCCACTCCAGTTTTCTTGCCTAGGAAATCCCATGGACAGAGGAGCCTGGCAGGCTACAGTCCATGGGGTCTCTAAGAGTTGGACACGACTAAGCGACTAAGCACAAACATAAACAGAATCACTGACTCTGTAGATGAAAAGTGTTATGAGACAGTTAAGAGCAGTCAGGCAGAGGGATATACTATCATTATCCACACATCCAGGAAACTCGTCTTTGTAGTCAGGCTAAGGGCAGAATTTCAGCTAAGAACCTCTTGGGAGGGAAAGGAAAGAGCTAACCCATGCATTTTACTTCTGTTAATATGTGTTTAGTTTGGCTGCTGAGGAGTAACTGTTGAGTTAACATAGGAAAGCATTTCATTCTCACTACAGGGAGTTGGGCTGAGTACATACTCTGCTTGAGATGATAATAATCTATAAAGTGGGGATAATAATACCTCTTGAACATTATTGTAAAGATTAATATAATGATATAGGCAAAGCATATAGTTCAGTTCCTGGCACATTTTAAGTGCTCAAAAAAATAACAGTTATTATTTAGATAGCTGTGTGTTCTGTATGACTTTAACTGCATGAAAATAGGTAGAACCAAGACAGGAAGAACAGACAACAGGTTATTTCTGGGTGGTTAGTTAGTCTTTGTTTTACATTTTCCTGTATTGTCTCATATCTATATAATTTCTATTTCTATAGTCAGAAAAAATACATATAATTTTGGGAAAAAAAGGCAACAATTTATTGAACACCATATGCAGGCATATACATAAGTAAGGCCCATTTCAAGGATTTCATCCAATCTTCCCAGCAAGCACTGAAGCTATTTTCCCTTTTTTTAATTGAACTATAGTTGACATACAATATTATGTTAAGTTTCAGGTGTACTGCATGGTGATTTAATGTTCATATACATTATGAAGTGATCACCACAATTTTTACCATCTGTCCTTGTACAAAGTTATTACAATATTGCTGACCATATTCTCTATGCTGAATATTACATTCATGTGACTTACTTATTATATAGCTGGAGGTTTGCCCATTCCCCCACTCCTTACCTTCTGAAAACCTCCCATTGGTTCTCTGTATCTATGAGTTTATTTTTGTTTTATTTTGTTTGTTTGTTTGTTTTTTAATTTCACACATAAGTGATATCATACAGTATTTGTCTTTCTCTGTCTGACTTATTTAGCATAATAATCTCTAGATGTATCTATGTTGTTGCAAATGGCAAGATTTCTTTCTTTCTTTTTTTTTTTTTGGTAATTGTTGGAGGTATTCATTTTCTTTTTTGAAAAATAATTTTATTTACGTATTTATTTTTGGCTGATCTGGGTTTTTATGGTTGCGCAGGCTTTTCTCTAGTTATGGTGAGCAGGGGCTCCTCTCTAGTTTCGGTGCATGGGCTTCTCATTGCAGTGGTTTCTTTTGCTGCAGACTGTGAGCTCTTGAGCTCATGGGCATCAGTAGTTGCAGCTCTGGGCTCTAGAGCACAGGCTTGATGGCCATGGTGCAGGGCCTTTGTTGCTTCGTGGCAGTAGATCTTCCCAGACTGCAGATCAAACCTGTGTCTCTTGCACTGGCAGGCAGATTCTTTACTACTGAGCCAGCAGGGAAGCCCAGCTATTTTCTATCTATATTTTATAGAGAAGGAAACTGAACTATGTATAGTTAAATGACTTGTCATGGACATATGAAGCCAGGCTCTGAATACAGGGCTGTGAACACGAAGTCACTGTAACCAGGAGTTCACAGATGTGGTGAGAGATGGGGATGTGGTTAGAAACCCTAGCTCCTCTATATTACCTCTCTTTCTCTTTCACACACATGCACACACACACACAGACACACAGACAGACACACAGACAGACACACAGACACACAGACACACACAGACACACACACACACACACACAGAACCTTCCCTTACGCTTTGCTGGATACTAAAGGCACAGATGTTTAACTCACTGGGGGTAAAGCCAGGCTTGGGAACAGAAGATAGGGTGGGAATAGAAGAGTCACACACAGACTTAGCCCTAAGCTACAGACATGAGTTAGCATTTGGCCTTTAGTAGTGTTATAGCCAAGCAGATCCTCAAAGGACCTGCCCCTCAGAGCAATAAGCTACAGGTATGCAAAAGCATCAGCCTGACTAACTAAACTGGATGTTTTTCAGCAACAGATGGTCCCAAGCATCAGGCACATCAGTCTCTGGGATATAGAGAGGCTGCTGAGATGTTTGTGTGTTGGGAAACCATCCACAGGCCCGAATGGGCTTCAAACAGAGTTGCAGGCCTGACAGGTACACGAGGAACACTCACTGTGCTCCCAACCAGGCTGATTACTCTGATTCTCTGGGGTAAAATTGTTCATCTGTATTTGTTTTTGCCAAATTTCAAATGAGTTGCTTGCTGGCAATTTGGAGGGTGCTATACAAATGATGGGGTCCCTTCAGGGCATAAGTGAGTCAACAGCGGCTCATTCTGCACTTGTAGCGTCTGCATCGTTGTTCGTCTGGTCAGGTTTAAAAGCAGGTGTTTGTTTTGGAAGGGGGCATGTATTCTCTTCACGTGAGCTGAACCGATATTAGAATCTTCTAAATTGCTGTATCCAGGGGCAAATCAAGATCATGCTTGATCTTGGTGAATTTGTGCCAGGAGAACGTGAAAGACTGTCTTCATAGACAACTCACTTGAAGGTCATCGGCTAGGGCACTTGTATATTTTAGCAATGGCTACATGAATTTTAGCATTGATTGAAACTACCCATTTATCACATTGGTGACTCTTTCTCACTCCTAAGTTCCACTTAGGGGTGTCAGTGTCTCTTCTCTGACACTTTCTAAAACCTGTCTGAATGGGGCCCACAGTGGGGAAGGAAGTTTTGCTTTACATCAGGAAGACTGTATGGATGATCTGAGTTCTTACTTACCAATTAGAAAAGTTAGGAGAATAAAGTAAGAAAAGAAAGGAGAATAAAGAACACATTTTTGTTGTTTGCACACAGTAGTTGACAAAAACGATGCTTATTTTTGCCCACATCTTGTTTATCACACTTGGCCATTTGGGGGTTTCAGAAGAAGAGTCTACTACCACTGAGAGCGATGAAAAAGAAGACACTGGAAAGGATGTTTTCCCCAGGACTTCCAAGCAAGTTCATGACCTGTCCTGACCCTCCTAAAGACCCTGCTAGGACTTTTGGACCTTAAGTTCACAGGCAAGGTCAAGTGTGAAATATCCTGGTGGGGTACAGCCATCTTGAAGCCTGAACCTCAGTCAACATTGCTGATGGGAGGCCTTTAGCACTCATCTCCCCCGCCCCCCTTTTAAGGTTTTGCTCCCTTGTGTTTTAATGTTTACAAAACGGCCAATCCCCACTCAGCAGGGAGCCCCTCATGGGCCCAATCACACTTTCCTCTTTTCTGAATTTCTCCTCACCCCTTGGATTTACACAGGCCCTAATTCTGAAGTGTGCCAGGAAAGATGCCTTTATTCCTCAGTTATTCAGAGTATTCCCAGGAGACTTGTTCATGACCTAGATGCTGGCTAGCTCAGAACAAAAATGTAAGACAGTCCACAGAAGACTTAATATTGTTAAGATGTTAAGATGTCAGTACTGCCAAAGTGATCTACAGGTTTAACACAATCTCTATCAAGTTCCAAAGGCTTTTTTTTTTTTTTTACAGAAATAGAGATAATTTTGCCCTAAAATTCTTGTGGAATCTCAAGAGACCCTGAATAGCCAAAGCAATCTTGAAAAGAATAAAGTTGGAGGGCTCACACTTCTTGATTTAAAACGTTATTACAAAGCCACAGTAGTCAAAATACTGTGGTACTGGCATAAAGTCAGTAATTTAGATCAATGGAATATAATAGAGAGCTCAGAAATAAACTCTCACATATATTGTCAAATGATTGTTGACAAGGATACCAAGGCCATTCAGTGGTGAAAAAAGTCTTTTCAGACAATGGTGTTGGGACAACTGTTTATCTACATTCAAAGAATGGAGTCGGACCCTTATGTCATACCACATACAAAACTTAGGTCAAAATGGATGAAAGTGCTAAATGTAAGAGCAAAAACTACAAAATTCTTAGAAGAAAACATAGGGGAAAATCTTCACGACACTGGATTTGGCAATAATTTCTTGGACACAGCACCAAAAGCACAGGAGACAAAAGCAAAAATAGATAAATTGGTTTATATAAAAATTATAATCCCATGGGCAGAGGAGCCTGGTAGGCTGCAGTCCATGGGGTTGCTAAGAGTTGGACATGACTGAGCGACTTCCCTTTCACTTTTCACTTTCATGCATTGGAGAAGGAAATGGCAACCCACTCCAGTGTTCTTTCCTGGAGAATCCCAGGGAAGGGGGAGCCTGGTGGGCTGCCGTCTATGGGGTCGCACAGAATTGGACACGACTGAAGCGACTTAGCAGCAGCAACAGCAGCAAACTGTGCATTAAAGGACACAATCAACAGAGTGAAGAGGCAACGATCAACTGGACAACAAGACCCAAACAACCCAGTTAAAAAACAGGAAAAAGACTTACATAGACATTCTTCAAAGAAGACATATTAATATAAATGGCCACTGAGCACATGAAAAGAGGCTCAGCTTCATTAATCATTAGGAAAATGCAAACCAAAATTACAATGACACCCATTAGGACGGTAACTGTGAAAAAAACAGACAGTATGTGAGGGTGTGGAGAAACTGAAACTCTTGTACATTGTTTGTGGGAATGTAAAATGGTACAGCCACTGTGGCTGACAGTATGTATGTGTATGTATTGATTCCTCAAAAAATTAAGAATAGAATTAGCATATGATCCAGCAATTTCACTTCTGTGTATATACCCCAAAGAGTTGAAAGCAGAGTCTTGAAGAGCTATTTGTATACCCACGTTCATAGCAGCATTAATTACAACAGCCCCAAAGTGGAAGTAACCCAAGTAGCCATCAATGAATGAATGGCTAAACAGAATATTATTCATCCTTAACAAGGAGGGAAATTTTAACATATGCTACAACAGGAATGAAACTTGAGGACAGTATGCTAAGTGAAAAATAAGCCAGGGGCAGGACAAATGTGTCGGATTCCATGTATGTGAGGTACACAGAGTAGCAGTCATTTCATAAAGACAGAGAGTGAACAGTGTTTCCAGGGACTGAGAGGACAGGGCAGTGGGGAGTTATTGCTCAAAGAGTGTGGAGCTTCAGTTTTGCAAGATGGTAAAAGTTGTGGAGATTGGTTGCACAACAGTACAAATACACTTCACATGTCTGAAGTAGACACTTAATATTAGTTAAGATGGTAAATTTGATGTTCTATAAATATACAGAACATGGTAAAATATTACGGTGATTTAAAAAAAACTAGAAGAATCCTCCCAATTCCATTTTGTAAAAAAAGTAAAAGTAAAGTTAAAGTAAAGTAAAAGTAAAGTAAAGTAAAAGTTCATTTATCTGTGTCCAACTCTTTGCAATCCCATGAACTATAGCCCACCAGGCTCCTCTGTCCATGGAATTTTCCAGGCAAGAATACTGGAGTGGGTTGCCATGACCTTCTCCAGGGGATCTGCCTGACACAGGGATTAAACCTGGGTCTCCTGCATTGCAGGCAGATTCTTTACCATCCGAGCCACCAAAAAAGCCTAAAATGATACTCCTAACATCATTTTGTAAAAAAGTGGTTAATTATATCAAGGTCTGGGCTCTTAAAGTAGTTTGTTTAGTGGGAAAAAGCTCATTAGAATTCTGTTGTGTGAATTCTAATGAACTACCTGGAACTGCTACAGTCTCAGGCTTTGCACACAGATCTGTTTCTCCCTGCTCACTGCTATCTTGACAAAGGCTCCTGAGTTGAGAGGAAGAAAGTCAGCACTGGGGGTCAGGGCCACACTTGCCAACTAGGGCAGGAAAGTTTTTCTCTGATTCTGATTGCAAGTAGGAAATGCAAGGGAGGGTTAGCAATTGTCCTTTAAGTATTTAGATGCCATCTAAGGAAATTAAAACAGAGGCTCAAAAAGAGGTTACAGTAACCCCAGGAGACATAAAGGTACAATTCCTCTCAATCAACATTGAAGTTAGAGGTAGATGGAGATGGGCCTCCCAAACCTTAGTCCTGCCAGTAGTCGCTACTTACCAATGAGTAGACGCTTACTAGCTGTGTGACTGTGGGCAAGTCACTTAACCTCTCTGGGCTTAATTCATCACCTTAACCGTGAAGAAATATCCCCTTTCTCTATCTAAAAGGTTATTAAAAATGTATCAAAGGAAATTATATAATAAAATATTTTAAAACTAGTCTAAAGAGATCTCTATATAAATATTAATTCTTGTAGGCTCTGGAGTCTTTGTTTAACAAACGGGGACAGTTGTTCCCCTCTTGTTTGCACGAGAGGGACAAATTAGAGATAATGTATGTCAAGCATGTAGCACAGGACTCAGCCCAGAGCGGGCTCTATAAATGATGGCAGTGCTTTTTGCTTCCTGCTGTTCTCCTGTGAGTGGCCTCCCAGTGAAGGGGGTGGGCCTCGGGCATATGTCTGGTTTTGCCTGTCCAGGATCCGTTCTCCCTGCCTTCTTCTCAGAGCATCCTATCTGTCTCAGGTAATTCCCTTCCCTTTCTCAGTCCATGTGGTTCAGGTGTGGTACCCATTTTCCCTCCTGTTCTCCCATCTTTGCCCTGGTCCTCCAGGCTGAACCAGGATATCCCTGGATAATCCACAGTGATTACTTCAGTGATGGGCCCAGGACCTGACAATCCAGGATAATGAAACAAAACTCTGGATTCTTTTTTTTTTTTTTTTGCTGGACCCACTGGAGAATAGAAACACTTTTGTGATGTCACTTAGATGATAGAATATGTCTCTAACAGGAAGAAAATGAGGCCAATGAAAAGAAAAAAAATCCAAGAAATGGACAAAGTCAGATGACTGACAAGCAAGTTTGAATACATGAATCCACTAAAGTGTGAACTACCCTTAGAGGTTTTAGTACTTGAACAATAAATCTACCACAGCATCCCCACCCTCCATGCGCCTCACTTTTTTGCTGAATTTCTGCCATTTGTAATAGAAAGTTTTGTTGAATAGAATTGACAGACTTTGAATTTATTCCCTCAGCTTCCACGATATCCCCTATTTGTCTTCTGGGATGATCTCCATAGCAACACTCACCCTACGTCCAAACTCTTCTCCTTGCTTCACTTCCCGAGGATAGCCGTCAATCAGGAAGCCCTTAGTGTTGCTGAGGCTGGCCACCATGGCCTCCTTCAGGAGCTCCAGAATGATGCCCTGGAGCAGAGGGAGAGCGGTCAGGATCCAGACTCTTCCACAGAGCAGCTCTGGGGTTACCAAAGGTCTCCCAACCATCCCATCATGGTAAGGGGGAGAAATATACTAGTTAGATTAACAGTGGATGGCAATATCCTGTATTTCATCAACTATAAATCTCAGCCCCCCTACCACCCAATTTTAATGTCTATGGAACTGATAGGTATTTTACAATTAGCACTGGGTCAAAGTCTGTTGATGTTTTTTCTTACTGGTAAATTTTAATTGTTAAGGTTTTGGGGGATTGCCTAAAAATAGTGGTATGTTAAATTAGGTGAAATATGGTACTGTATTTCAAGCAGTAGCACTCCTTGAATTAGGCCCAGTGGCAGTTTAAAACTAGACAAAACATGGTATAAAATGTGCTTCAGTGTTTATTTTTTTTCCTGGTAAATATTTTGTAAAATTTGACATGACATGCACTGACTTGAGTAGACTTTCAGTAGACATGAAGTAGCATTTTCTAGCAATATCACTTTGTTAAAAATTTTGATTTAACTTGTGCTTATAGAAAACAAGGAAGCTACCAGCTACCCAAATGGGGGGAATTCCTTGTGTTCTCTGGGTCCCTGGCTACCTCTGACTTTCAGCAGGGGCTGGGGAATGCAACTATCACAAAGAGCAGTCAGAATCTATCCCCAGATAATAATGAATTAAATCCTCATGAAGTTTATATTTTAGTGAAAAATAGATACTAGATGAACCAATAAATATATAAAAATAATCAGAGAAAGCTACTAGGAACAAAATTAAAGCAGATCAGAAGAAGCAGATTGTTAGAGGTGCTGTTTTTAGATGGGCTATGCAGGCCTCTTTGATAGACAGTGATATTTAAGTAGAGATCTGGGTGAAGTAAAGGAGCAAGCTATATGCATATATGAAAGAAGGGCACTCAGGCTGAGGAAATAGACAGTGCAAGGGCCCAGAGGCAGGAGCAGTCTGGCCTGCGGGAGGAAGAATGGGGGTGTGGGTTGGGTGAGAGGAAATGTGAGAGTCATGGAAAAGAGCATTGGAGAGCAAGCTGGAGTCCAGAGCCATGCGAAAGTCTCTGGATTTCCTTCAAAATGTGGTGAGGAGCTGGTGGAAGGTTCTGGGAAGGGAGATAAATGTTTTTAAGAAATCACTCTGGCTGCTGTGAAAAGAGTAAACTGTAGGGGAAAAAGAGTGGGTAGAAGGAGGCCTGTTAAGAGGCAACTACAGGACTTCCTTGGTGGTAGAGTGGCTAGGAATCCGCTGACCAATGCAGGTAACATAGGTTTGATCCCTGGTCCAGGAAGAGGCCACTTGCCTGGGAGCAACTAAGCCTGTGCCTACAACCACTGAAGCCTGTGCGCTCTGGGGCCTTTGAGCCACCACTACTGAGGCCACCTGCGGCAACTACTGAAGCTCGCTTGCCTGGAGGCTGTGCTCCACCTCGATGAGAAACCCAAGCACTGCAACAAAGAGTAGCCCCTACTCGCTGAAACTAGAGAAAGTCCTCAAAAAGCAACGAAGACCCAGTGTAGCCAATATAAATAAGCAGATTAGTAAATAGATCTCCAAAGCTTAAAAAAAGAAAAAAAAGGAAAGAGACAATTGTAGTGGTCTGTTTCCTTTTTGAGTACCATTCTGGCTTCCAGGTGGGAAACAGACTGTAGCTGGTTAAAGAGGAAGCGAGAAGCTCTCTTAGCTAATAGGGGCTGCACGGGCATGCCCTGGCTACAGAGCCTAGTGTGAGAGTTAGTCTGGACGGGATGAATGTTTTATGATACCCATGGCATCCAGCCTCTCAGATATGGATAGTGACTTGAAAACAACAAAAAAGATAAATAAAAGGAATATTCTTCGACTACCCAAGGAAGATAACAAATTTCATGTTAATGCCATTATACCTCTCAGAATGAGACCAAGACATTATTTTCTGTTTTTCAGAGGTTTCTAAAGTCCTTTGGACTGCAAAGAGATCAAATCAGTCAATCCTAAAGGAAATCAATCCTGAACATTCATTGGAAAGACTGATGCTGAAGTTGAAGTTACAATACTTTGGCCATCTTATTGGAAGAGCCAACTAATTGGAAAAGACCTTGATGCTGGGAAAGATTGAGGGCAGGAGGAGAAGCAGGCAACAGAGGATGAGATGGTTGGATGGCATCATCAACTNAAAGGAAATCAATCCTGAACATTCATTGGAAAGACTGATGCTGAAGTTGAAGTTACAATACTTTGGCCATCTTATTGGAAGAGCCAACTAATTGGAAAAGACCTTGATGCTGGGAAAGATTGAGGGCAGGAGGAGAAGCAGGCAACAGAGGATGAGATGGTTGGATGGCATCATCAACTCAATGGACATGAGCTTGAGCAAGCTCCAGGAGATGGTGAAAGACAGGAAGCCTGGCGTGCTGCAGTCCACGGGGTTGAAAAGAGTTGGACACGGCTTAGCAACTGAACAATAACAACTAATTCTAGATCCAGGTTCTGCTGCACCAAGATCATTTCTGCTTTGAAGCTTTTAACTCTAAAGCAGGGACAAATTTTAGGAAAAAGTATGAAAGAGGTTACATTCAAGGGACCGGCAGAGCAACAAGACAGAAGGAACCAGGGCCTGGGCAACGTGGTCCGGCAGATGGGCCTCTGCTCTGGACCTCCTGCCTGCCTCTGGATTGTTAAAAGAAACCAAATACGGCATTGTCCTTTTTGAGTTTCTTTGTTTCTGAAGCTTAGATTAATGGCAGTACTTCCAAATCTCTCCTGCCAAAAAAGGCAGCTGTTGCTTACTGAGGGCACCAGCTCTCCACGTTCCGTGACGTTTCTGATCAACTTGCTTCTTTCAGATTCTGATGACAGCTCATTCCGCAGGAGCTCGCCAGTCGAGAGGTGTGTAAATCCATATTTTTCCGCCAGCTTTCCACACTGTGTGCCTTTGCCAGAGCCTGGGCCACCTAGAAAAGAAGTCATGGATCAGACATCCATCCTGAATCTGGTGCCCTGTTCCGGGCTGTAGTCACACAGTGAGCAGGCTTCAGTGCTTGCTCCACCAGTGTGGACTGAGGCCTGCTGACCTACGGGGGGCGTGTTGGGAGCCATGGACACAGTAGCGAACAGGACACTGACCTCGCCCTCAAAGACTGTGTCCATGGAGGGCAGAGAGTGTTACAGACAACAGCAGTCACTACAGGTAGTCTAGTGGGGAGGAGTGCAGAGGGCGCAAAGGAGGGTCCACAGTCCCAATCTGGGGGACACGTTTAGCAGATAAGTTTCCTGGGGCCCTGAATCTGCTCATGCACAAAGCAGGGATTACGGTGCCTGATATATGGTGACCGCTCAACAAAGGCTAGCCGTTACTTTTTATTTTCGTAATTCAGAAAATAATGCCAGCAATTTTAATTTAATCTAGAGACAGTTACTTTATTCACAAATATTTAGATTAATAGCATTTTGCTATATCAAATGAGGAGTACCGCAGTTTGGATAAATCCTGACACAGAAACAATTAAGACCCACTGTGACTAACTCTGGGAATCAGGCTGTTACTCCTAAAGAAGCCACAGTCTTTAATTTGTGGTTGTTAGTCACTACTTTTAAAATCAGTTGTTTTCAAATTTATGGTTACCAAAGAGGCAAGGTGGGGGGGATAAATTAGGAGTTGGGGATAAACATACACATGCTAGTATATATAAAATAGATAACCCACAGGGACCTACTATATAGCATAAAGACCTCTACTCAATATTTTATAACAACCTATAAGGGAAAAGAATCTGAAAAAGATAGATGAATATATATGAAAACTGAATCCCTGTGCTGTACACTTGGAACTAGCACAATGTTGTGTATCAACTCTACTTCAATAAAAAATTGTTTTTACAAATATCGTATACTAATGCATATATATGAAATCTAGAAAGATGGTACTGATGAACCTATGTCAGGGCAGCAATGGAGACAAAGACATAGAGAAGAGACTTATGGACACGGTGGGTGCTGAAAAGGGGAGGGTGGAATGAATGGAGAGAGTAGCATGGAACTATATACACTAACTACGTAAAGTAGATAGCCAGTGAGACCTGGCTGTATGGCTCAGGGAACTCAAACAGGGGCTTTGCGACAATCTAGAAGGGTGGGATGGGGAGGAAGATGGGAGCGAGGTTCGGGAGGGAGAGGACCTATGTATACCTATGGCTGACCTATTGGTATACATAGGTATATGGTGTATACATAGATATGTATACATAGGTATATATATATAGAGAGAGAGAGGTATATATGGTGTAATATAGGTATATATGTATATACACATATACATACATGTGTGTATATATATATATATATATATACATTTGTATACCTATGGTATACATAGGTATATGGCAGAAACCAATACAATATTGTAATTTTCCTTCAATTAGAAATTAAAACAAGATTTAAAAAGAAAAAAATTGTTTTCATTTTCAAATAATCATAAAGTTACAGACGAGTTATGAGTACAAAGAACTTTCTGAAACATTTTAGAATCAGCTGCCAACCTGATGCCTCCTCGTTAGAGAACACTTTAATGTCATTTCCTCCAGACAAGGCGCCAAGCACATCCTCCTACATGACTACATCTTTGGACCTTATTCCCATGTGGATGAAACTGTCCCAGTCGCCTCAGTAGTGTCCCCTGAAGCCAGTGGGTCAAGTTTAGAATCAGTGCTGCCTTTCGTTGTCATGACTTTCTGGCCCTCTTTCATGGGCCAGCTCCTCTGTATTTCATTGACACTTTGGAAGATTATCAATAGTTATTTTACAGGATGTCCCTCAGCATGAATTTTTCTATTGTTTTCTAGCTACTCATACTCAGGATCTCCCATATTCCTTTGATGAACATTACATCCTGATTCTTTCCTTGTCTCCCCCACCAAGTTGCAAGATTTTGCACCTTAGAAAATATTAATAGCTAACTTTTGCCAAGTGCTTACTGTACTGGTCACTGTTCTAAGCACTTTACGTGTATTAATTTTAAATAATCTGAACAGAGGCAGACATTGGTATTATTCCCATTTTACAGATGGGGAAGTAGAGTCACAAAGAAGTTAACTGCCTTAGGTGGCATGGGTAAGTAAGTAGCAAGTCTAGGATTCGAAGCCTGAAATTTGGCTGAGAGGTGTTCCCTCCCCATTCGGCTGCTGTGCCCAGGGTTACCTGCCAGTTTCAGGTCCTCATGCTCTTAGTGTACAGCAGGCACCCTGCCTCTGTGTGGGGCAAAGGGTGAGGCTTGGGGTCCAGCAGACCCATGAGCAGGATGATTTGCCTGAAAGGCATGTCACTTCCCAGGTTCTGTGGCTTCCCTTTCTCCAACTGCTTAGAGTGGCATTTGTAGCTTCTAGGAGCTAGTTCCATTCAGCCTCTCCAACTTTTTTCTACATTTCTTATCCTCACCCTACATTGTCCTGTCCAACCACAGACTCTCCTTTCATCAAGACATACTTGAAAAACCACTTTTCTAATTGTGAGACAATTGCAGATTCACATTTGTAAGAATAATATAGAGAGATCCCATGAATCCTTTACCACTCTCCCTAGGGATGACATTTCCCACAAATACATCACATCACAGTATCACAGAGAATTAGCACTGATGTAATACAGAAGTAGAATATTCCCATCGGTGCCAGAGTCCCTTATGCTGTCCTTTCATAGCTACACCCACTTCTCTCTACACATACAACTCCTCCATCCTTAACCTCTGGCAACCACTAAATCTGTATATAATTTTGTCATTTCGAGAGAATTGTATCAGTGGAACCATAGGCATCAAGATATAGTTTTCCAATTTTTGCTCTTCCCATCCTCAGCCTGGATGGCTTCCACTTTCTACTCCATCAGGATTCTATTCATCCCATGGGTCTGGATCCAATGTTTCCCCCTTCCAGCAGGAATCAGCCTGTCCCCCTCACCTCTCCTGGGGTGAGTGATGTAACCCCTACTTGGGTATCACTTGGTCTAGGTCTTCCACCAGACCGTCTGCCCCACAGCATATACACAGTACCTGGCCATGGTAGGTGCTTCTTAATGCTTGGAGGATTTCCCGGTTAAAAGGAAATATGTAACACTGAAACGTGAAACATGATTGAGGTTTTAGCATGGTAGTGAGCGCTTGCAACTTGTTCTGTAATTTTCCGGTCTGGCCTCTCTTCATCTTCAAAACTCCTCTCTCGGAACAACTGGCAACAAACCTCTTGATGGGCAATACTTGTGGCCCCTCATTAGTGGAAGGGCCTCTCACTCCCTCTCTTTTGCCTTGGCAGCGAATCCAGGAAACGTCCCCGCTTTGACTTCTGCTCATTTGTAGAGCTGCTCTTGACCAAATGGGAAGTGTTCAGAGCACTCGCTGTATTGTCATGGTGGCCGAGATGTACTAGGAAAACAGCAATTACAGAGGCTCGTAAAAATAATGCAGACCACTTAGCAGGAGAGGCTGACTGCCGGCTGATGCTAGCAGCACCGTGACTCCTGTCTCCTGGGACAACAGGGATGGAGAGTGGGCACAAGGGAGGCCACTCTGGGCAGAAGTGCTTCCAGATAAGGAGGGAGGGAAACAAAGGGCCAGGCTCTGGCAGCAGCCACGAGGGCCTCTGTGGCTGGATTTACCTAGAGACTCTTTCTTGAGGATGGCTGGAAGCCAGTCATGTGGAAAAGGATATTTTCAGCCTTGGCTTATAGGGCAAAAATGCTGCATTTCAATTATTTTCTTCTTTCAGCATCCTCCTAATTTGACTATTATAATTTCTGTTCCTCTCAAATGTTATTTAATAAATCTTGACACAAAGGCAATTAAAACATCTTCAGCTCAAATTAACCACAGCTGTGTGTGAAACAGCAGCCGCTGCTCCAGTTAGAAACCTTTCGTGGGAGCAACAGCTGCAAATTCTTAACATTCTTTGGGCAAATGGGGCAGGCACAGTGGAATTTTAAGTAATCTCCACAATGGTTTGATTTTTCCCGCGGCTCCAAACCAGGGAACAAAGTGATTTTTATCACTGCCGTGAAGGCACCAAAAGTGCTGGGAGTTGTAGGAATTTTCATAGGCTGTCACTGACATTTCTTTGAGGCCTTCGCTTATGACATTGAAATAAAAAACAATGAAGCCTTGATATCCTTCCAGGATAATTTGTTACATGAGGAAAACTCTTCTGCAGTGATTTTCACATATCTGAACAAGTGGGCTGCATTCTCTCCTGATGAGATGACTGACAGGAGATGGGGAGTTGTCACATTTATTGTCATCCCACTGATTTTTCCTGTATCATTATTCAAGCTTAATCCCTGAACAAACGGATACACAGTACATGGTGTGATTCACAAAGGCAGCCTGGGGAAGGAGGTTCCATATTAAAAGTGTCTGTCAACACTATTAAAAAAAGAAAAGGTGAAAAATCTTTATTTTCAGCCACCAATGTAACTTAAAATTTTTTCCATGTGAGGCCAAAGGTGCTATATTGTGAGAAGTACAAATGCTGTGAACCTCCACTTCACAGCTCAGTGTATCCCTTCCCCTTCCCCAGTGGCTCAGCGGATAAAGAACTTGCCTGCCAATGCAGGAGACACAGGAGCCGTGGGTTTGATCTCTGAGTCCTGAAGATCCCCTGGAGGAGGAAATGGCAACCCACTCCAATATTCTTGCCTGGAAAATCCCATGGACAGAAGAGCCTGGTGGGTCACGGTCCGTGGGATCACAAAGGGTTGACACAACTGAGTGACTAACACAACAGCAACACAATGCTGCACAGAGGAAAGGGGAGTGCCTGCAGGAGACCTGGGAGCCAAGGGCCCACGGCTAGCCTCGCTTTCCTGACTTCGCCTTAGTACCTGGTGTTCTGTAGAACTGAGACAAGCTGCGTCATGTCAGCATGTCTACTGCAGCCACCTCTCCAGGGCGCTTTCTATCTTCAGGGGCAATACTCTCAGGGGACACCTCCTGCATTCATTACTGGGGTTCCCTGCAGGAGAAGACCTGCCTCCTAAGCGACTTTGCAGGGTGCTTGGCTTTAGGATGAAAAGAACGAATGGCAAAGCTGGTGTGTTAGAGCCCATTCTGTGCTCAGGAAGACAGTAAATGATGATGTCAGGTTGATCATTAGTTCAGTTCAATACAGTCGGTCAGTTCAGTTGCTCAGTTGTGTCCCACTCTTTGCGACCCCATGAATTGCAGCACGCCAGGCCTCCCTGTCCATCACCAANGGCTTGGGACTGATGAGTGGGGATGATCTGGAGGGATGGTGTGGGGAGGGAGGGGGAAGGGAAGGGGTCCGGATTGGGAACTCAGGTACACTTATGGCTGATTTATGTCAATGTATGGCAAAATGAGTACAGTATTGTAAAGCAAAACAAACTAAAAAAAAAAAAAAGTAAAATTAAAAAGGTGCTTTTCCAAAAAATGGAATTTCGCATAACTGGGAGAGATGTAGCTGGGGCACTCAGAGTTCTTTTTCATCCATATGCGTTTGTCATTATTTTGTCATTGTTTTCAGACATCAATAGTTAGATATAAAGGAACAAAGTAAAATGGAAAACTGAAGTACTTATTAAAATAATTTTGGCAAACTCTAGGTGAAGTTTGACTAGACTTTGGCCTCCTCATCATAGCGCATGTGCTTTGAAACCTGAAAAACCTGTTCTGAGAGGAAAGTTACTTAACCTTCCTAAACAGTACCTTCCTAAACCATTCCTTCAACAGTAAAACGGGGAAGAATATGAGTACTGATGACTGGTCTGAAGATTAAATAAGATAGTATGTATAAAGATGCCACAGTGTATGGAACATAGTAAGTCTCCATTATATGTTAGTTTCATTGCTGCTCCTGCTGCTACTAAGTCACTTCAGTCGNACAGTACCTTCCTAAACCATTCCTTCAACAGTAAAACGGGGAAGAATATGAGTACTGATGACTGGTCTGAAGATTAAATAAGATAGTATGTATAAAGATGCCACAGTGTATGGAACATAGTAAGTCTCCATTATATGTTAGTTTCATTGCTGCTCCTGCTGCTACTAAGTCACTTCAGTCGTGTCCGACTCTGTGTGACCCGATAGACGGCAGCCCACCAGGCTCCCCCATCCCTGGGATTCTCCAGGCAAGAACACTGGAGTGGGTTGCCATTTCCTTCTCCAGTTTTAATATTGCTATGAGGTAAATGAAATAACTATTTTTGAGGTAGAGGATGGGAACTTTGGCTTATTCAGTTGCCTTCACACTTCATTTCCTTGGGGTCATGTCTCTATTGTACATGCTTCCAATTGAGAAAACAATTGGCAATGTGTTAACTCATTGGCTACTCAGACTTGGGATGAACAGAGACCAATATTATTTTGCCATGTAAAAGAAATCCAGAGAGGCTAGGAGGGGAGTGTCCAAGATGGCAGAGTAGAAGGACCCTAAGCTCACCTCCTCTCATGAGCATACCAAAATCATATCACTCTGCAGAAAGACCATTGTTGAAAAAGACTTAATCCTACCAGAAAAGATCCACTACAGCTAAAGACATAAAGACAGAACCAGGACGAGACTGTTGGAGGTGCAGACTCAAGATATAATGAAATCTCATACCTTCAGTGGACAACCCACAAACCGGAGAATAATTATGTTATAGAGGGGCTAAGGGATGGGTTCAAGGGCACACATGGCTTGGACACAAGCACAGGATTTGGGGTGTTCTCTCATCGCCAGTGCTGGGCTTTGAGTCTGTAGTGTCTGCCAGTGTCCACTGATCATTCTTCGTGAGTCTTGGAACAAGCAAAAGGGGGCTTTCAGTGAGTTAAGCCTGAAGACATGGCCTTGACTGAGCGAACAGGCTCAGTACCTAAAACTTCACCAGGTGACTCTGTGAGTTAATGACATTTTCAAAAAGCTCTCAATAGGTGGGTAGGGAGACAGTGACTATGAGGCTGTGAGATCTTCACTTTACCTGGTAAAACTTACTCACCTGTGTTCTTTCCTTTGTTAGCAATGATTAGTCCTCCTGGAGGACTCCAGTAACTCAGCAACATTTTTATTTCCTTTGGGGTAATAATTTTAAAAATACGGGAAAAAACCCTTATGCCATGTCCTGCAGTGTTCTAAGGATTGTTTAATGTCTCTTTGAACCTCACAGTTCTTTAAGCATAGTGAGCCCTTTATTAATTTGATCTGTTTAAGTGAAGAAAGTGTTTTGTTCTAGTCAAACCATGCTTAGATTTTTTTTGCAGTGAAAAGGTTTATATAATTAAGTAGGTCCATTGTCAGCACACAATGCCTGCATTTCTCCAACATTAGAAAGATATCCATTGGTGTGTAAATGTATCTGAGGTTGTCTTGGAAAGTGGCCCAATGTTTCTCTTCCATTACTCCCATCTTGAATGGCCTGGACTTTGAAAATATAGGTGTTGGTCAGAGTGAGTGTCAACACTCACCTGGGCCCCTTAAGGGGAGAAAGAGCTGTGGCCATCACGAGACTATGTGTAGAATGGCATGATCTCTCACAGTTAGGTCAGCCGGGCCTTGGAGTCACATGGGAATATTTCTCTGTGTGAACCCAGCCTAGCTCATGAGTTGCATGTTTTTTCTTCATAGTGGAAACTCAACCAAGTCTAGTGTGGGTTTTCTTAGCCTAATCCAGTGACTTCTGATAGTCAGAAATCCTGATAGTCCAGTTCTTTGTGTCCTTAACTCCTATGTTAAATCCTAAAGCCCCATGTGATTGTATTAGGAGGTGGGGCCTTTGGGAGGTGTTGAGGTCATGAGGGTGGAGCCTTCATGAATAGGATTATTGTTGTTCAGTTGCTGAGTCTTGTCTGACTGTTTCGTGATCCCATGGACTGTAGCCTGCTGGGCTCCTCTCTCCATGGGATTTTCCAGGCAAGAATACCAGAGTAGGTTTCCATTTCTTTCTCCAGGGGACCTTCCTGACCTAGGGATCTAACCCATGTCTCCTGGATTGGCAGGCAGATTCTTTACCATTGAACCACCAGAGGAGCCCTGTGAATAGGATTAGTGGTAAAGAATCCACTTGCCAAGCAGGAGATGCAAGGGACATGGATTCGATGTCTGGGTCAGGAAGTTCCCCTGGAGGAGGAAATGGCAACTCACTCTAGCGAGTTCTTGCTTGGGATATTCCATGGACAGAGGAGCCTGGTACTACAGTCCATAGGACCACAAAGAGTTAGACAGGACTGAGCACACATTATATTACAAACTAATAAATTAATAAGCATTATGTTATAAACCAACAACATAACATAATGAAGAGGTGAATAATTTAGAATCAGACACGACTTAGGGACTAAACAACAATAATCACAGTTAAGCTATTATCTATTATTTGGGGCCTCCCTGGTCGCTCAGAGGCCACAGGGAGCTCCCTAGCCCCTTCCACCATGTAAGTACACCGTGAGAAGATGGATATATAGGAACCAGGAGATGGGTTCTTGTCAGTCACTGAATCTGTTGATGTTCTGATCTTGCATTTTCTGTGTCTAGAACAGTGAGAAATAAGTTTCTGCTTTTTAGTCTATGCCAGGTCTAAACCCAAATGGACTTAGACAAGGTCAAAGTTCAGTCTCCAAGTCAGGGCTGTCTCCCATCTGGAGGGTTTTCTCGCTCTTGCTCTAGTCCTAGTCTTGCCAGTGCTGTTGGCCCCTGAAGTGTCCCCCCCCACCATCCATTCAGCCCCTACTCTGGAGTCTCCTGCTGGACTTTTGATATGTTCCTCCTTCCCAGTTCTAACAAGCACCCACACTTTCCTTTCAGGCCTCCCTTGCACCGCTGGGTATAGAGAAACATTCAGAACATTTCCAGACCCACAGGAGCCCAGAGAAATGGGGACTTTCAGGAGATGCACCCCTTTTCCCTGACCACTTCCTCCCATCTGTAAGGATTTTTGCTTTTCAAAGGACAAGTAAAAACAAGGCACAAGGGACTATTTTCCTCCAAGAGCTTCCAAACCCTAAGTCTGGGGTTTCACATAGCTGCTCAACAGTCTTCCCCAAATCCAATTAACCCTAGGGTTCTCGAAGTGTGGTTCACAGACTCTGGTCCCCTGTTTTCATTACAACACTAAGAGGTTATTTGCTTTTCACTGATGGTGAAAAAGCACTGGCTGTAAACCTGCGGTGCCAGTAAAAGCCAATTATTCTAGTATTCTTCACCGCCATAAACTCACAGTGAAAGAAAGAAAGAAAAAAAAATTGCCAGTTTTACTTAAGAATGCTCTTGATGATGCAATGAAAAAGTTTAATTTTGACCCTTAAATACTTGTCACTGTAATATTTTGTGTGACAAAATGGGAAGACGTGTAGATACTTCAGCACACCAGGTACATTTAATGCTTTTCTCCAGGAAAGCACTGCGTGATTGCTTGAGTTGTGGAACTAGTTGTTTTTTAGTTGAACGCCATTTTTACCTTCTGAAAGACTGAATAACAGATAAAACTCTGGTTTTTCAGACTTGAATATCTGGCAGACATTTTCTAGAAAAGTAATAAAGTAAGTTGGTCCCTTCAAGGAAAACAACTGGCAGCATCTTTGTTAATAACAAAATCCAAGCTTTTGACCCTGGGTCCACCACTTATTAGCAAATTACTTAACTCTCTGATGTCTAACTGGAAAAGTAAGATGATGATAATATTCCAGAGAGTGGATGCAAGTATTAAGCAAGATAACATTATAAAGCATTTTATGCAGTGCCTGCTGTGTGTTAAGTAAGTGTGCAATAAATATTGGTTTCTATTATAGCTTGATCAAGTTAAAATAATCAGATTTAGTTTCCATTTGTAATTTGACAAAATACCCAAGTCAATTCCACCAAAAATGTTAACCTGATCTGCAAGAAAATCCTCACTAAAAACTAGATTTAGTTTTGTTCTTTAATAAGAGGTCAACTGTGAAATCACAATAGACCACAGTAAAATGACAGGCATTGAGCTAATAGATTTTAAGCAAAAATTCTCATTTGTCTAATCTTTCTCCAGGAAGTAAATAGGACAAGTAGGGCAATGGTTAGAAAATGCACAGAGTAAACAAAATATTGGGGCTTCCCTGGTGGCTCAGAGGTTAAAGCGTTTGCCTGGAATGCAGGAGACCCGGGTTCGATCTCTGGGTAGGGAAGATCCCCTGGAGAAGGAAATGGCAACCCACTCCAGTACTGTTGCCTGGAGAATCCCATGGAGGGGGGAGCCTGGTAGGCTACAGTCCTTGGGGTCGCAAAGAGTCGGACATGACTGAGCAACTTCACTTCACTTCAAACAAAATATTACACAAGTAATTCCCAAAGCTTACTCTAAAAGCAGTGGATGAACACCAGTACCAAAATACATAAGGCCACCTGTGTTCCTGCTATCCTGAAAGCCACAGCCATTGAACGATGTCTTGATTATTATGACAGTAGTCTGCTTATTTAACTTATATGCAGAGTACATCATGAGAAACTCTGGGCTGGAGGAAGCACAAACTGGAATCAATATTGCTGGGAGAAATATCAATAACCTCAGATATACAAATGACACCACCCTTATGGCAGAAAGTGAAGAAGAACCAAAGAGCCTCTTGATGAAAGTGAAAGAGAAGAGTGAAAAAGTTGGCTTAAATCTCAACATTCAGAAAACTAAGATCATGGCATCTGGTCCCGTCACTTCATGGGAAATAGATGGGGAAATAGTGGAAACAGTGTCAGGCTTTATTTTGGGGGGCTCCAAAATCACTGCAGATGGTGACTGCAGCCATGAAATTAAAAGATGCTTACTCTTTGGAAGGAAAGTTATGACCAACCTAGACAGCATATTCAAAAGCAGAGACGTTACTTGCCAACAAAGGTACGTCTAGTCAAGGCTATGGTTTTTCCAGTGGTCATGTATGGATATGAGAGTTGGACTATAAAGAAAACTGAGCACCGAAGAATTGATGCTTTTGAACTGGAGTTGGAGAAGACTCTTGAGAGTCCCTTGGACTGCAAGGAGATCCAACCAGTCCATTCTAAAGGAGATCAGTTCTGGGTGTTCATTGGAAGGACTGATGTTGAAGCTGAAACTCCAGTACTTTGGCCACCTGATGCGAAGAGCTGACTCATTTGAAAAGACTCTGATGCTGGGAGGGATTGGGGGCAGCAGGAGAAGGGGACGACAGAGGATGAGATGGTTGATGGCATCACTGACTCAATGGACATGGGTTTGGGTGGACTCTGGGAGTTGGTGATGGACAGGGAGGCCGGGTGTGCTGCGATTCATGGGGTCACAAGGATTGTACACGACTGAGTGACTGAACTGAACTGAACTCTAAAGTCTCTCACTTTACCTGTAACATGAGATGATTGTCCAAACTGAAGCACTTCTACCAAAGCTTTAGGTAGGGATTAATGGGAATTTAGGCTATGTTACATTTGGGGAGTAGGTAGGCCATGAAAAGCAGAGAAGAGTAAAAGAAGCCAAAATAGATTGGAGAATAGCAAGATAATGATCAAGAGATTTATAAGAGAAAAAAGGAAAGAAGTGTACCAGAAAAGGTTGTGAAAAACTGTAGGAGCCTGCTAATGCGATGTCATGAGGCTCTTTACGATATTTTTGCATTTTCCAAATAATTTTCTGTTTTCGACAATGACTGCATCCCAGTCTTGTACATCAGCATTGTCCTTATATCTTGAACAACCTTAGAATCTTTTTCAATCCTTTTGATCATCAGGCTTTATCCTGTGAGATCTCTTATCTGTTCTTTGGAAGGCATTTCTCTATGAATAGATAAGGAACTCCCTTCTCCATGAACAAAGAGATTGTAATAGTCACACAACATTCAAAGGGCTAACTAGGTCCATCGTTGTCATTTTTCCCTTCAGTCCGGACGGTACACTCTCCCTGAACACTTTTTTGACTCAGATGGCAGGCAGTGCAATTACTTGTCCCCACTTAAAACTATTTTGCAAATGAGCAAGAAATAGCCAGCTTGGGGATAGATAAGAGTTGGTGTTGCTTGTTCTCTGTAAGAAGCAGCAGCCATACGGTATAAGAAGTGTCTGATTAGGCTCACAATTAACCTAAAAGCTATTCTGCCAGAAGCAGCTACAACAGCAGCAACCTGTCTGTCAGTTCCAGTCCAGGAATTCTAACTGCTATTTCAGTTGTTATGGAAACTGACCACACTGCTTTCTAAAAAATTCATTATTCCAGCAAATATTAGTCATTCTGGGGCATCTAAATGAGTGATGCAGACACAGGGATGGAGGAGCACAGAGGAGGAAGGCTAGAGATTAGAGAAGACCTGAGACGGGCTTCTCTGGTGGCTTAGCTGGTAAAGAATCCGCCTGCAATGCGGGACACCTGGGTTTGATCCCTGGGTGGGAAGGTCCCCTGGAGAAGGGAAAGGCTACCCCATTCCAGTATTCTGGCCTGGAGAATTCCATGGACTGTGTAGTCCATGGGGTTGCAAAGAGTTGGAGACAACTGAGTGACTTTCAGTTCACACAGACCTGACCTTGGAGCAGGATTAGCCAGGGGAGAAGACATTTTAAAAGAGAGGACTGGCAAAAGCCAGGGAACTTCAAGAGATTATAGCGGTGCAGGTGGGCATGGGGTTGAAGACTCGTGTGGGTGGAGTGGAAAAGGGGAAGACACGTGGAAAAGGGGAAGCTGACTCTTGTGGATTAAAGCTCATCAAAACTGTTATGGGTGTATCGACATCCTGAGTATTTTTACAAGCTACAAATTGACCTTCAACAATACAGCCTTAAAATACCATCCTGCCATCTACTGAGAAAGTACTGTTGACCCTTGAACAATGGGTGGGGGTGCAGGTTAGGGGTGCTATATGCCCCACCCCCACCCCCTGCCACACAGTTGACAATCCATGTATGACTTGGATTGTCAGCTCTCTGAACACTTGGTTCCTATGACTCCATGATTCTGAATCAGTGGATTTAACCAACCTGGGCTAGGTAATATTGTAGTATTTCCTAATAAAAAAAATCAGTGCATAAGTGGTTCCGGGCAGTACAAAGCTGTGCTATTCAAGGCTTAACTGTATTTAGAACAAAGGTGTTAATTTTCAAGCAGAATCCAGTAAACAGCCTAGAAGAAGAATCATCTTTTTTTCTTTTATTGCAGTTAATTTGTACCTTCTACAGTGCAAACAGTAAGCTGAAATCTTTTTTTTTTTAATACTATAACAGTGACTGAATAACAAGTTAAGTACAGGAGAGTTTGGTTTATATATATATATATATATATATTTACATATAAAACCATATCCTTTATTCGGTCTGATGCCATATTTATATCATCCTATTTCATTTTCTGAAGGGCACAAAACTTAGTAACAGGTCAACTGAGATCTTTAGCTAGACTTGGCTAGATGGAAGCAGTATTTGAAAATATAGTTGAAATTCAACTATAGTGCTAAACAACAAGTGAATCTGAAATAATATTATTCCCAGAGACAATAACAACCACCACAAAATATGCTGTACTATTTTTAAAAGCTTCTTTTTGTATTATTAAAAATATAGACTTCTATGTAATATTAAAGACTCAAACTTTCGATTCCTGAACTTCAAGTTTAGAAAGTCTCCCCTCTTCCTAATTTGGCTCTTAAGATAAAAACTGAACAGAAAAATTATAGCTTATTGTGTATAGTCTAGATGCCAAGATAATTAACTAAAATTTGTGTGGAAAGGGGAGTTTCCTTCGAGATTATGATGATGAGCTCCTCTTCAGTAAGGAGTAGGTATAATGAACTTCAACTTTCTGAAAAGCATGTGAAATAAGTGTGGCAACAGTCCATCCAGCTCCCTGGACTAAGGTCAGCTAGAGACAAGCAGATCAGAAACAAAACTCAGTTGAACCTAAGAATTCTTAGTACTTAGACACGCTGTTCTCTTGGCTAGAATTCTTCTTCCTCTCACCTCCTACTAATCTTTTAATTGCTTCCTTTAGTGTTAGTTGCTCAGTTGGGCCCGACTCTTTGTGACCCCTTGGACTGCAGCCTACCAGGTTCCTGTGTCCATGAGATTTTCCATGCAAGGATACTGGAGTGGGTTGCCATTTCCTTCTCCAGGGGATCTTCCCAGTTCAGGGATGGAACCTGGGTCTCCTGCACTGCAGGCAGATTCTTTCCCGACTGAGCTACCCGGGAAGTTGCCTGCTTAAATGTCACTTCCATAGGGCCTCTCCTGATTACCCATTTGTTTTACTCCAAACACTCCACCCACTTGTTCACTGTTTCAGCTCTTTATTTCCTTCCTGATGCTTTTCAAGGTTTGTGATAATCATTGGATTAGTTGTCCTTTTCCTCTAAGATGGAAGCTCTGTGATCCCTGCTCACTGTCCAGCACAGGTCTAATATTCAGTAAGTAGCTGGTGGATGATTAAACATGGTGGACAGTCGGGGTGGAAACCCACATAAATTGGTGGTGGGATGTAGAAAGCCCTGGAATGGGGAGCTACAGCCACGGACCCTGGTCTCCTTTCTGCCACTAGATGTTAGAATGACGTTGATCAAATCCCTTAAAGTCTCTGGGACTCAGTTTCCTCATCTGAAAATGAGGGAGATGTACTGAGAGATTTCCAAGGAAGCATCCTGACTTCAGAGAGTAAGATTCTAAGTATATCTGATTATTTTTCTAGGGTGCTGATAACTGTTTCCCCCCTGCCTCACTAAGGAGGTGTGGATCTTTTCATTATCTCTGAATATAAATAGGTATTTTCTGAAAAGCGTACAGGTGGGTGTATTAACTTTTCTGTAGACTTCAGGAACTAGAAGGAAAAGCACTAAGTTTTCGGAGGTTCTCTGACAATACTTTGTCCTCTTCTATGTAGTTTGAATGCTGCACAACTAGACCCATTTATTCCCATGGGAAAAACTGGAAATCTGGCTCTCACACTAATTAGCTCTATGACCTTGGACAAGTTCCTTAAACTTCTGAGGCTCGCTTTTCTTGTCTGTGTAATTGATATGTAACAGGGATGGATTGCCAACCTATAGGATTGTGTAAGGATTAAAGGAGATAACTTGGAACTTGATAAGCGTTCAGAAAATGCTGGTTAAACCCAAATGAATTTTTTATCCCATAATGAGTTTCCCAACGAGTTTCACTCTACGAGAGCATAAAACAAACAAGATTGTTTTTGTTGTTAGCTACTTGGAATGCAGGGTATGGTTATTAAGGTATATTTGAATATGTGGTCACTGATGTATATAGTTCAGGGAGGAACAGATCATTGTTCAAACAGAAAAGGTGTTAGATTTTAACAGATGGCATCCTCTTACCCATGGGATTATAATATATTTTATTATCATAGAACTAAATTCAGGAGTTTGCTGTTCCTTAGACCCCTAATTTGTCTCCACTGAAAAGACACAAAGCCGGAGCAATGTAAAACCGTATAAACAAAAGGAAAAATACAGAATCCTCAGGGGTATAATCTGGACTAAAAAAGGTGCAAGTCTTCAAAAACAGCTGAGAAATGAATAGCCTTCCTTCTTTACCGCATTGTTATTATCAGCAGTTACAACTGAAAATTTGAGAGCTGTTACTCACCAATCATGAAAATAATTTTACACTTTCTCAAGTCTTCCATGAAACCTTTAAAATAAGAATAATTTAAGTTATACAGCAAGAAAAACTGTACTGAAACCCTGCTTTTATAACGTATAGTGTAGTGTTATATAATATTCTATTCTGTATTATAGCATACAGGATTATCTATCTATATATAATACATATGGAATAGAGCATAGAGATGAAACAAGAATCACAAAGATGGTGAGTGAGGACTAAATCTTGGGAGCCACTGCTTTAAGACAAAGAAATGATTAGGGATTTTTGGCAAAGTGCAGAACTCTATAGAGTCTGTGGAGCCCTGAAAGATTTCCAGTTATGTGGTGTCAAGAGGTGTTTATTTATATGCACAATGCTACATTTTGGCAGGAATCCACTGTTAAGTGAGTGAAAGGCCCAACTTCACCAGAGAGAGACAGAGACAGAGAGAGGGGGCAGTAGGGAGGGGGAGAGCGTGGTGCATGAAGAACTGAGTTGAGGGTAGAAGAGGAAGAAGACAAGGGAGAAAGAGCTGGAAATAGAAGCAAGAGGTGAACTTGGGGGTCTTTGGAACCATTTGTTTTTCACACTAAAGGGCTTTTTGTTATATATTTTTTAAATTAAACAGATGCTTCATTCTCTTTACAGAATAGCCCATGGTGATGGGAAAATTCTATATTATCTGGAGCCTTCTATTAAGGCAATGTGGGAGACCTGGGTTCAATCCCTGAGTTGGGAAGATTCCCTGGAGAAGAGAATGGCTATCCACTCCAGTATTCTGGACTGGAGAATTCCATGGACTTTGTAGTCCATGGGTTTGCAAAGAGTTGGACATGACTGAGTGATATTCACATTCACTTTCATTAAGGCAGATAGATTAATGCTCTCAACATGTTGGGCCAAATAGTCATCTCAAGTTCTTCAGACTTTCGGTTTACTTTTTTTTTAGTTTACTTTTATGGAGTTGAGCAACTTTTAATTTATTTATAATGTGAGAAAGTGGTTGCTATTAGTATTATTAGTATGGTTCTATATTAGTCCAGTTTTAAAAAAGAATGATGATACAATCAGATAATATGATCATTACAAATTAACTTTATATGAAGTTTTTAATGACATGGGAACATGCTTATGTTATGATAAACACAAAATATTGGCAATAATGTTTGTATATACACATGTATTCCCAACTATGTAATAACAGCTATATAGACAATACACTGAATAAAAATAAACCAGAATGTTAACTGTGATTATTTAGAGGTCATAAGGTTTTAGAGGGCTCTTATTTTCTACCTTAAAAAAATTTCCACATGAATGTATGTTAATTCTGTAACCAGAAAAGAAGGAAACTTTATGCAGCAATCCATCAATCTGTCTCCAGTTGGGACTGAGTTGATTATTTGCACTTGGCTCATGTTTAAGTGCCTTTTTTCCATGAATCACCATGATGTCATTGGGCGACTGCAATCTTCACATACTGCTCTTGCCATTATCATCAAATGACACTCTATCTACCACCTCATGCTCATGGATCAGCAAGATTAGAGCTAGGGTTGTTTAGAAAGCCAATTCACTTACTTGTATGTGCTCACAGTCAATGTAAATATATTTCCATGGACCATAATTATAACAACATTTATTACAGAGTAGAAATGTTAGAAGGTAATTTTCCTAGAGCAATCATAAACCTTATCTTCTTTGGACAAAGTCAAATTTATGTAATTTTCTATTTTCAGTTCCATGTGGAGCTAATAACAATTTTTTGCTTTTTTTTTTTTAGCTTTGGCAAGACTTTTAACATGATAAAATTATGAAGTAGTATAATTTGGGTGATTCTTAGGTTGTGTCCCAATGGTACACTACAGAGAAGCAACAATATGTAGGAAAAGGACTTTCACATTCTAATAAAATTTGAAGAATGTTGAATTAAAGTCAGCCAGTTCTCTTTCCTGCAGGACATGTGGGAGCCTTGCTGTGCTCTTATAAATGTGAATCTTCCAAAGAGGATTGGGTATTGTGTTTTTCAAACACTTTTATCAGTTACAAAGAGCATGAACTCTTTGAGGATCCTCTCTTCACTGAGCGTTTCGGGGCTCATGTCCTCTGGGAAGTGAGGAAATACATCACTTAGTAAAGCATCACTTTGGTTCTTTACATGGACCAAGAGGGGAGAAATCCAGAATTCCAATCATAATCGTGATCCCCGGCTGAGGGAAAAAAGTACATGCTCTTGGTAGGTTATCATCTTTTAGTGGTATTTAATAAAAAAGATATGCTCAGAGCTACTAAAATGACAATTAGTCTGGTCAGTAAAGGAAACTCACCTCCCATGGTGTCTTCTTCAAACACATTTAACTGGTCATCACCCTGTTTATAAAAAAAGCCAAAATATTAGATGACAATACCAAGAGGCATTATGCTAAACTTCTTGCTGAGATGAATATACTTAACCTTCCAAATGGCCCTGTGAAAGAGGTACCATAACTGCCCACCTTTTACAGATTAAAACCATACTTAGATCAAGAAGTTAGCTGCTCAAGGTCACATAACAAGCAGCAAAACCTGGGCTTCAACCTGGGCTGTTTGTGTCCAGACTTAATGCTCTTTGTAACTGGTACAATATCATGCCTTTTTTTTTTCTTCGTGCATAACTACCTGTGGTCAGAAAAGCTGATGTAAAGAAGACAAAACCCTTCAGGACTTGAAGCTCACTGATAGGTGGAGTCACAGCTGCTTCACAAATAACTCCATGATTTACAGCTAGACTTAGCAAACTTTCTGGAAAGCACCAGAGAGTAAACATTTTCAGCATTGGGACCCATGTGGTCTCACTATTTAACCACCAGCCATAGTTTGCTAATCCCAGAATGAAAGCATGAAATAAAAGAAGTTGGAATGACCAGATTTGATTGCCTCCCTTTAAAATTTTCATTTTCATTTTCAATCAAACAGTTACTCCATTCTCCTTACAGAAAAATACATGGTGTTTGGGGAAAAACCCATAAAGAAAATTTGTAAAATGGCATTGGTGATTAATGACAGGTGGCCTGAATGAAAAGGAAGTCCAAAAGGGAGGGGATATGTGTATATGTATGGCTGATTCATTTTGCATTCATTCAGTTTACAGTAGAAACTAACACAACAATATAAAGTAACTATAACCCAATAAAAATTAGTTTTAAAAAAGGTACTGGTGAGATTCCTCACTCCTACCTATGTCTCCATGCACCCCATTTTCTCACTTCCTCATTGCTTATAGGTAATCAGTCACAGGTTTTGGTTTTTTTTTTTTTGTATCTTTCCATACACACAAAAGTTGACTTCCAGATAACTATGGATACACTTGAGTATAAGTATAGAATCTTATCTCCTCCATCACACAGAAAGAAGGAAACATTACATATGTACATATGTTTATAAAACGCATGCAAATCTATGATAATACTCTTCTTCCCTTTGCTCTCTCACTTATCAGTATATTCTGGAGAAGTTTCTGTACCAGTACAGATGTTCTTGGTTACCCAGTATTCTACTGTATGGAAGGTACCATAGTTGTTATTATTTCAAACTAGTTCTTTATTGATGGACCACTGAGTTGCTTGCAATCTTGGACTATTTTTGAAAAAGTAGAACAAAGAATAAACTCACATGAATGGCATTTCATATATATATACTTGTAGGATAAATTCCCAGAGAGGGGGATGTGCAAAGAATAAACATATTTATAAGCTGATAGATTTTTCCAAACCATTCTCCCTAGAGATGGTATAGTTTTTCAGGGACAACCTTTGGCTCATGCTTTACTCCGGCCTCTTGCCTCTAATTTGCTACAGTTAAATGAGGTTGCTGGGTTGCATTAATGCTCCCTTTAGGTAAACAGCCACAAAAGCACTTTGTCTGAGAACAGAGCGTTGCCATCCTTTTTTAGAACATATGCCTTCAGGGCAACTTTACTGCCTGTCTTCTTAGATTTGCCTGTGTATCCAGAGCTATTCCAGGTGAGCGAAGAAGATTCAATGGAGTGGTTATTCAAGGACACATTTACATTAATGAACTCCTTTCCATGAATAGAAAAAAGGTCCATTATTCCTCAGTGAGCCTCCCCCTACTTCCGTTATTGAGATCATTTCATCTTTCAGCTGAAAGCATAGGGATGGTCTAACCCATTTCTACCATCCCCTGTCCCTACTTTACAGATGAGGAAAGGGATAGTTAGTGGTCACCTGAGGGGTTCATGACCATGTTGTCATGTCCCTAGTGAGGCCAGGGTTGGCATGAAAACCACATCCCCTACAACATAGCCTGGCTTCTAGAGATTTAGTCCCATCAGCTTGGCTACCATCATGGATGTGAGTGTCCTGTTGCTCACCTGGCAAAGGGCTTCCCAGGTAGCTCAGCAGTAAAGACTCTGCCTGCCAATGCAGGAAACTCAGGTTCAATCCCTGGGTCAGGAAGATGCCCTGGAGAAGGAAATGGCAACCCATTCCAGTATTCTTGCCTGGGACATCTCATGGACAGAGGAGCCTGGTGGGCTATTGTTTATGGAGTTACAAAAGAGTCGGAAATATTTAGGGACTGAGCATGTACACACATAGTCACATAGTGAGAAACAAAGCCTGGGCTTTCAACCTGGGCTGTGTCTAGAGTTCATGCTCATGGAACTGCACCATCCCCCTGCAGCTAAGAGAACACGGGGTCTGGTCCCTCCCTCAAGCTGGGATGACTCTGGTATAAGCTGCTCCCCAATGGTCACCTTGAGATCAAGCTGAAGCTAATACTCAGCTGTCCTCACTTGCGGCCCTCTCCTGCATCTGTTCCTCTCTCCCAAGAGCACACCTAATATCACACTCACAAAAATCTTCATGGAAAGCTCTGCATCTAGGGAAGTCCACTTGAGACAGGGACTGTAATGGAAGCAATTACAGTTCACACGTTTACCTAAGATACACTTACATAGAAAGATACTCAATAGCCTTTGCTGGAAAAGGACTGTTTAATCAGACTCTAATTATTGCTTTCAAACAGACATTGAATATATTCAGGTAATGCTAAGAGGAGACCCTGAGTCCTCTCCTTCAATTTTTATTATTATTACTGAATTATTAGACTTAAACCCACCTTATATACCAAACTGTATCAGACATTTCTTGTATCTGGCTATCATGTCTTGGGAGTTTGTTTAGGGTTAATCTGAATTCATAAAATAATGCACCAGGTTATACAAGGACCTATCTGACCTCTATGTGGTCTCTTGAGTCTGACCTGTTTATATCCATAGCACTTATTCACAGCCTTCTATTCTGTTTGCCCAAATGCCTCAAATGAGCCCCAGCTTCATTTCCATGAGTGCACTGATAGTGAACAGGCTTCTGGGGGCATAGACTCAACTGCCAAAAGCTCTCTTTCAGGAATGTGCTGCCTTGCACTCATTGACACGAAAGCCCAGGTGAATAGGATGTTTGGTTGGAGGGTGTTATTTTCCAGTGATGCTCAATAAACTTCATGATTCCAGTGTGAATCTTTTGCAGAAAAGATTTATTTGAACTCACAGACACACACACACATGAGAAACAACTAGTGAAAGGCAACTACTTCTGGTTTTGGTGAAAAGATGCCATACAGCCTCCAGAGGCTCCAAGTCTTACCTTCTTTCTTTTCAAATGCTAGGTGTGTTTTGTGTAAAACACTAATTTCAGAAAGTCAATTATATAAGGCTATATAAAAGCTTTATATAAACAAAATGTTAAATAAGCCTCCAGGAGAAATGGCTGATAAGTTGTTCATATCCAGTTCCACTGTAGCTGCGTCTTGAGTGAGGTGCTCTTGGAGAAAACACAACCCACTGTTTCTGCCCTGGATGCCTGGGGGTGCCTCTAGGGGTGCCTTTTACTTTGCTGCTGCTCCAGCCACTCAATTCTTTGTCATCTGTAAGTCTGAATGAGTGGTTACGTGTTGTAGGTACAAGGAGACATAGAAGACTCCACATTACTAAGCTAGAATTTGGGGGCATGAAGAAGGATACCAAAACTGAACAAATTGACAAAGAGAGACACTACAAATATAGGTACGGATTTATGTAAGTGCCATTTGTGACTCATGAGTATGGAGCCAAGACAAAGCCTGCGATGATGCAGCTAATACCGGAGAAGGAGGGAAGAACTGCAGCAAAACCACTGCCCCCCCCCAAACCAACTCAGGTTGCCAGATCATTTTGTGCTAGATATTTGATAATAGGTTGGCAGTTGATGGTGAGCAATTCTGTTGGAGTGACACATTTAGAACATCAGGAAAGGACTGATGGCATTATGAGGAAGGTGAACTCTCCCTTTCTTCCCCAGTCATGCCAGATGCAGGAGGAGAGTAAAAGCAACCTGCATTCCACTTCGCTTCCCTGTGTGGATGTATAGGCAAGAAGCTACTTCTGCAAGGCTGGATGGATCCTGGTATTCTTTGTCAGAAGAGCAGCTATTTGGTGTGTGTGAATATTTTCCTTTTGGGTTGGTGCTCCTACATCTCCACCTTAAAGTATGGATGTTTTGTCATCCCAGTTCCTTGAATCACTGAATTTTTGTGGGCAAGATCAAAATAGAACAACAGAGCTTCACAGATGTTTCACCAATCATAAGGCATCACATTCGTTCTTCAACACGCTTTGATGGCAGCATGGTGTCTGTTCCTGGTTACGGGACCAGGGCATTGTCACAAGCAGATCATGTCGTAAGATGAGGCTGTCACTTGAACAGTGCTTTTCAGCTCTGGCAGCATTTCTACTGGTATGATCTCACTGGGTGCTTGCTGCACCCCTGACAGGAATGATATAGCTGAGGTACTGTGGTACCACTGGGCTGGGATGTGTCAATACTTGAGCTTCCATTGCTGCCCAGATTTGGGCTGAGAACTGACTTCAGTGCCCTGATACCAAGCTAGATTCTACATCAGCATCCTCTTACCGTGGGGGTGGCCATGTAATCAGGGCCTCTACTGGCCCTCCTTCAGTAGGCAGTGTTGATTTTTAAAAATACTCTTATATGTATATATATATAATATATATAATATTATATATATATGTGTGTGTGTGTGTGTGTGTGTGTGTGTGTGTGTGTGTGTGGCTGTTCTGGTTCCTCCTTGCTGTGCAGGCTTTTCTCTTTCTAGTTGTGGCAAGTGGGGGCTGCTCCAGTTGTGGTCCGTGGGCTTCACATTGCAGCGGCTTCTCTTGTTGCAGAGCATGGCCTCCAGGGTGCCTGGGCTTCAGTAGTTGCGGTATCTGGGCTTGGTAGTTGAAGTTTCTGGGCTCCAGAGCACAGGCTCAGTAACTGTGGTGCATGGACTTTGATGCTCTTTCCCAGATCAGGGATAGAACCCGTGTCTCCTGCATTGGTAGGTGGCTTCTTCTAACCACTAGGGAAGCCCACCAATGTTGGTTTTTAAAAATCCTTCTGGGGACCACAAAACAAAACCTCCCCTGGGAAGGAGAGAGAAGTAGTAGGTCATCTGGGGAGTGTTTCCCTAGTTCCTGTTTGTCTGAAACAGTGTGTGTGTTTCATGGCATAAAGAATATGTGGGATTCAAGCTTCAAGTGGGATTATGAGAAAGATTTTACATAACAATAAAATGGAACAGTGAAGATTAATTGTTTGCTCCAAAATTCACAAATATTGTAAGGAAAAAAATATTTTCTTTCTCTGTCACTGAGCACAGATATCAATCTAGCTTTTTTTTTTTTTAATCTAAGAAAACGGATTTCAAAGCAATTCTGTAGTTTCTGAGACAATATGAGGTTGCATCTTTCCTAACCTTTTCACACTTTGACTAGTACTATGTAGATCGTCTACATTCTGGGAAAATCATAAAAGCTAGCATATGAGGATTTTTGATTTAAAGTTGTCTAATGACACTATCTCTGCTTATAAGAAGCAACGGCAGTGAAGCAGGGCTGGGGTTGAGGCACAAAAGCATGCTGGAGTTCTCAGAAGGGTTCATCTCACTGAGAACCAGACTCAACAGGAAGAGAGAATAATTTAAAAAGAGCAACCAAAATAGTACCATTTTCCCATTTGGGGACCTGAAAATGAGAGTTTTGGATTCTTTTTCTTCATGCCAGTTAAGGAACAAAAGCAACAAAACACCTCACAGGAACAATTTTTAAAATGGTTATTGGAACTGCCCTTTGGGTGGCTATTGGGGTGTTTTTAACATGTGTGATCTCATCTGATCCCCTAGAAGACACTAGGAGGTAGGCGGGTTTGCTATTTCTCATTTTTTCAGATAGGGAAACTCAGGCTCAGAAAGCTTAGGTGGACTGTGCAGGAGGCTACAGCTAGTGGGGTTTCCTGACGCCCCAGCTCATGTTCTGACCCCTCTCCTGCTGCCCAGAAGGAGCATGATGACTTGTCTGTGTGTCAGGTGAGGAGCACAGAGTGTATCGAGCGACTTCACTACATGAGGGTGGAGAACACTCCTCATGCCACATGAACAGACGCGAAGGTAGATTCACTTGCTAAAAGAGGGACTGAAGCTGGATTCTGCTCGTCAAGTGATTTGGAAGTGGAACTCTCAAGTTTTACTGGGAGAACCGTGAATGCAGTTTTGAAATAACTCAGACCTTCAGCTGGAGAATATTGGAAAATGGAACATAGCTTTATTGTATCAGCAGGAGGAAGGGAAACTGGTCCTTGAGAAATGCTTTGAGTGTTTACAGTTATTTCTAAAGCATGTTTTCATTTAAAGTAATGGGCAATTAAAAAAAAAAGTATGAGAAGTGGCATGTAATTTAGTTGCACCCAAGAATTTATTTTACAGCAAGTTCCATTTCTCTTTCACTGAAGTCTACACAATTAGAGGTCTGCTTGTTGTGGAAGGACTTGTAAAATTCAGTAAACAAGGAGGAAAAAATATAGGGGATGTGAGGTTAGCCTTTTTCCCATCTTACTAAATTGCAGTCTCTCTCCATGGACTACTTTAAACAGTGGTTTACAGATCTAGTTCTTGAGGAGGAATGGTATTTTCTTTGTTTATGTATAAATTGAAATGTTGGTGTCTCTAACAAGAAATTTTAAAGAAAGAGGATTTTTCCTGATGTTTTTCTATAAGTTCCTGTTTTCATCAGCTCAAAAATATGCCCAACTCAAGTCATTGCTGGAAGACCATGGAAACAGTTGGTTTTGGTTTCACATTCCAGACATGGCCCCAGGGCTGTGCAAGGCTGGTGGTTCAAAGAAGGAAGTCAAGTTCTCATCCTGATTTCATCTCATTTAAAGTGAATGTTGACCATAAAGTCACACCTGGCTAGAGTCTTACCAAGGAGAGTTATTTAGCCTTTACCACTTTTGTCTTACCTGCCTTAACTGCCTTCTGAGAAATCTTACCACCTTAGCTGCCTCCTGAGAAATCTGTATGCAGGTCAAGAAGCAACACTTAGAACTGGACATGGAACAACAGACTGGTTTCAAGTTGGGAAAGAAGTATGTTAAGGCTGTATATTGTCACCATGCTTATTTAACTTACACGCAGAGTACATCATGAGAAATGCCAGGCTGGATGAAGCACAAGCTGATATCAAGATTGTTGGGAGAAATATCAATAACTTCAGATACACAGATGACACCACCCTTATGGCAGAAAGCGAAGAAGAACTAAAGGACCTCTTGATGAAAGTGAAAGAGGNCTTAGTGAGCCGGCGGCTCGCAGCCGCCTGCGCTTAGTGAGCCGGCGGCTCGCAGCCGCCTGCGCTTAGTGAGCCGGCGGCTCGCAGCCGCCTGCGCTTAGTGAGCCGGCGGCTCGCAGCCGCCTGCGCTTAGTGAGCCGGCGGCTCGCAGCCGCCTGCGCTTAGTGCGAAAGAGGAGAGTTTAAAAGCTGACTTAACACTCAACATGCAGAAAACTAAGATCATGGCATCTGGTCCCATCACTTCATGGGAACTAGATGGGGAAACAGAGGAAACAGTGACAGACTTCATTTTTGGGGGCTCCAAAAATCACTGCAGATGGTGACTTCAGCCATGAAATTAAAAGATGCTTACTCCTTGGAAGAAAAGCTATGNGAGAGTTTAAAAGCTGACTTAACACTCAACATGCAGAAAACTAAGATCATGGCATCTGGTCCCATCACTTCATGGGAACTAGATGGGGAAACAGAGGAAACAGTGACAGACTTCATTTTTGGGGGCTCCAAAAATCACTGCAGATGGTGACTTCAGCCATGAAATTAAAAGATGCTTACTCCTTGGAAGAAAAGCTATGACCAATCTAGACAACATATTAAAAAGCAGAGACATTACTTTGCCAATGAAGGTCCATCTAGTCAAGGGTATGGTCTTTCCAGTAGTCATGTACAGTTGTGAGAGTTGGATTATAAAGAAAGCTGAGCATAGAATTGATGCTTTTGAACTGTGGTGTTGGAGAAGACTCTTGAGAGTCCCTTGAACTGTAAGGAGATCCAACCAGCACATCCTAAAGGAAATCACTCCTGAATATTCACTGGAAGGACTGATGCTGAAGCAGAAGCTCCAATACTTTGGCTGCCTCATGCGAAGAACTGACTCATTGGAAAAGACACTGATGCTGGGAAAGATTGAAGGCAGGAGGAGAAGGGAATGACAGAGGATGAGATGGTTGGATGGCATCACCGACTCGATGGACGAGTTTGGGTAAACTCTGGGAGTTGGTGATGGACAGGGAGGCCTGGCGTACTGCAGTCTATGGGGTGGCAAAGAGTCGGATGTGAGTGAGCGACTGAACTGAACTGAACTTTTGTCTTCTGATTCTTTGTATAAAAGAAATAGAATGGCAAAGCTTAGAGTCAATTGTTGGAAGCTACAGTGGCACTAGTCTCTCTTGAGTACTTTGTACTTCGGTGCTATGAGGTTACAACTCCTCATGAGACAGTCTCAGCAAAATGGACAATCAAGTTAATTATCAGAATAAAACATACTATGTATGTTTATGCATTTTCTAAGGAGAAAAATATTGCTTGGAGTCATCATCCTTTGTCCCACTATCCTTCTGTCAAAGGGGATTCTCAGGCAGCACTAGTAGTAAAGAATCTGCCTGCCAATGCAAGAGACTCCTGTTCGATCCCTGGATCAAGAAGATCCCTTGGAGGAGGGCATGGCAACCCACTTCAGTATCCTTGCCTGGGAAATTACATGGGTAGAGGGGCCTGGCGGGCTACTGTCCACAGAGCCACAAAGAGTTGGACAGGATTGAGGGACTGAGCAGTACACAGCTTTCTGTTAAAAGGAAGTAAGGCTGGGAGAAGGCAGATCTGGATGGGGTGAGCAAGTGGAGGCTGGAAGGACTCCTTGCTAACCGCTCCTGGCTCCTCTTCCTTCTGAGTCCTCTGCTTGTCACAGGTGTGCCCCCTGCTTTCTCAGCGATCTGAAGCGTTTCATGCTGATCACTAACACAGACACAACAGCTTTCCAGGGACCATCCGCACACCCACAGTCCAGCTCCGACCTTGCCTCAACCTCTCTTACATTTGTTGTAATTCAACTGAACATCTATGTTCAATTCCTTGAGATTTTAGGGGTTAAGGTTGGGTGAGGAGTGGGACTGCTCAGTTAGCGGTCGCTGAGCACAGAGCAAAGAGGAGCTGAAGGTGACCTCCCAGCTGGAGACGGAAATCAAAGAGGCAGATTGAAAGAAATGTTCTTTTCATTAGAAACACTCCCTGGACCTGAAATCATGAGGCTATAGCGTCTACAAGTCCCAGGAAGGGCTCAGGAAGAGAGAATGTGGAGAGACTGTGGGGCAGTTGCTATCTATAGCTGCTATCTACAACTTGGATAAACTTCATGTTGTTTTGCCCAAGCAACTCTATATAAGACAAATGAGTTTATTAATTTTCCTAGAACTTGACTCATTTAGTCTGGCCTCTGACTCCCTGCTTACTATGTTTGCCCAGCCTGAAATGCCTTCCCTTTGCCTTAAGTTTTTTTCTCTTTGACCCTGCTGAGGCATGTGAGCTCTTACTTCCCTGAAACCTTACCCCCTGCATTGGAAGAAAGGTGTCTTAACCACTGGACCATCAGGGAAGTCCTGCCTAAGTTTGTTTATTGTTATATTCTGCCTGTCCTTCCATTTTCCCTCCTCCCTGAGCCCTCTCCAGTCACTGCTCTATCAGCAAACTCCAGGTACATGAGTCATTTGACCCAGAGCATCTGTGCATGGTAAGAATAGCAACAAGAGTGGGTAACATTTTTTGGAACACTTGTTACATGCCAGGCACAATGCTGAGCACTTAACAAGAATGACCTCAGTTAACTTTAACTGTACCATTTTATGTGTAGGATTCATTTTCTCAATAACCCCCTTGAAGATAGGGGGCTGTCTTTTATCTTTTTTGTACCCCCAATGACTGAGATGGAGCTGTGCAAAGTAAAGGTTTCTAAGTGATAAATACAGTAAGTCAGTTTTTTTTTCCTCCAAAATAGGATAAGAACAGTCATATAAAAGATATAATGTATAGAACTCTCCAGAAAGAAAGGCAGTTGGTAAAGAATCTGCCTGCCAAGCAGGAGATGTGGGTTCAACCCCTGGGTCAGGAAGATCTCCTGGAGGAGGAAATGACAACCCACTGCTGTATTCTTGCCCAGAACATCCCATGGACAGAGGAGTCTGGCTGGCTTACAGTCTGTGTGGTTACAAAGAGTTGGACATGACTTGGCGACTAAACCACCACCACCACATATTTAATTGGAATTACAAAAGGGCAGAAGAAAGGTAAGGAAGAAAGGATTGAATGTCTAAGATTCACAGCTGTCCAGTTGTGGAAGGGTTGATTTGGAAGGTGGAGAGCCCCCAGCATCAGAAGTATTCAAGCAGATGCAGAATAATTGTCTGCCAGTGAAGAGATTCTTAGACCTCGTAGGAGGTCAGACTAGATGCTGTCTAAAGCAGCACCCAGTGCTGACACTTTACTGTTCATTCAACAATCCTACAAATATTTATTGAGCTCTGTGTTAGATAGAATGATATCCACATCCTCAAAGATGCCCACTGCCTAATTCTTGGAGGCTCTGAATACATTATCTTACATACCAAATGTGTCTTTCAGATATGTTTATTTCTCTTGAGATGGAGAAATCATCCTGGTTTGTCTGGGTGCATCTAATATAACCACAAGGATACTTATAAGGGAGACAGGAAGGTCACAATCAGAGAGGATGTGAGACAGAAGAAGACGTCAGAGAGATGCCACTGCTGAAAGAAGCCTACAAGCTAAGAAATGCGGGCAACGTGTAGAAGCAGAAAGAGGTAAGGAAAAGCATCCTCTTATAGCTCTTCCAGGAGTGTTACTTGGTGGCATCCTGATTTTAGCCCAGTAAACCCATTTTGGATTTCTGATCTCCAGAACAGATTTGTGATATTTTTATCTACCAAGTTTGTTACAACAGTAACTTGTGCTCAGTCATGTCTGACTTTGTTTTTGAGACCCTATGAACTGTAACTCCCCAGGTCCATGGGATTCTTTGGGCAAGAATACTGGAGTGGGTTGCCATTTTCTTCTCCAGGGGATCTTCCTGCCAAGGAATTGAACCCACGTCTCCTGCATTGCAGACAGATTCTTTACTGCCTATAGCAGCAACAGGAAATGAACATAAGCTCCTCCTACATGCTTAGAAGTGTCCTAGATGTTGGGAATGTAATAGTAAATAAATAATCTTGACTTACTGAGTATATTAGGTATTTGAATTGGCAACAAAGGGTTACAAATGCTGTTTATCCATGGAAATTTATTCGAGCAGGATTCTATATGGGAGAAGAATGGAGCTACCTCTTAGTGGAGGTAGGATGGGAGGCACTGGAGTCCTGCCAGGGCCACCTCTTTTGCCCTCCTCCCAACCTCCTTTGGCAGATAGTCCTTGATCCCTACTCAACAGCCCACCTTCTTTTAGGCAGAGCCAGCTCTCTTTTTGGATGCTGAAAATGCCAAATACTTGCCTTCTCGTTCTCTGCATTATGGGCATGGGCCTGTGACTGATTCTGGGTCAAAAGGATGTGAAAAAGTAATCTTTTTTTAGGGGGCAGGGGAGGCTTCAGAGGATAGATTTTCTCCCTATTAAGAAGAGAGAATGACATGCATGGGGAAAATCACTTCATTCATCCATTCTATTTTTGCATATGGTTGTGCGAGGAAGCACTATTTGAAGGGACCATCGTGAGACCTTGAAGGGAGACACTGCTCACAGGCTGAGGAGGGCAGATGGGAAAGCACCAGCCTCCTGGCGGACGCTAGTTCTGTACTCTAAGAACTTGGCTGTGGGACAGGCCTGGCATGAGCATGTGCTAAAACTGGCAGTCTCATGGTTCTGGGGAAGGATGCTTTGTTGCTGCTATTCTTGCTTTTTATTACACATTATGATTCCTTCATATTCCTTATTATCAACTTACTTTGTTGTGAGTTGTTTATGTAATGCTACCCTGTGTGGCAATAGTTCTTTGCATTGACAAAAATAGCTCTTTGAGGATCGACTAAGCTCAGCAAGTTCGGTAGTTCACAGATGAACCTCCAGACTACCGCAGGCACAGAATCTGTGTGTCTAGACAGCCCAGTGTGCTGGTACAATAACACCCCAATGTGCAGGGTTAGGTTTTGGGGGTGAAAGTACTAACAGGCGAGTTACGTAGGCAGTGGAGATGTTTTTTAAACATTTATTTATTCATTTATTTGGCTGTGCCAGGTCTTAGCTGTGGCACTTGTGATCTTTTGTTGTGGTGTGCGGGCATCTCTAGTTGTGGCCACGGGCTTTGTTGCCCTTTGGCATGTGGGATCTTAGCTCCCTGACCAGAGATTGAACCTATGTCCCCTGCATTGCAAGGTGGATTCTGAACCACTGGAATGCCAGGGAAGTCCTGGAGATGATTTTTAAAAAAGCATTTCAGTGCATTCTAAACCCTGAAATAATACTCCCATCATTTTATCATATTGGTTATTACAATAACTACATTTATTGGGCATTATCTCGTCTAATTTTCTCACCACATCAGCTTATTGAAAAAGGTTCCACATGCCATGGGGTAACAAAGTCCATGGGCCACGACTACTGAAGCCTCGAATGCCCTAGAGTCTGTGCTACACAACAAGAGAAGCCACAGCAGTGAGAAGTCTGCTCACCACAGCTAGAGAAAGCCCACATGCAGCAATGAAGACCCTGCACAGTGCCCCCCCAAATTAAAAATTATACCTTCTAAATGTGCCATTAAAATTAGAAAATTCAAAACCACAGAGACAAATTATGGGGTTTGGATTCTGTTTGTATCCATATGGTGTTTTTTTCCCTGCAAATTCAAAAACTGTTTTGGAATCACCATATATTGACTGAGTTTTTTTGTTAAATAATTATTTTATATTAAAAATGATTTTTACCTATGAATATTATTTTTTATTGAAGTTCGGTTGACATATAACATTATAGTAGTTCCAGGTATACAATGTAATGATTTGATATTTGTATTTATTGCAAAATGATACTATAATAAATCTACTTGGCATTTGTCACCTTCATAGTGAAAATAACTTATAGGATGTACTCGCTTCAGTTCAGTTCAGTTTAGTCGCTGAGTCGTGTCCGACTCTTTGCGACCCCATGAATCGCAGCACGCCAGCCCTCCCTGTCCATCACCAACTCCCGGAGTTCACTCAGACGCATGCCCATCGAGTCAGTGATGCCGTCCAGCCATCTCATCCTCTGTCGTCCCCTTCTCCTCCTGCCCCCAATCCCTCCCAGCATCCGAGTCTCTTCCAATGAGTCAACTCTTCGCATGAGGTGGCCAAAGTAGCAGCATTCCTTCCAAAGAAATCCCAGGGCTGATCTCCTTCAGCTTAGCAACTTTCAAGGATGCTGCTGCTGCTGCTAAGTCACTTCAGTCGTGTCTGACTCTGTGCGACCCCAGAGACGGCAGCCAACCAGGCTCCCCTGTCCCTGGGATTCTCCAGGCAAGAACGCTGGAGTGGGTTGCCATTTCCTTCTCCAATGCGTGAAAGTGAAACGTGAAGTGAAGTCGCTCAGTCATGTCTGACTCTTCGCAACCCCATGGACCGCAGCCTACCAGGCTCCTCTGCCCATGGGATTTTCCAGGCAAGAGTACTGGAGTGGGGTGCCATTGCCTTCTTCCTTCAAGTATGCAGTATGGGGTTATTAACTATAGTCACCATGCTAAACTTTACATCCCTGTTACTTACTTAGTCTCTAACTGGAAGTTTGAACCTTTCAATACGACCTCATCTCTGGCAACTGCCAATCTGTTCTCTGTACCTATGAATTTGCTTTTTGATTCAACATATAAATAAAGTCATACAGTATGTGTCTTTCTCTATCTGGTTTATTTCACTTAGCACAATGCCCTCAAGGTTCATCCTTGTTGTTACAAATGAGAAGATTTCCTTCTTTTTTATATATACATTCATTTTCTCTCTTCTGTTTTTAGTATACACATTCATTTTCCTAATCCACTGTTTCTACCTATGCATATTGAGGCTATAAAAACACTTTAAATTTTTTCTAGTCTTGTGCCTCAAATATATTTTCCCTCTCTTTTCTAGCATGAGCTAGTTCTCCAGTGTTGCTATCAAAGAGAAGTATCATGTGCTGAGCTCCTGCCAGGCACGATAGCACGGATATCTCATTATTTTTATGCTAATACCATGAAGTGGCTTTACTATCCTCCGTTTACAAGTGTAAAAATTAAGGCTCTGAATATTTTAGTTTATAATTTTATTGCCTTCAAAAGAGGGAAAAGGCATATTGGTTGTTAAAAATAATTTAGTAAAATTTTGTATTGGAGTGCCATTGATTTACTGTGTTGCACTAGTTTCAGGCACACAGCAAAGTGAATCAGTTACACACATACATAAACCCGCTCTTTTTTTAAGGTTCCTTTCCCATATAGGCCATTACAGAATATGGCCTATGCCATACATCAGGTTCTTATTAATTATCTCTTATCTACATACAACTGTAGTGTTTATTGTTACAAGATAACTTTGCTGTTGCTCCTTTTCTGCACCATCACATCAGTCTGCGATAGGTTAGTGGCAACTGCAGCCTCACGTGTTCACTCTTCCCTGCGTTCTTGCCCTTGCATGTCCTCTCCTTGAGAGGTGAGTCTTGTTCTGCAGCCTTGAACCGGTGCCAGTCGGCCTAGCTTTAGCCAACAGATTGAGGAAGAGATGCTGGTGTGCCGTTTCTGAGGCTACGCTTTGAGAACCTGGCATGCTTCCAGATTCTCCCTTGGTACCCCCTGCCACTCCCCTTCCCCTCACCATGAGGATAAATCTGAGGTAACCTGTCTGCGGATGGGCCACCACGTGGAACAGAGTTCCATGCATCCCAGAGAGGCCATCCTAGACCAGCCGGGCCCAGGCTGACCCAGCAGCTGACCAGTTAGAGTTCTGTAAAGAAACAGAACTAGCAGGATGTGACTCCACCTATGTCTATCTCCACCAGAGATTTACTACAAGGAATTAGCTTACATAACTGTGGGGGTGGTTAGGCAGCTCTAAAATCTAAGGGGCAGGTTGGCAGGCTGGCAACTCTAGGGCAGGAGGTGACACTGGAGACCACAGGACCTCCTTTTCCTCAGGGAAACCTCAGGTTTGCTCTTAAGGCCTTTCAGCTGATTGTATGAGGCTCACCCCTATTATCAAGGTTCATCTCACTATTGGTGAGAATGTAAATTGGTGCGGCCACTATGGAAAACAGTATGGAGGGGCCTCAAGATATAAAAATAGAATTACTATACAAGCCAGCAATTCTACTTCTGAGTTTTTATATGAAGGAGATAAAATCACTCTCTTGAAGAGATACTGCACTCCTATGTTCATCATGGCATTATCCACAATGGCCAAGACGAGGAAACAGTGTCACTGTCCACTGGTAGATGAATAGATAAAGAAAATGTGGTATGTATTCACAAGAGAATATTATTCCCTATAAGAAGAAGGAAGTCCTGCCATTTGCAACAATATAGATGGATCCTGAGAGCATATGCTAAGTGAAATAAATCAGAGAGAAAAAGATAAATACTGTATGATCTCACTTATATATGAAAAAAAAAAAATCAGCCACTAATAAAGAGAACAGACTGGTAGTTGCCATAGGTAGGGTGGACAAAATGGGTGAAGACAAAAGTAAAAATTTCCAGTTCTAAGACAAATAAGTCCTGAAGATATAATATACAGTAACAATATTGAATTTACCTTTGACAGATACTAAGAGAATAGATATTAAAAATCATCACAAGAAAATAAAATTGTTACCTATGTGTGGTTATGAATGTTAACTAGAGTTATTGCACTGATCATTTTGCAAGATATATCAAATCATAATGTTGCATACCTAAAACTAACACAATATTATATGTCAATTATATCTCAATTTTTAAAAAGGTGATTTTCATTACATAAAGTCAACTGATTGTAGATTTTTTCCCCCAGCTGTGCTGCATGGCATGTGGGATCTTAGTTACCCAACCAGGTAAGGAACTCATACCCCCTGCATTGGAAACATGGAGTCTTAACCACTAGACTTCCAGGGAAGTTCCAACTGATTTCAGATGTTAACCATATCTACAAAACATCTTTCCTGTAATGTCTGGATCGGTGTTCAATTAAATAACAGGGGGCTATAGTTTAGTCTGGAGAAGGAAATGGCAGCCCACTCCAGTATTCTTGCCTGGAGAATCCCAGGGATGGAGGAGTCTGGTGGGCTGCCGTCTATGGGGTCACACAGAGTCGGACACGACTGAAGCAACTTAGCAGTAGCAGCAGCAATGCTTCAAAGCTGGGGCATTCAAAATGAAGGGCTGAACTGCCGCTGCTGCTGAGAGAAGATAGCCCTTTCCCTGTGGCTGCAAATGGGAGGCGACCTGTCTCTGAGGCATGGCTGCCCTGTACAGTTCTGCAGTCATGCACTGTCCAAATATTCTGCTGGGAGCTGAGTGGGGCCTGAATCCACTCACCAACCTGTGCATCCTCAAGAATGTGTGTGCCTAGAATGTGGGCGGGCTTTTTCTAATTTACACAAAGGCACTATATGAGTTAGCAGTGGTCTGTCTTCATGAGAAGCGAGTGTGCTCAGTTACTTAGTCATGTCGTACTCTCTGCAGCCCCATGGACTATAGCCCACCAGGCTCCTCTGTCCATGGAATTCTCCAGGCAAGAATACTGGAGTGAGTGGCCACCCCTTCTCTAGAGGGTCCTCCTGACCCAGGGATTGAACCTGCATCTCTGCGTCTCCTGCACTGGCAGGTGGATTCTTTACCACTAGCATCACCTGGGGAAAGTGGCATGTGAAGTTTCGCCAACTTTTTTCCTCCTATTAAATGTTCAGGATAGAAAATGAAGAAACTATGTGTGTACGGGGAAGTAGATGAGAGTTTTACAGCTTTTGCAAATGCCACTTCCATGGTTTCAGTCAGACAGCACTCCCTCCACACGCCTGCCCTCACCTATTCTGAATAAATACACGCTGTGTTTATAAGCCTGGTGCCTGCTTGCTTATCCATACGTGTTTTCAGGCCAGGTCTCTAGCCCAGGTTTGACCCAGCCTCAGCATGTAAGCCTCTCTTCTGCTGCTGCTTTCTGCCTCCCATCCTAGGAAACACCATTTCTTTCCTACTTACACAATGAGACTGCTTAGAGAATCGGATACTGTTTTTCAAGAATCGGAGGAGGTCTAAAGAGAAAGGGCAAGGTTTCAATGCAGTGTGCTTATTGATTGTGAAACTTCTCTGCTTTGGGAGAGGGGCCAGACTGGTCAGATTGAACACCTCTTATGAGCTCAGATGATCTCCTGCTGAAGTGGAAAGACATCAAACGTCAGAGGATAATGAGAAATGTTGTAAAGGTGGAAATCATTCCTTATCATTGTCTCTTCATGTCTTTACCGCATATGAACTAAAGTAAAAAAATTAAAAGTCCTGAAGAAGAATAAATATGGAGGAGATTAAATCATGGATTTGACACATTGGTATTTATTTTCGAAAGATAATTGGGTAAGTAATTACCATAAGAAATGGGCAAAGGTATAAATTCCAGGTAAAAGGTACAAACTTACAGTTATAGTAAGTCCTAGGGATGTAGAGCATGGTGACTATAGCTAATAATATCGTATTGGATATTTGAAAGTTACCAAGAGAGTAGATCTTAAAAGTTCTCATTAGAAGAAAAAGTATTTGTAACTATGTGTGGTGATGGATGCTAATTAGACTTATTGTGGTGGTCTTTTCACAGTATATACAAATATTAAATCATTAAATACAGATCTATATAAGACAGGGCTCCAGGAAAATTATAGGTGTTCCGTTGTGCACTGGGGTTAGGAGTGGGTGCTAAGCTGGGAAAGTGGGAAAGGGGTGGGAGGGTGGGGGTCTCAAGGAGAGCCCTCAGCTGTTGCAAAGGAGGAGCAGCCCCCACCCAAGAGGAGCTGAAGGAGGCCAGCCGGGCTGGACACAGAGTCGGGAGGATGGGAGCCTGTGCACAGAGCCATCCTGCAGGGCCTCGGGGCCACGGTGAGCCCTTGGGGCCGTGGTGAGGACACAGGTCTTGTCCCAGGAGCAGAGGGCAGAGAGGCACTGAGGGCTGTAAGCTAGGAACTGACATGATGGGCACCCTGTTGTATTGAGATCATTCCGTGATCCATGGTTTGGAGGTGTCCTATCTAAAGTGATAAGAACAGCTCATGCCAGAGGGTGGTGGCTAAGAGGCAGTGAGATGCTTGACAGTAAATAGCAAATTATTGTATACAGCTAAGGCGTTATTGAGAAGAGCATGGCAATCCACTCCACTACTCTCGCCTGGAGAATCCCATGGACAGAGGAGCCTGGTAGGCTATACTCCACAGGGTTGCACAGAGTCAGACACGACTAAAGAGATGAGCAGCAGCAGCAAGGTGTTATAGCCTTCGTTTCTTAGTATAATATCTCAAGGCAGGAGTTATTTTTTGTGTCTTCAGGAAAGTCACGTCTCTTGTTGGAGGTTATAAGCCTGGGGTCAAATCCAGTGCTAGAACCCATCCCACCCACTACTCTTACCTATTCTTCCCCTACTGGCTCCACTCCACCACCTTAAAAACTGAAATCTACCCAAGTGGCCTTCGGTAGAAGCTGGATGGAAGCAAGCATTACCCCAGAAAACTCTGAGATGAAACCTGGGGCTTATGTTCCCAACCTTAGCAGGCCTAGCATTCAGCTTGGCAGGGAGGGGAGAACGGGACACAAGCTTGAAACACAAAGTGAAGAAGTGCAGAGTCTTAGGAAAGCCTTGGGGAAAACAACCCACCACACGCATTACCTACCATCTTTCTTTCTTTGTAGAAAAAGAATGTTAAGCTCAAGAACGGCTAGAGTACATTTGTTTCTTCTTCTTTTTTTTTCACTTAATTGAGCAGTTGCCACAGTAACTCAAGAACAGACTACTCATTGCCTTCAATGAATTGCAGATACATATTTTTCATCTACTGAAAGTGGCAGTGAGCTTTTAAAAAAGGTAATCTTGAGCTGCTGCTTTTTTTCTCCTCATCTGATATCAGTATTCTTTCTCCATAGGACCCTGAAGTGGCGGCACTTTGTTTTCAGGAATAAGAAAAATATGTCTGGGGAGAGAGGGTTTAGAAATTTCATCAGGATTCAGGGCTGCCAGCCAGTCAACAACACCCCTCCAGGCTCAATTGTGTCACTGTCTGCTCCACATGCCCCTGGCTGTTCCTGGTGGGCATGGCCATTTCCAACCTCAATATTCAGCCTTTTATCTTTACTGAGAATGACCTGCCTAGCTTCCTACAACTCCTCTTGTTAGAAGACCCATTTTAAGACCAAATCTTTCTCCTTCCTCTCACTGGGGTTAATCTCCTTCTCTGAGGTGCTTGTTGAGAATGTTTTATTTCTGTGATATTGTGCACTACACCATAGTCTGTCCTATATTACAGTTAGTTGTGTATTTTATCTTCTCATCTTTCACAGTGCCTTGAACAAAAAAGACAAAGTCGTTCCCTCTTCATTAACTCAGAGCACGTCTTTAATTTCTTAGTATAATGGACATCTATAGGACTCTCTGCTCGGCACCCATTCTGCCCGTAAAAATGGGACCCTGGCCACAGGTGACTGGATCAGGAGTGCACCTAAACCACAGTTAGACATCCTTCTCTCTGAATACAGACACAGAGATTGGCTTCTGTGTTGGCCAGACCAGTTGGTAGACCACCATGTAAATGTGACTAGTAAAAGAAACAGGTCTGCAAAGAGAGAAAAGAAGATAATGCACAGAGGGGTACAGACATACACTGGAAGAAAATTCTTAATGGTCCTTAAGTACCTAGCTCAGCATTGTTCCTAATGCTCAGGTACATTCTTCTTTGGATGTGTGAGATTCCCAAAGCTTTATAATAAGTTTAACCTTTGCTGAAGCTAGTATACACAGGTTTTTGTAACCAGCAACTAAATGAATCTTAACTAAGGTACTCACATTTTTGTAACATGTTTGCCTTTCCCAAGAGACCAAGATCTTTGAATGTGAGGACTAAAAGAATCTTAAGTTTGATAACCCCAGAATTTGGCTTGTGCCTGACATTTAGAGGATGTTCAGTATACGGTTGTTGAATTGCCATATCAGCATTTTCTTGACTCAGAGGGATGCTCTATAAAACTTGTAAAGCACGAAATCAACGTGAGCCTAACTTATTGCCAGACTAACTCTGCTGAGCTCTGGCCACTCACTTTTCTCTAGAGAAGGGGAGTGTTTTGGGGAACTTCTCAATTGTTCAGAAGTCCAGAAGGGAAATGGGGTGCTAGTTATTGGGCTCCCTTCAAACATTAGAAGGCAAGAAGAAGGCCCTCCCTCCAACATTTTCCTATAATTTTTTGAAGTGGTTCATTGATTCACACCCAATTAATCTGTACTTATGATAATCACATAGGATTATCCATTAGGGTTGGACTTCTTTGTATGCCATTAAAAAAAAAGGCTTTGATGCAAAACTGCAAATAAAGCAGCAGGGACACAATTAAATTAGTCAAGAGAATAAATTTTCAGATAACCTGAAGGAGTGCAGAGGTTCTAGTTTATACAGAACTGATATAAATGACTTTTCTTCATTAAAGCAGGGTTCAAGTTATTAGTAATAATATTCTTACCTAATCTCAAGAATATTTTCAGCAAAGCCAGTTTTATTATTTTAAGGCATAGAGACCTATAAAGTTCCCAAATTATCATTTTTTTCTACTTTTATGCAACTACTCAAAAATGGTGAGGAAGCATATTGATTAATATTGAAAGAGGCTCACAACATGATATCATATGAATAAATAGGCAACTAAAGAGTAGAAATACTGTGACCCCATTTTTATAAAAATGTATAGAACATCTGCTCTCCTGTCTATGAGTTTTTAATAGGTAAGAACTTATGGACCTTAGAAAAATAGGGGATGGTCTTAGAAAACAGAAAGTCTTTCCAAAGACTACTCGCTGTCCTACAAAGAAAACTTCCAGTTCTTCAAAGGATGGTCCTAGAAAGCTTTGATTGACCCTCTGAATCATTTTAAACCAACTTGAAATTTGATTGATAGGATTGGCAACTTAACTTCCAGAAGACAACAAGTATTATGTTTTTTCATTTTTCTTGATGCTAATGTATGGGAGCAAACAAACGTACATTCTAATATTGATTCGGTAACAAATCTCTGTTTAAATGATGGAGCAGCAGGTCTGCATATGAATATCCATTCTTTGTCTCGCTTTGTGTATTTCCTGTGACATTTACTATCACTTTAAAAGCTTTTCATTTGTTTTATCTTTTGCTAGGAAATGAAGCTAGGAGTGATATAACCTGTCATTTGTCCCTTGGCTTGTTTTTTGCATATGGTGACCTATTCTGTAAGGTCTGAGTCAGCTTATCAGCATCCATTGAACACAAAGCCTGCATTTGAAAATGTTCTGTTTTTCTGTCTTGATGACTCTTTTATTAAAGAAATTTATATGTACACTCTTGGGTAAGATGTAGAACTGTGTCATATCTTTGAGATTCTGGATGTACCTAAAGCGTGAAATGATCACTCTGCTCATTGTAAGACTAAGATTTAGAGCCTTTGTAGATTTCTCTGAATGTCAGTGTTTCCACCTGATACTTGCATTGTATTAGACAAAAGATTGTAAGCTTTATTTCTCTAAAATAGAACACATTTTTTCCCACTTTCTAAAGAGTGAAATTTATTGTTTGTAAATTTTATCTTAGCTAAAAATTAAATTAAGATTTAAGTTTTAAAATCTTAATTAAAATTGATTTACTTTAATTGGAGGCTAAAAATAGGATAAACTTAAAAATCTTTAATTTTAAAATGTAATTAAAATTTTAATGATTCAAACATCGTATTTAGCCAACTATTTCCTAGTTCAATAAACTTAAGACAAATTTAAATAGTATCTCTTCTTCCTGCTTCCTTCCCCAACTCTTTATCTTAATAAGGATAATAATGATAGCTACCATATATGGAGGCTCTACTATGTGCTATACTACGCTAGCTGCTGGGGATACGGAGGTGAACAAGAAGATGCTCATACATTAAATCTGTATGTAGTTCTCAAAGTGTGTGGTTCCTGGTCCAGAAGCATCAGCATCATCTGGGGACTTGTAGGAAATGCGTGTTCTCAGACTTATTGACTCAGAAGTTGTAGGGGGTGGATACAACCACCTGAATTCTTAAAGAGAAAGGTAGAATGGTTAGAGACAGAACAGGAGACGTAAGAAAGAAGCTGTTGTCAGAGAGGGAAGCAGAGAGGGAAGGGGATGCATAATTTGACCTTGAAGGCAGAGGAAAGGCCACAAGCTAAGGAATGGAGGCAGTCCTGGAAATTGGAAAAGGCAAAGAAATAGATTCTCCTCTAGAGCCTGCACAAGGAAGGGAGCTCTGCAGATATCTTGTCTTTAAGAACTGCTGACCCCAGAACTATAAGATGATACATTTGTGTAGTTTTAAGTCACTAAGTCTGTGGTAATTTGTTACAGCAGTAGCAGGAAAGGAACACAGTGCCTGACCATGCTGGACTAAATCCCGCCAGTGGCTGAGCCCCCAAGCACCAGAGCTGTTAGCTTGACTCACCTTTATTATAAATGGACAACCATGGGTCCCAAAATTTAAGAGGAAGCTTTGAATATGAAAGAAAGGGATCAAAATAAACAGAATATACCCAAAGGAAATAAAAATAATGCAAGAAATGAGGAAGTTAGAAAATAAACTAAACATTATTCCTCTCAAAAAAAGATAATATTAAAGCCCCCAAATTAAAATTATGGTGTGTAAAAGGAACAGTTAAAGAAGACAAAAATGCTCTTGAAAATTAAAAATATGATCACTGAAATAAATTCAGAAGTACAATTGAAAGGTGAAGTTAAGGAATTTTCCAGAAAGCAAAACATAACAGAAAAGTTAAGAGGTGAAAAATGGGAGAAGAGAATGAGAAGATCAGTTCAGGAAGCCTAACATCCAAATCTAAAGAGCAAGAACAAAGGACTTCCCTGGTGGTTCAATGGTTAAGACTTTCAACACAGAGAGTGTGGGCTCAATCTCTGCTTGGAGAGCTAAGATCCCACATGCTGCCTAGTGCAGCCAAAAAAAAGGAGGATGAACTAAAAAGCAAGAACAGAGATAGCAGAGGGTAGAAAATGAGCCCTCCCACCCAAAAAAAGCTATAAAATGTTACAAGGTTGAAGGACCCGACTCTCCACCTTGAAATGAATGAAAGAAGATCCCCACCAATGTACATCACTGTGAAACTTCCGATCTTTTAAAATTCCACAGATTAGGAGAGGGTAGGATGCCCCAGGACAAAATGATAGAGAATGGGAAATCAGAATAACCCCAGACTGCAACCCGGCAAGGCAGAAGAAAATGGTTCGACGCCTTTAACATTTTGGTGAAAGCTGACTGCCACCCTTGTATTAAATGCCAGTAACCTATGACTTCCCTGGTGGCTCAGATGGTAAGGCATCTGTCTACAACGCAGGAGATTAGGATTGGATCCCTGGGTCGGGAAGATCCCCTGGAGAAGGAAATGGCAACCCTCTCCAGTACTTTTGCCTGGAAAATCCCATGGATGGAGGAGCCTGGTGGGGTACAGTCCATGGGGTTGCAAAGAGTTGAACATAACTGAGTGACTTCATTTTCTTTCTTTCTTTAACCTATCAAAAAATTATAGGGAAGGAATAGAACCATTTAGTAATGGAAGACAGAATTTTTACCTTCCATTGGCTCTTTTTAGGGAAGCTATTATAGGATGTGTGCTAGAAAAGGAAACTTTAGAGAGGAAGATCTCAGATCACGGACATTGGAAACAGGGTCAAACATGCCCAAATGGAGGAACTATATTGGCCTTCAGAACATGCTGCACTGGGCAGGTGAGAAGAGCAGGATTTAGATGTCAGTGATGCCCTGGGTACCACTCCTCATGGTTCTTTGAGACTAGAGTGACTATCCATCCCTGTCTGGCAAGACCAAGGGTTCCCAGCATGCGTAACTTTCAGCTTTAAAATCAGGACAGCCCTCAGCAAGTTGGGAGGCTTGGCAATCTTACTTGGAAACGTGGGCCCTGCTCATTCTTTCAAGCCTGTGCTTTTACATGTCTTCTCTTCCCCCCACACATGCTCTCTGCCTGGTCAAATCTTACTCATCCTCTAAGTCTCAGCTCAAGGTTAAAGACGCAGGAATGTTTCCACGTCCAGGTGGCTCTGTTCTGGCTGGTGTAACACCAGGACACAGTCTGCTAACCTCCCTTACTGGGGCTGATGCCAAATGAGACCTCTCCCTGCTCAGAGGGGAAGTGGCTATTGGGCTGGGGTTTAGTCTAGGTTTCCTACAGGTTCAGAGACTAGCATCTAATCTTTGTTGTTATTTAAAAACTGTTAAATCTTGAGAAATTATTTGCTATTTTAGGAGCTTCTCAACCAGACACTGCTTTCTACTCTTAGCAAAAACTGTATGGAACTTGCAAAATCCCTGGCAGCTCACTTAGTCTGACTTAGGGTTACCATCGCGAATTGGCACACATTTTTCACATTTAAACGAATTTGAAAAGATCATATTTTCTTATACTTTGGAAACCACCACTCCTGGGGCTTTTGATCTGCTCTCCTACTTTTGTGCACTTCATCCCTTTCCCCCTCAGCCTTCTTAGCTAGAGGCAGTGGGTCTCCTCCCAGCTGCACATTAGAGTCACCTGGAGAGCTTCCAAAGCATGGCTTTGCCCAGCCTTTGCTTTCCACAGTGAAGAACTGCAAGTAGCAAGAAGTGTTATCTATTCAACTTGACTTTGCTGGACAATGATTTTTTTCTCTTGGTGATAAATATTAATTTTCTGCTTTGGCAAATCTATTCAAAATCTCTTTGGAAAACAAAGCCAACCAGATAGCTGTAGTTATAGAATTTAAATATATGTCATTTGAAAATAAGCATTTTCAGAGTAGATAAAATAAATAAAATCTGATGAAAATCAAAATGATTAAAATCTCCAGAAATAAAGCTAGTCAGATACGTGATGAAAAACTAACCATGTCTTATGTTGTTGGTTCACTATGAAAACAAACATAAATAAATAAGAGAATGTTAGGCTCTAGGAGTAATACTGTCCAAGAAAGGATGTCATTAGAATAGGGATTCTATTCTATTGGAGGAGAGAGAAATAGGCCAATACTACTTTTCCCAGCCATAAGAGAGAGGCTATTACAGCATAAGAGAGGGTTGTAGTTTGTGAATGGAGGAAACCTGACTCGCTCCCATGCCAGCAGTTCCAGGAAACCCCAAGACCAAAAGCGGGTTTAGCAGGTGAGTGGCTGGGATCTCAACTCCCTGTGTGGTGCAGCTGGTCGCAGTACTATGCCTGCTGTGAGTGCAGTGGTCCACTCTTGAGTGGGTCACTCAGGTGTGAACAATAAACCACCTCATAAAGACCATTAAGAGGTGAAAACCGGAAGCCTCTTACTTTTTGGACCAGGTAAGTCTTCTCAGACTCTAGCAAGGCCCTGAAGGAGAGGAAGAAGGGGCTCCTCATATCATGACTGAGAATGAAACTTCCATAACCTATAAGGACAGAGCTTGATTTAGAAAAATGCAGAAATGTTACATGGAGGCAGTCTACAGTCCTTACCTGTATCGTCTCTAAAAACATTTGCACTTTAGAATTGATTTGTATAACAAAATTGTGCTTACACAGTTTCTTACTGATAGAATGGCATAAAATGATAGAATTGCATAAATCTAATTACTTTTGGTATATAGTTATTACATTTAAATATTTAAAAGAATCAGTTGAGTGAGTGCAATTTAGAAGTGTGTAGTAAAGTTGAAGATGCACAAATCCATTGAAAGACTGGCTAGCCAACTGGCTTTATATTATTTGTGATGTCCAGAGGGCTGCATTGATCTTCCAACTTCCATTTACCCCCACAGAGATTTGGAAGAGAAAGAGACTTAGGAAAGACAAGGGCCAGGCTCCTTCTACTTTCCCCCCTGCTATTCATTATAGAGAAACTCTTACACAATTGAATAAGAATGTGCCAGGATACTCACTCCACCAAACTTACAGAATTAAAAATAAGAAACAATCTACGGGACTTCCCTACTGGTCCAGTGGTAAAGAATTCACCTTCCAATGTAGGGGACTTAGGTTCCATCCCTTGTCGGGGAACTAAGATCCCACATGCTGTGGGGTAACTAAACCTGTGCGCTGCAACTGGAGAGCCCATGCATGGCAACAAAAGAAGCCCTTGGACTGCAATGAAGGCCCAGTATAATCAGGAAAAAAAAAAAAAAGGAAACTACCTAAATGGCCACTGTCAAAAGAATGGATAACTATATCGTGATACACTCTGGAACATTAACTGGCAATAAAAAAGGGACGAAGCACAGTTATCTTATCAGCATCAACTGAAAAAGATATGTACAATAAGGGACAATTTATAAGGGCTGGAAACATTAGCGAAAAAACCCTACATTGCTTGGGAATACATACTCTGTTTTATACGTGCTCAGTCATTTCAGTCATGTCCAACTCTTTGCAACCCTGTGGACTGTAGCCTATCAGGCTCCTCTGTCCATGGGAATCTCCAGGCAAGAATGCTGGAGTGAGTTGCCATGTCCTCCTCCAGGGGGTCTTCCCCACCCAGAGATCGAACCCACGTCTCTGGCATCTCCTGTGTTGCAGGCAGACTCTTTACCCACTGAGCCATCTGCAAAGCCCTCTATTTTACATACAGTAAATACTTGTTGACTAGCTACCCTGTGCTAGGCATAGATTTAAGCACTGGTGATATGGCAACGAATAAAGCCAAGTGCCTGGTTTCCTGGAACCTATATTCTAGAGACATAGCTGCATATAGCATAGAAATATAGACAGATGTGGGATTGATAGAGACTGAATTCAGAATAGTAATTCAGTTCAGTTCAGTCACTCAGTCATGTCTGACTCTTTGCACCCCCACAGACTGCAACAAGCCAGACTTCCCTGTCCATAACCAATTACTGGAGCTTGCTCAAACTCATGTCATCGAGTTGGTGATGCCATCCAACCATCAGGAAGCTTCCATAAGCCTCTTATCCTTATTGATCAGAGGGCAGACAGAACGAAAATCATAATCACATAAAACTAACCAAACTGATCACATGGACCACAAGCTTTGTCTAACTCAATGAAACTATGAGCCATGCTATGTAGGGTCACCCAAGACAGACGGGTCATACTAGAGAGTTCTGACAAAACACGGTCCACTGGAGAAGGGAATGGCAAACCACTTCAATATTCTTGCCTTGAGAATCCCATGAATAGTATGAAAAGGCAAAAAGATATGACATTGAAAGATGAACTCCCCAGAATAGTAGACATTTCTGGAAAGAACTAGGGGAGTGTGACTTGGAGGGAGGCACAGAGGGCTTCAGCTGTTTGTCGTATTTTATTTCTTAAGCTGGAAACTGGATAAGTGGTATTTGTTGTTATCTTTACAGCTTTTAGCCTGTCTTGCAGATCTCCTAAAAAATGATTTACTTTTGTTTCCTAGTTCTGCTTTTACATATTTCATTCTTTTAAAAACATGTTTTTCTCTATAGATAACAAGGAGATCAAATGAAACATAAGATTAATGGAGATGTTCTGAGAACTAGCTTTAGGAATTAAGAAAGCCTATGTGCTTGGAAATGACAAAAACTCTTGGATGTTTTGATTAATACTGTTTCTAGAGAAAGGAAGAAGGCCATGGAAGCACCAGCACACAGCCAGGCTTTAAGAAACTCAGTTACTGCTTGTGAAATTAAAGGTCGATTGTGGCCTGGAAAATCCTGTGGCCGAAGGAGCCTGGTAGGCTGAAGTCCATGGAGCTGCTAGAGTCAGACACGACTGAGCGACTTCACTTTCCCTTTTCACTTTCATGCATTGGAGAAGGAAATGGCAACCCACTCCAGTGTTCTTGCCTGGAGAATCCCAGGGACGGGGAAGCCTGATGGGCTGCCGTCTATGGGGTCGCACAGAGTCGGACATGACTGAAGCGACTTAGCAGCAGCAGCAGCAGTGGACTTGTTTGCAGGGAAAAATACTGGGAGGATTCTGCTGCTGTCCCAGAGGCTCCACCTAGCCTGGCCTTGAGGGTGACTGGCATCTTGGAGGACAGGTTTATTGATCAATGGACTGCAGATATTTTATCATTTAACGTACACTCTGCATCCTGAGTCATGTGGGACTAAAGTTTTACAGTTCTTATTTCACACAATTTAGATAAACAGCCTTATCTAAATATCTTCCACTTTAGAGTCTTTTGTCTCATCAATAATCCTTGCTTTATCACTGAAATATATCTAAATAAAAAGAAGTGGAAATATTGCGATACTACCCTTAATACTCTTTGGCCTAATAATCCTGGTATTTGAGCAAAGTCTATGTGAGATGTCAGGGCAGCTTGTTTATAACAGTTGAAAAGATGAAAAATAAGTGACCTCTAAGGGGGGGAATGATGAAAATAAATATAGTACATTTACAGAATTATGGAGCTTCCCTGGTGGCTCAGTGGTAAAGAACCCACCTGCAAGGCAGGAGATGTCGTATGATCCCTGGGTTGGGAAGATCCCCTGGAGAAGGAAAAGCAAACCCACTCCAGTTATTCTTGGCTGGAAAATTTCATGGACAGAGGAGCCTGGTGGGCTACAGACCATGGGGTTGCAAAGAGTCGGACACAACTTAGCGATTAAACAACAACATAGAATTATATTTTATATTGTCATTAATGATGTTTTTTTACAAAAATGATTCAATGACATGGGAAAGCCTATATTATTAAATGAAAAGAATTTGATTATAACTTTATTAAATATTATCTAGTAATCAATGAAATATTTAAAAATATTAATGCTTATTTTCTTTTTTATACTTATTGTAATTTTCCAAACTTTCCCTGGTGTGTATTATAGTTTTGCCTTTTTAAATAAGAAAAAAGATGCTAAATTTAAGAAAATAATGAGGAAATGGAAGCATGTTATGCACTGAGAGAGTAGTCACAGACTTGACATTTTTAGTCTTCGACATCTGTTTATAGGGCTTGCTCATTTTCTAAATCTGTGAAGACACTGACTCCTGTGATTGCAAATACTAGGATAAAACATAAGCTAGCTTGTGTGTGTGTATATGTGAGAAGTTTTCACATATTGAAACTTGTTGAATTTATTGTTATAGATTATAGGGGTTATTGTTATAGATTCCGGGTAGAAGCATAGCTTATTGGGAAGGGAAGAACTAGGAGTGAAGAAGACATTATTAGTTGTGTGACCTTAGGGATAATGATACTTTCCACCCAGGGCTGTGGTGAGGATAAAGCCAGATCATGAGAGCTCTTGGCACAGAATAGACACTTAATAAAAAGCTGTCAACTCTGAATCTTCTTCAAGGTTGTGAACATACAGTAAAAAACTGCAAATTTTTTAGGTTGCATTCTCTGCTGGTTTCCTCTGTTGCTGCTGCTGCTGCTAAGTTGCTTCAGTCGTGTCCAACTCTGTGCGACCCCATAGACGGCAGCCCACCAGGCTTCCCCGTCCCTGGGATTCTCCAGGCAAGAACACTGGAGTGGGTTGCCATTTCCTTTTCCAATGCATGAAAGTGAAAAGGGAAAGTGAAGTCGCTCAGTTGTGTCGACTCCTAGCAACCCCATGGAATGCAGCCTACCAGGCTCCTTGGTCCACGGGATTTTCCAGGCAAGAGTACTGGAGTGGGGTGCCATTGCCTTCTCGGCTGGTTTCTTCCAGACAAGATTAATTAAAAAGCAAAGTGGTTTTAAAAGGAGTGTTGTTGTGTGTACTTTTTAGAATCAAGAGTGTTTTTCATGAGTCATCAAGCTTCTAAATCAAAGATAAGACAAGGCAAGCAAACAAAATTCTCATCCCTAGCCTCATGTGGCATTCTCCAAAGTCCATCCTGTCTGTTCCTCTCTAGGTCCATTCCTGATGCTGACTTCCTGAGGAGTTCTAGAAAAATCATCAGTAGGTAAATGGGCTGCCACTGTCTCTGGCTCCTCATCACCCCCACACCCTACCTTCCTTTAGATCTTGGAACTGAACATGGTTTCCTCGTTTTCCGAAGTCAAGGGCTATCCTGTAGTGGAACCATAGTGTGGTGGTTAAAACTTAGTCTCAGTGATGTCAGACTGCCTGGGGTCTTGAACCTTTGACTTGTTACTTAACCTTTCCAGGTCTTAGTTCTATATCTGTAAAATGGGAATTTAAAAAAGTCTCATAAGACAGTGGCAAGGCTTAATGCATGTAACGTGCTCTGAACAGTGCTTGCAACATAGAAAGTACTCGAGAAATTTTAGCTATTATTATTCCTCCTCCAGGTTCTTGCTCTAAAAATCTCTCATAAATGCAAGGCTAGAAACCAAGCTCCTCAGTGAAGAGGGAGTGGAGGTTAGGAGTACAGGTCCTGATATTGGCGAGGGTGCAGTGTATTAGAACTCTGCCCTTCTGCTGTGTCATTTGGGGAAAGTTGCTTACTATCTCTGTCTCAACTTGGGGCTACAGGTAGGGTTAGATAACTGAATAGTAGTTACCATTGTGCTTGGTGTATTTTAGGTATTATTACTGTTCTAAGTGCATTGTGTATATATTATCTCATTTAGTCTTTTTGCAAATGAGGAGACTTTGGCATTGAGAAGTTCAAGGTCACATGAATAGTAACTGGCAGAACTAGAGTTCAACCCTGGACAGTCTGACCAGCACCCCTGGTTGTCACTGAACACTCCTGCGCACCACCACCTCTGCTTAATGACAAGTAACTCATTCGTGCTTCAGGATCAATGGCTAACAGTGAGTTGATACGTTTCTGTTGTGTTAGTCACTCAGCTGTGTCCAACTCTTTGTGACCCCATGGACTATAGCCCACCAGGCTCCTCTGTCCATGGGATTCTCCAGGAAAGAATACCGGAGTGGGTTGTCATTCCCTTCTCCAGGGGATCTTCCCAACCCAGGGATCAAACCTGGGTCTCCTGCATTGCAGGTGGGTTCCTTACCATCTGAGCCATTAGGAAAGCCCATTTCTACTTCTAATAGGATTAAAAAAGAAGACTGCCGTGATTTTTGACATTTCATAATACAATTTTACTCATCTGAAATTAAGCCTGAGAAGGATTGTACAATTAACAATGTTCTAAGATGATGGAAATTTTATTCAGCTGCAGTTAGGTACATCGGATTAAATGATATATGCTAATGATGAAAAAATTGAGAGAGACTTTCTAGTGATACAGTATCACTCCTCCTTTTTATTCCATGAAGTGAAGTCGCTCAGTCATGTCTGACTCTTTTGTGACCCCATGGACTGTAGCCTACCCGGCTCCTCTGTCCATGGGTTTTCCAGGCAATAGTATTGGAGTGGATTGCCATTTCCTTCTCTAGGGGATCTTCCCGACCCAGGGATTGAACCTGGGTCTCCTGCATGGTAGACAGATGCTTTACCGTCTGAGCCACCAGGGAAGTCAGGATTTTAGCTACTGAAACAGGCTAGTGGAGATGATATTTAAATATTTCTAAGGCAATGGCACCCATTCCAGTACTCTTGCCTGGAATATTCCACGGATGGAGGAGCCTGGTAGGCTGCAGTCCATGGGGTCGCTAAGAGTTGGGCACAACTGAGTGACTTCACTTTCACTTTTCACGCATTGGAGAAGGAAATGGCAACCCACTCCAGTATTCTTGCCTGGAGAATCCCAGGGACCGAGGAGCCTGGTGGGCTGCCGTCTATGGGGTCGCACAGAGTTGGACACGACTGAAGCGACTTAGCAGCAGCAGCAGCAGGAGGATAATGATAGTAGGAGTTGATGTTATACACACACACACTTTGGCCTTTTCTTAAACAATCAGACTCAGAGATGGAAAGGGCCTTCAGTTCAGTTCAGTAGCTCAGTCGTGTCTGACTCTTTGTGACCCCATGGACTGCAGCACACCAGGCCTCCTTGTCCACCACCAACTCCTGGAGTTCACCCAAACTCATCTCCATTGAGTCGATGATGCCATCCAACCACCTCATCCTCTGTTGTCACCTTCTCCTCACGCCTTCAATCTTTCCCAGCATCAGGGTCTTTTCCAATGAGTCAGCTCTTTGCATCAGGTGGCCAAAGTATTGGAGTTTCAGCCTCAACATCAGTCCTTCCAATGAACACCCAGGACTGATCTCCTTTAGGATGGATTTGTTGGCTCTCTTTGCAGTCCAAGGGACTCTTAAGAGTCTTCTCCAACACCACAGTTCAAAAGCATCGATTCTTTGGCACTCAGCTTTCTTTATAGTCCAACTCTCACATCCATACATGACTACTGGAAAAACCTTAGGAGGCGTATCATTTTTCCACCCAGTACAAAAATCACTTTTTTTTTTTTTAGCACCCCTGAAGAATGGCTACCTAGAGTTTGTTTGAATATCATCAGTGAGGTATCCATGTGGATAACCATGGCTAGAAAACTCCTTCCTACAAAGATCTGAATTCCATCTTGGTAATCTCCATCTCTAGGAATGATTCTTACATAGATAATACAGAAGTCTAATTTCCTGTTCTAAAATGATACAGTCCCTTATAGATGACAGGATTTCTTCACCAAACAGTTGTTCATTGAGCATGAGTCAGGTGCTGTGCAAGGCATTGGAAATAGCTGTGAACCAGACCACAAATCCCACCCACCATGGAGTGGACAGGCCATGCTCTCAGGAAAATGTGCTTCTCCGCTTAGATATTTCCAGATCCTCCCACCACTTCTCATCTGATAGTTTTTAGATACCTCAGCATCCTGGCTACCTTCCTTTGAAAACATATGAAGAATTTCATCATTGTATGTAAATTTGTTTTAATCCCTGTTCTCTGTAGTTTATAGAATGACACAGACTTCTTCATTATATTTCCCTTTGAGATTTTTCTTTATTCTGTTCATGGAGAAAATATTTCTGAATTGCCCTTCTATACTTTGTCAAGCAGGGCTTCCCAGGTGGTGCTAGTGACAAAGAACCTGCCTGCCAATGCAGGAGACATGTATTCGATCCCTTGGCTGGGAAGATCTCCTGGAGGAGGGCATGGGAGCCCATTCTAGTATTCTTGCCTGGAGAGGTCCATGGACAGAGGCGCCTGTAGTCAAAAAGTCATGTCCAGTCAAAAAGAGCGGGACATGGCTGAAGTGGCAGCATGTGTGCACACATGCACGCGCTTTGTCAAGCATCATGCAAGGATTGATGAGTTATAGGGAAGTGGACATTGTCCAGGTCCCTAGGTATCATCTGCTGGGGAGAAAGACACGTACACAAGTGGCTGTAACGTGTGACCAGTGCTACAACAGAAACAGGAAGAGAGCTGGCAAAAGGCAGGCAAGTCTGCTGAAAGCTTTCAGGATGGTACTAGAATCCCAAGTCAGTCTTTACTATTTTATTATTTTATTCCTATCTGTGCTATTATTTCATGTATTTTTGAAGGGAAGGGTCCTTCCAAACTCCTGAACAGTAAAGCTGTTGTCTATATAGTATTTTCTATCTACATTCAAAAGAGGATATGAGAAACTTACAGTAAATAATCATCACGTTAAGACTTTATGTCTGCATAACTACAGGTTCAGCACTTTTATATCTGATAGAATGGCTTGACATAAATCAGTTCTTTAATCTTCACATTATTTTCTTCATTCTATAGATTTGGCAGCTGAGGCTCAGAGAAGTAAGTGGATAGGTCAGTATCACAAAGCCACTCAGTGATAGAACCAGAACTCAAACCCATCCGGGACTCAAAGCTTGGGGCCTTTACTTACTTAGCCACAATCCCCATTCCTAACAAAACAATGGATTTAACACAAAAATTCCCAAAACCCGCAGAAAAAGACAGATAACTCATCAGTAGGAGGACAATGGTAACTCCGTTCCTAGGCAACCGGCTCCAAGGAGCAAAGGGCAACCTCATCACCTCATCACAGTCCTTTGCTGCCACTGATCTTTAAGTCTGTGTAGGCCTGTGTTTGCTCTTAGGTTGGGTTTTCAGGGTTTGGGCACTGTTCCAGCCTTGCTTCTGTAAACACCTTATATTCCCAGGTTATTTGGTTTCCCATTAATGACAATTTCCTGTCATTTAAGGCTCCAAGGCACGTCAGATGACAAGTCACACATGAGTTCTATTTTTTTTCCTTTATCATGCAGAGGCACTATTGTGCTTTCACCAATATTTTTATTCGCCTTCAGAATGACAGGGCATTCAAGATTATTTTCGTTAATAAGATGTCACAGGAGCCCATGAAATTAATTATAAAAACCTGTCTAATAAGAATAATAGGGCTTTTGAAAAGGGAAGAATAGTCTCTACTGATCAATCCTTCATATGTTTTTACCCCTGGAATATATGCTGTTGCTTTGAAATAAGGGATTCTATCGGTTCTTATTTCCTTCTGCAGAGATTTCTCCTTCAGTCCTGTGATGAGGCATTCACTTTTATGTCTCAGAGCATGGAAATATATTGAACTCCTGTTTCAGAATTGGTAACCTAAGTGACAGAATGCTGCCGTTTAGTGTTTAATAACTATACCGAAACTATGGAGGCTATCCCTGACTTTGCAGTGTAGAATAGTGAAAATGCATCCTTATACAATTAAAGAGGTTTGAAAGTAAGACTAGTCTTTCTTCTTACAGAATAAATTAGCTGCAAACTGTCCGTGGGCCATGGAGACAGTCAGGAAGGGCTGGCTGCCTGAACCTGAAGCAGATATTTTTGTTTTAGTAATTGGGGAAATCTGCTATTGCTGCTAAGTCGCTTCAGATGTGTCTGACTCTGTGCGGCCCCATAGACAGCAGCTACCAGGCTCCTCTGTCCCTGGGATTCTCCAGGCAAGAATCCTGGAGTGGGTTGCCATTTCCTTTTCCAATGCATGCATGTATGCAAAGTTGCTTCAGTGGTGTCTGACTCTGTGTGACTCTGACCCCGGGATTCTCTAGGCAAGAATACAGAGTGTGTTGCCATTTCCTTCTAGATGGGGGAAGCTAGAAACATCTTTATGACCTTGTTCCTTTTCCCTCTCCAAAACCTCTGCTTTCATCCTTCCAATAGGCCACCAACAGTATTCACTGTCAAGTACAGGTGCTTGCTGCAGAGCTGAGAGGTAAACCTTGCCATTCCAGATTCCCAGCTTCAATCAGTTCTTGTAGGACTTGCTACAAAAACCTGACTTACCCATGAGAACAGGGCTCAGGGTGGCAGTTACAACTTGATAAAGCATCAAATTATGACCAGTGCTGTGCTGCTGAAATAAACTGCTTTGGGAATGGCACTATTTTATTAAAAAATTTCTTTATTGGAGTATAGTTGCCCTTACAATGTTGTGTTCATTTCTGCTGTACAGCAGAGTGAATCAGCTGTACGTACACTTATATTCCCTCTTTTTTTGGATTTCCTTCTCATTTAGGTCACCACAGAGCACTGAGTAGAGTTCCCTGTGCTATCCAGTAGGCTTTCAAGCTTCCCAGGCAGAGCTAGTGGTAAAGAACCCGCCTGAAACGCAGGAGGAATGAGATGCGGGTTCGCTTTCTGGGTGGGGAAGATGCCCTGGAGGAGGGCATGGCAACCCGCTCCAGCATTCTTGCCTGGAGAATCCCATGGACAGAGGCGGGCATGGCAACCCACTCCAGCATTCTTGCCTGGAGAATCCCATGGACAGAGGAGCCAGGAGGGCCACCCGGCTGAGGTGACTGAGCGCCACAGCACACAGCAGTGTGTTCATGTCAGTTCCGATCTTCCAGGTCACCCCGTTCTCCCTTTTCCCCTTGGGTCTTCATGATTGTTCTCCACATCTGTGTCTCTGTATCTGCTTTGGAAGGAGCTTCATCTGTAGGAAGGGCACTACCTTAAAACAGTTTTACCCATACACCCTAACACAGGTGTTGACTTAGTATAATATTTCTTAATCTAGAAGCTGAATACAACTATGGAAGTTCTTTTTGAAATTCACACACACATTGAAGTCTGTTATTTGTTCTGACCAGGGAACGTGGCATTGTGGTTTTAGTCCATAAGTCTATTTTGGTCTTGACACTGTCTCTGCCACAGTGCAGTAGACACAAAAGAAGTACAAGACAGGGACCCACTCTCAAGAAGGCAAGGAGAAAGAGAAAATGGCCTACTGTGTCAGGTGCTTTTACACAGATCATCTCTTTTAATCCAAATAGCCTTTAATCCAAATGGTATTACACCCATTTTTACAGATGAAAAAACTCAGGCTTGAAGTGGTTAAGTAACCTGCAACCCACAGGTATGCTCCTGAATTTGAACTAGGTCTGTCTGGCTCCACAGTCACGGTCTTTCTTGTGATGGATGCGTGTAGGAGACACGCAGGGAGCAATGTGAGTGAGTGCGTGGTGGAATACAAAATTACGCATCAAGTGCTCAGACAGGGTATAAACCTGAAGTGCTTTGGGTGTTCAGTGGGATAGGCAAGAAATGAATGTTTACTCTAATTATTAGAGAAGGAAGAAGAAGCAGGATTTGAAATGATCCTTGTAGGATTGCTAGGATCAACTATTCTTTTTAGTAAAGAGCTGGTTTGAATTTGTGACATAGAGTTATATTTTTAAAGAAGACAAATGTACTTCCAGTTCTTCTGGGCTTTGCCCCCTGTCATCTGTCCACTTCCCTTTCTATTCTTGGTCCACCATCTTTTACCCTGCTAATGTTCTGATCTGTCAGTAAATTTGGTAAAACTCTATTATTGCATGAAGTGAACTATGGACAATTGCTGTGCCTTGTGGGAGTTCCACAGTTTCCTCTGTATCGTTAGTGCCAAGAAGAGTGTCTGGCACCTCTGGGACACCCAGCTAACATTTGCTAATTAAATGGAAAAAGTTAAGAGGATGACTTGGTCAAAACAAAGTTCCAGGCACTAATGTCAAATGGGCTCTCAGATGCTATATGAGTGCAATCCTGTTAGGTTTCCTTAGTTCATGTTTTGAGGGATTATATAATATTTCAGTCCTCTACTTGCTTCAAATCTTGGACTCTTAAGAGATGGTTTTGCCTCATCAACGTCCTACTATTAATCATTCAAACCCACACTCCTATCTGATCGATATCCATGCATGTGGTCCCTCTTCTAACACCAGTCTCTCCACCTGTGCTTTTTTTCCTTTGTCAATTTTATTTTTTATGTGTTTATTTGTGGTTGCACTTCATTGCAGCACTCGAACTCTCAGCTGCAGCGTGGGATCTAGTTCCCCCACCAGGAGCTGACCTGGTCCACCTGCAGTGAGAGTGCAGAGTCTTAACCACTGGACCACCAGGCGAGTCCCACTCCATCTGTGCAAACCAATACAATATTGTAAAGTGAAAAAAAAAGAAACAAGAAAAGCAACAACAACAAAACAAAACCCTGTGCTTTAGTTCCTCCTGCTTTCAGAGGAAGCTCCCCCTCTCTTGTCTATTCTCCAGCTCATGAATGAGTGGATCTGTTCTAGGAGTTTTTAAACACGTTCAAGTGTCTTCTATTACAAACAAACAAGACCGCATCCCCCAGTAGCTCTTTGGAAGGCCAACAACGTCTTCCAGGTTTCTATATACAGTGGCCATTTTCCATCCTCCCTTTTCTTAATCTTCGAATCAACACTGAACACTCTGCTCTTTGAAATACTGTTCTCTTTGGCTTTTAGAGTACCACATTCTGCTGATTTCGCTCCTGTCTGATTAACAACTTCTTTCACATCTTGTTTGCTGCCTCTTCTTGCCCTACCTGGAGAATCCCATGGACAGAGGAGCCCGGCAGGCTACAGTCTTTGGGGTCTCAGAGAATCCGATACAACTGAATGACTTTCACTTCACTTCCCCTACCCAGCCTTTCAATAAGATCCTCTTCTCTCCTCAATTCTGATCTTTTTCTCCAAGTATCTTGTCTCCACTTAGTTTCAAGCTCTACCTATATTCAGAAGCTCACAAATTTATATGCCCAGCTCAGATTTTTCTTCTAAGCACCAGACCTGTGGTTTTAATTCTTCACTTGAATTCTCTACTTGGGTACATCAAAGCACTTAAACTTAGCATTTCTAACTAAAATTACACTCACGCTCTTTCCTTATAGAACCAGTGTTTTCTTAGTGTTTTTTCTCAGTGAAAGTCACCACCCAGCTGTACAAGTTAAAAATGCAGGCATCATCTTCAATAGCTCATTCCCCCTTGGCTCTCATTTCCATCCCAACCTGAAGTCCTGTTGATTTTACGTGACAAGTACCTCTCAGATTCATCACTTGCTGTCCACCTCCTCCAGCACTCCACTGAAAGGTACCATTCGTGATCTCTTGTCTGGATCACTGAGCGTTCCCTTAGACTTCCTAGATCCATTTTTGCCTTCCTCCAAACTATTCTTCACATTGCAGTGAGAGCAATCTTTTTTTAAAAACACAAATAAAATGTTAACATACCCTTCTCTACCCCAAACAAAACAAAACAATTCTTTAGTGCTTCCCGTTGCTTTTAGGATAAAATCAGAACACCTACTTGCTCTAGTGGTAAAGAATCCGCTGCCAGTGCAGGAGACATGAGAGATGTAGGTTCAATTACTGGGTCGGTTCAGTCCCCTGGAGAAGGAAATGGCAACCCACTCCAGTATTCTTGCCTGGATAATTCCATAGACTGAGGAGGCTGGTGGGCTATGGTCCACGGGACTGCAAAGAGCTGGACATGACTGAAACGACTTAGCACTGCACAGCATCTGCTCTACAAAGCCCACTCTCCAGGCTCATCTCACACCCACTCCCCCCTTTACTCTACAGTCTAGTCACACTGGCCTTCCAGATGCCATGCTTCCTTCTGCTTATACAGGCTATTCCTCTTTCTGAACATCCCTGTACCCTTCAAACTTTCCAGTTCTTTCACTTTCTCACACATACCTGGGACCTCTTAGCTCATCTTTCAGATCTTAACTCAAGCATTGCTTGCCTTAGAAAAGCTTCTCCTCACCTCACTGACCACAGCTACATGCTACACCATGTACTTAATATTTTATATTTTGTTGTAGTTGATTACCAATGTTGTATTTGTTTCAGGTGTACAGCAAAGTGATTCAGTTATACATATACATGTATCTGCTCTTTTTCAAATTCTTTTCCCATTTAGGTTTTTACAGAGCATTGAACAGAGTTTCCTGTGTTAGACAGTAGGGTCCTTGCTGGTTATCCATTTAATTATTTAAAGTTAGTTAGTTAGTTAGTTACACTGGGTCTTCGTTGTTGCGTGCGGGCTTCCTCTAGGTGCAGTAAGCGGGTCTGCTCCTTGTTGCGGCGCGTGGCCTTCTCATTGTCCTGGCTTCCCTTGTTGCACAGCGTGAGCTCTAAGCACGTGGGCTGCATCACAGGCTCTAGAGCACAGTTTCGGTAGCTGTGGCGCATGCTCTGTGGCACGTGGAATTTTCCCAGAGCAGGGATTGATCCCATATCGCCTGCACTGGCAGGGGGATTCCCATCTATTGTGTCACCAGGGAAGTCCTTGGTTATCTATTTTAAATGTAGTTTGTACATATCAATCCTAAATTCCCAATCCACTCCTCCCCCAACCCTTCCCCCAAGTTTATTCTCTAAGTGTATGAGTCTGTTTATGTCTTGTAAATAATTTCAAATGTATCATTTTTTTTTAGATTCAGCATATAAGTGATATCATATGATATTTGTCTTTCTCTGACTTACTTCACTTAGTATGATAATCTCCAGGCCCATTCATGTTTCTGAAAATGGCATTACTTCATTCTTTTTTATGGCTGAGTAATATTCCTTGTATAGATGTACCACAACTTCTTTATCCATTCATCAGTCACTGAACATTTAAGTTGCTTCTGTGTCTTGGATATTGTAAATAGAGCTGCAATGAACATTGGGGTGCATGTATTCTTATGGATGGTGTTTTACTCCAGATAAACGTCTAGGAGTGGGACGGCTGGATCATAAGGAGCTCTGGTTTTAGTTCTTAAGGAATCTCTATATTGTTCTCCATAGTGGCTGTACCAATTTACACTCCCACAAACAGTATAGAAGGGTTCCCTTTTCTCCACATCCTCTCCAGCATTTATTGTTTGTAGAATTTTTGATGATGGCCATTCTGATTTGCGTGAGGTGGTATCTCATAGCTTTGACTTGCATTTCTCTAATAACTAGTGATGTTGAGAATCACTTCATGTGCCTCTTGTCCAGCCTCCTTTGGAAAAATGTCTAGATCTTTTGTCCATTTTTTGACTGGGTTGTTTGTCTTTTTGATATTGAGCCACATGAATTATTTGTAAATTTTGGAGATTAACCCCTTGGTGCTTACATCATTTGCAGATATTTTCTCCCATTCTGTGGGTTGTCTTCTCGTTTTTTTTTTTTTTTAATAGTTTCTTTTGCTGTGCAAAAGTTTTTGAGTTTAATTAGGTTCCATTTTTTTAAGTTTGTTTTTATTTCCATTACTCTTTGTTCTTCAGCCCCTCAGTCGTGTCTGACTCTTTTTGACGCCATAGACTGCAGCACGCCAGGCTTCCTTGTCCTTCACCATCTCACAGAGCTTGCTCAAACTCATGTCCATTGAATTGGTGATGTCATCCAAACACCTCTTCCTCTGTCATCCCCTTCTCACCCTGCTTTCAATCATTCCCAGCATCAGGGTCTTTTCAAATGAGTCGGCCCTTCGCATCAGGTGCCCCAAGTATTGGAGCTTCAGCCTCAGCATGAGTTCCTCCAATGAATATTCTGGATTGATTTCCTTTAGGATTGACTAGTTCAATCTCCTTGCAGTCCAAGGGACTCCCAAGAGTCTTCTCTAACACCACAGTTCAGTTCAGTTCAGTTCAGTTCAGTTGCTCAGTCATGTCCGATTCTTTGTGACCCCATGAATTGAAGCATGCCAGGCCTCCCTGTCCATCACCAACTCCTGGCGTTCACTCAGACTCATGTTCATTGAGTCGGTGATTCCATCCAGCCATCTCATCCTCTGTTGTCCCCTTTTCNCAAGGGACTCCCAAGAGTCTTCTCTAACACCACAGTTCAGTTCAGTTCAGTTCAGTTCAGTTGCTCAGTCATGTCCGATTCTTTGTGACCCCATGAATTGAAGCATGCCAGGCCTCCCTGTCCATCACCAACTCCTGGCGTTCACTCAGACTCATGTTCATTGAGTCGGTGATTCCATCCAGCCATCTCATCCTCTGTTGTCCCCTTTTCCTCCTGCCCCCAATCCCTCCCAGCATCAGAGTCNAGGGTGGTGTCATCTGCATATCTGAGGTTATTGATATTTCTCCCGGCAATCTTCATTCCACCTTGTGCTTCTTCCAGCTCAGCATTTCTCATGATGTACTCTGCATATAAGTTAAATAAGCAGGGTGACAATATATAGCCTTGACATACTCCTTTTCCTATTTGGAACTGGTCTGTTGTTCCATGTCGAGTTCTAACTGTTGCTTCCTGACCTGCATATAGATTTCTCAAGAGTTAAAAAGCATCAGGTTTTTTGGTGCTCAGCCTTCTTTATGGTCCAGCTCTCACATCCATACGTGGCCACTGGAAAAACCACAGCTTTGACTATATGAAACTTTGTCAGTAGGAGACAAATTGAAAGAGATATGCTGTGATTTATGTCAAAGTGTGCTCTGTTTATGTTTCTCTCTAAGAGTTTTATAGTCTCTGGTCTTACATTTAGATCTTTAATCCATTTTGAGTTTATTTTTGTGTATGGTATTAAAAAAATGTTTGAATTTTTTTTTAAACATATAGCCTTCCAGTTTTCCTAGTATAATTTATTATAGAGATAGTCTTTTCTCCATTGCATATTCTTGCTTTCTGTGTCAGACAGTAATTGACCATAAGTATGTGGGGATTATTTCTGGGCTTTTTATCCTGTTCTATTGATCTATATTCCAGTTTTTGTGCTAGTACTATACTGTTTTGATGACTGTAGATTTGTAGTATAGTCCAAAGTCAGGGAGCTGATTCTTCCAGCTCAGTTTTTCTTTCTCAAGATTGCCTTGGTTTTTTGGAGTCAGTTTGTGTCTCCATACAATTTTAAGATTTTTTAGTTCTAGTTCCGTGAAAAATGCCAGTGGTAATTTGATAGGGATTGCACTGAATCTATAGATTGCCTTGTGTAGTATAATCATTTTGACAATATTGATTCTTCCAGCCAAGAACATGATATATCTCTCCATCTGTTTGTGTCATCTTTTATTTCTTTCACCAGTGTCTTATAGTTTTCTGAGTATATGTCTTTTACCTCCTTAGATAGTTTTTTTCCTAGGTATTTTATTCTTTTTGATGTGATGGTAAATGGGATTGTTTCCTTAATTATTCTTGCTGATCTTTCATTGTTAGGGTATAGAAATGCAAAAGATTTCTTTGTATTAGTTTTGTATTCTGCAACTTGAGCAAATTCATTGATGAGCTCTAGTAGCTTCTGGTAGCATCTTTAGGATATTCTATGTATAGTATCATGTCATCTGCAAACANCTTTCTCAAGATTGCCTTGGTTTTTTGGAGTCAGTTTGTGTCTCCATACAATTTTAAGATTTTTTAGTTCTAGTTCCGTGAAAAATGCCAGTGGTAATTTGATAGGGATTGCACTGAATCTATAGATTGCCTTGTGTAGTATAATCATTTTGACAATATTGATTCTTCCAGCCAAGAACATGATATATCTCTCCATCTGTTTGTGTCATCTTTTATTTCTTTCACCAGTGTCTTATAGTTTTCTGAGTATATGTCTTTTACCTCCTTAGATAGTTTTTTTCCTAGGTATTTTATTCTTTTTGATGTGATGGTAAATGGGATTGTTTCCTTAATTATTCTTGCTGATCTTTCATTGTTAGGGTATAGAAATGCAAAAGATTTCTTTGTATTAGTTTTGTATTCTGCAACTTGAGCAAATTCATTGATGAGCTCTAGTAGCTTCTGGTAGCATCTTTAGGATATTCTATGTATAGTATCATGTCATCTGCAAACAATAACAGCTTTACGTCTTCTTCAGTTTGGATTCCATTTACTTCTTTTTTCATCTCTGATTGCTATGTTTAGGACTTCCAAAACTATATTAAATAAAAGCGGTAAGAGTGGACATTCTTGCCCTGTTCCTGATCTTAGAGATTAATGTTTTCTGCTTTTCACAGTTCAGTATGATGTTAACTGTAGGTTTGTCATATATGGCCTTTATTATGTTGAGGTAGGTTCCCTCTGTGCCCACTTTCTGAAGAGTTTTTTTAAAAATCATAAACGGCTGTTGATTTTGTCAAAAGCTTTTCCTGCATCTATCGAGATGATCATAGAATTTTTATTCTTTAATTTGTTGATGTGGTATATCACACTGATTGGTTTGTGGATACTGAAAAATTCTTGTATCCCTGGGTAAATCCCACTTGATCACACACATGGCACTGTGTACTTCTTCTCCCAAACACTTAGCATAGTTTTAGTTTTCTATTTATGTGATTATTCTACTATCTATTTCTACCTGTAAGAGCAATGAGAATAGGAACAGTATCTTCTTTTGCTCACTGTATATTTTCAGTAACTCATATAAGAGTCTGGCACATCAAATATTCGCTATATGAGGAGAATGAATAAGTAAATTAAAAAAGGTGAAGTCATGGGCTTAGCTGGAGGAGTTGTTTGGTGTGAGAAGAGGGACCTTCCACTCCTGATACAGTCTTTAAGTCATCTGGATGGTTTTTAAACAGAATGAGTATGTAACAGTGTTAGACATTTTCTTCCTTCCTTGAAAGCTGGCATTAAACAAACAATGAAAAAAGGAACTGGGTGAACCCACTATTTTAAAGGGAGGGCAGAGTAAGAAAAACCATTCTGGGAGAAGGAGGTAAAGAAATAATGGCCACAGAGGTGGCATAAACTAAGGCACCCAAGTGTTTTGAGAAAGCAGAAATGCAAGCTAGTGTCTTGAGCCTGACATTATAGGAACTAGGAAATGTTCTCCTGACTTGGCAGTAATGAGATGACTTCTAAATCTCTCTTAGGGGAACAAATAGGCAGAAGTGGGTTTATAGGACAGAATGGGGGATGAGGGCATGGAAACAGGGAAGCTGACTTCTCTTTCACCAAATTTAGTGCTGAAGGAAAGGGTAGAGGAAAGACAGTATCCTATGTGGCCTTTCTATGACATTTGGCAATGTTAATGGCCTTCTTCTTTCCAAATAGGGATGGTGGATGGGTTGGTAGATAGAGAAAAAAGATACTCTGAAGATGAGAGCTTTTAGAAAGATGAAGCAGTACCAGTTAATGGAGCAAAGTTCTAGAGCAGATGGAAAGAATGGGACCAAAGGCTTGGGCAAATGATGAGTCTAGAAACACTCTGTTGTTAGCAGCATATACACTATAAATTGGTTATGTCTTCTTAGAGTATCGACCCCATTATCATCATGTACCATTCCTCTTTATCCCTGTTAACTTTTCTTGCTTTGAAATTTGCCCTGTCTGAAATTATATTTAAGATAAGTTGCTTGCAGATACCATGTGGGCTTCTGTGTGGCTCAGTGGTAAATTTAAAATCTGCCTGCAATATAGGAGATGCGGATTTGATCCTTTGGTTGGGAATATCCCCTGGAGAAGGAAATGAAAACCCACTCCAGTATGCTTGCCTGGAAAATTCTATGGACAGAGGAACCTGGCGGGCTACAGTCTGTGGGGATGTAGTAGAGTCAGACATGACTTAGTGACTGAACAATAATGACGAAGACAGTGTGTGGTTGGGTCTATTTTTTAATCAATTTTGAAAATCTCTGTCTTTTAATTGGAGTATTTAGATCACTGATATTTAAAAAGTGTCTGCTGAGATAGCTGGATTCATCTAGCATTTGTTACTATTTTCTATTTATTGCTCATGTTCTTTGCTGCTTCTTTTAATCTCCAAACTTTTTCTGCCTTTGTATCTTTAGTTAAGCATTTTATATGATTCCATTTTCTCTCCTTCCTTAGCATATCAATTATGTTTCTTTTTTTTAAATTTTTTTATTGAAGGATACTTGCTTTACAGAATTTTGTTGTTTTCTGTCAAACCTCAACATGAATCAGCTATAGGTATGCATATATCCCTTCCTTTTTGAATCTCCCTCCCATCTCCAGCCCCATCCCACCCCTCTAGGTTGATACAAAGCCCCTGTTTGAGTTTCCTGAGCCATACAGCAAATTCCCATTGGCTACCTATTTTAAATACAGGACATGTGTTTTTTTTAAAATGTATTATTTATTATTTTTAAACTTTACAATACAGTATTGGTTTTGCCATACACTGACATGAATCTGCCATAGGTGTACATGAGTTCCCAATCCTGAACCCCCCTCCCACCACCCTCCCCATATCATCTCTCTGGGTCATCCCAGTGCACCAGCCCCAAGCATCCTGTATCCTGTATTGAACCTAAACTGGCGATTCGTTTCTTACATGATAGTATACATGTTTCAATGCCATTTCCCCAAATCATCCCACCCTCTCCCTAAAAGGTGGTTGCTCTAGAATTTGCAATACCCATTTAAACTTATCCAAATCCACTTTCAAATAAGCAGACAGTACAAGTACCTTATAATAACAAGGTCCCTTCCATCCTTTGCTGTCATTCATTTCACTAACACATAAACATACATAATAAAATACATTGTGGCTATTATTGTTTTTAACACATCATTATCTGTTAGATCAATTAAGAATAAGAAAAATAAGTTTTTATTTTACTTTCACTTATCCATTCTCTGATACTTTTCTTTCTTTATGTAGATCTGAATTTCTGACCTATATAATTTTCCTTCTCTCTAAAGAACTTCTTTTAGCATTTCTTGCAAGGCAGGTCTACTGGTAACAAATTGCCTCAATTTCTGTCTGAGATAGTTTTTATTTCTCTTTCATTTTTGAAGGATAATTTCACAGGATACTAAAGCCTAGGCTTTTTCTTTTTTTCCTTTCAGCACTTGAAGTAGAAAAACTGGAAATCATTTTTTTGACTTTTCAAAAAATGGACATTTTTTTTTGAGCCCATATTGTGTGTTGGTTGAGCGACAGGAGAGCAGAACACAATGCAAGAGGATATTAGAACACAGGGGCTCGTGGGTCCCCCAAGAAGGTGAACCTGACATGGAACAAGAAAGGCTTCCTTGAGGAGGAGTGCGGTCCTGATGGACCATGAGTGGAGGTTATCCAGCACAGGGGTGATGGGGCTGCAGAAGCTTCCCCAGAGAGGAAAGAAACTTCACAAAGCACAACCCCTGCTTAGGGGAATGCAAATGGCTTGGTGTGGCTGGCACGTTCCGTGTGTTTTGGTGATTGGCAAGGGATGAGTTTGGGGAAGGAGGTGATGGTCAGGCTAATTTGAAAGTTCCCATGTCTACTGATAAGCATTCTGATTTAATTCTGACATCAATGAAGAGCCATGAAGAGTTTTAAGCAGTGGGATATGCCGACTGACTTGGCTTTTAAGCAAGATGATTTTCGTGGGTGAGGAGCCTGGGGAAGGGAGACTGGCTCGGACACTCTCAGCAGTCCTGGGGAAAAAGGGTGAGGGTGTGAACCAGGGCAGTGGCAGTGGAACTGGAGAGGGAAGGAGTGATGCCTGCATAGGAAAACGGACTGGCTGGCCAGCTTTCTGATCACCCTGCTGCAGGGAGGGAGAAAAAGGAAGGAGACTAGGAAGACACCCTTGTCTCTGGCTTGGGCAGCTGGGAGGATGGTGGTATCATTCACAGAAATAGGGGAAACAGAAGGAAGAACAGATTTTGTGGGGGAAGACAGTGAGTTCAGTTTTGGACGTTCTGAGTTTGAGATGCACGTGGGAAATCCAACCAGTGCTGTTTAGCAGGCAGACTTGGGCGTTGAAAGCTCACCAGGGGACTCTGAATGAAGCTGAAATCATGCCTGTGGTCTAGCTTCTCAAAGGATAATGTGTGCAGTGAGGAGCGAAGGTTCCCTTTGCCACGATACCGGGGATGCTCATATTGAAGTAATGCACCAGCAGAGGAGAGTTCACAAGAAAACCAAGAAAGAGTGGACCAAGAAGTGAGAGGAGTGTGGGAGAGAGAACAGTGGGGCAAGAGCTCTGCAGTCCAGGCTGGCTTGGCACTCACTAAACATTTAAGTAAGCTCCAGTTTTCAGCCACCTTAGACATAGGCAGAGTCAGTGACAGGGGATGTCTCATGATCGTGGGAGGAAGAAATATGCAATTAAGAGCAGGTTTCTGCCACTCCCCCGGCCCCAGGCTTTTCCCCTTCTTATCCACGGCCCCTTTGGATGTCTGTCTGGAAGGAAAACACTCAAATTTTGATGGTTTTTGTTTTAAAAATATAAGCTCCATTAGTTTGCTATTCTTTCCTTCTAAAAAATTTTTTAAAAGAAATTTATGGCATGCTGAATCTTAGTTCCCTGACCAGAGGCTGAGACCATGCCCCTTGCTGTGGAAGCATGGAGTCTCAACCACTGGATTGCTAGCGAAGTCCCTTGAGTGTTATTTGTTACTATAGCAGAGCCTCATCTGTCTTTCCTGATCCCAGCTCTGCACTCGAATGGCTGTGTTGGAATTCTGTCTTTACCTCTTGCCAGGTGTGTGACTTTAAGTAAACTTCTGAATTCCTCTGGGCTACAGTTTCCTTATCAGTGAAATTGGGATAATGATATCAATCTCATGTAACTGTCTCGGCATAAAATGTAATAAATGTGAAGTATTTAGAACAGTATTAAATACTATAGAAATGTTAGAAAGCAATAAGAGTGTCAAGAGGTGGAGATGGGTTATAGTCATGGTCAGCAACCTATGCAGCTGCTGCTAAGTCGCTTTAGTCGTGTCAGACTCTGTGCGACCCTATAGACAGCAGCCCACCAAGCTTCCTCATCCCTGGGATTCTCCAGGCAAGAATACTGGAGTGGGTTGCCATTTCTTTCTCCAATGCATGCATGCATGCTAAGTCGCTTAAGTCATGACCAACTCTGTGTGACCTTATGGACAGCAGCCCACCAAGCTCCTCTGTCCTCAGGATTCTCCAGGCAAGAATACTGGAGAGGGTTGCCATTTCCTTCTCCATAGCAACCTATGGCCACAGGCCAAATCCACTCTGCTGACTGTAAACAGTGCCTTCATTAAGAATGGGCTTTACATTTTCGAATAGTCAAATCACACGAAAATATGTGGAATTCACATTTCAGTGAGCATAAATAAAGTTTTACTGGAGCACAGCCACACTTTTAAGTAGAGTTGTGGCTGCTTTTGCATTACTGTTAAAGGAGTGGATCAAAGGGAGCAAAGGTCAAGAAAGATCATGAAAAAGCATTAACTGGAATTGGCAATAGATTGTCAGTGACCTTGATAATGGCTTTATTTGGAATGTGAAAGCATAAACTAGCTTTTGGTGCCAGACTGATCATAGTTTGATTCCTGACTCTACTACTTGTTAGCTGTGTGGTCTTGGGAAGTCATTTAAGCTCTCTGTGTTTTAGTTTAACAGAGCTACCTTCTTAAGTTATTGGAAAGATTAGCAATGATGTATGTAAACCATAAAACACAGCATCTGACTTATTGGAGGTACTCAGGAAAGGCAAGCACCCGACTTATTGAATCTGTTGCCCCTTCCCCCTAAAGTGGTATTAGGTAATGCCTTTGCACTTTTAATATTTTATTTTTGTCCTTCGTATTTTGTGTTTTGTATGTTTTGCATTATATGCCAAGTCTTTGCTTAAATCGCGCCTCTTTAATGAGACCATCCTAGTTAATATTGATACTCCTAGTTAATACTGTAATCTGTCCCTATTCCAGCATTCCTAACCTTCCTACCTTGTTCTATTTTTTTTTCTCAATCTAGGATATTTACTCATTTACTAACATGTTTCTTGTATACTATCTTCCCCACCTAGATGGACGCTCCTTGTCTGTTTTATACAGTTAGATACTCTGAAATAGTACCCAACACATAGTAGGTGCTCTATTAATATTTGCTAAATGAAAAAAGAATAGGTGAGGATTTTTTTTTTTTTCCTGCTCAGGACACAATGTGCTCCTTCAATCTGGGGACTTGCCTTTTCTCATCTCTGTAAAATTCTCAACCATTATCTGTTAACACGAACCTCTATTCCCTCCACTCAATCCTCCTTCTGGAACTCCTTTTAGAACATGTTGACCCAATCATTCCAACCTCAGTGTCTCCCAATTCTTTCTTTGACAAGAAGAACTCTCTTTTAGCTTTCTGTTTTATTCTAAGGAAATTTTCTCAGCTCTAGTATTGTCTCTTTTCAGCTGTGTCTAGTCTACTAGACACAATTTTTATTGCAACGACAATATTTTTTTGTGCCTAGAATTTCTATTTCTTCCTCACTATTCCTTCTTGCCTCTTGCTTTCCATTCTTTCCTGTACTTGTTTCAAGACTTCTAATCTTCCCTTTATCTCTTTGGGTATTTTAAATATTCCTTGATTAAGATTTCTTTCAGATTTTTCTGCTCTGTCTAGTCCTTGGGGTGTGAACCCTTCATTTGTTTAATCAGCTGGATTCCATGCTATGGTTCAGTTGTTGGTGTGGTCTATAATTCTAGATGGTGAGCCCACTTTTTATAGTGGTTGTTTGGCATTTGCCTCTGCTGAGGTCTTAAGAGTTAGCAACTGAAAAGGCTCCAAAAATTCATCACTGAATGGCCTGTCTTTGGAGACTGAGGATGGCGAGTGGCAGAGTGCAGGTTTAGGGAAATTGCCCTCAATTCACAAGCTCCACTGTGAAACTGTTGGTGTAACTGCATGCAAATTACTCTTGGAGTCTTAATTCTCTTATTTATCAAATAAAGATAATAATTCCTATTTCCTAGAGATGTTGTGGGGAATTAGTGAGATAATCAAGTTAAGGAAACTAGCTCAATGTTTAGTATGTATGAAGTGCTTAATAAACGCTAAAAGATATTTTAAATACTTGTCAATATCTTCTCCTTGCTTTGAGATGTAAGGGAAGAAACTTAATGCCTGTGAAAATAATTTCTGAGTATGTATGTGAAACAGAGAAACAGCCATTACATTTGGACACTGGTCAGATCTATTTCATTAATTCGTGACATGTATTCGTTGAAAATGGGGGGAAATCCAGGAGAACACGCCCACTTGGCTTTCAGCCACTGCAGAAGAGCATTGATGAGAGGTGGAAGTTTCAGACAAGATACTTTCTAAAAAATCAGGCCTAATTAGAGAGTCAGATCATTTGCCAACTATTTTGGATCATTAAAACAGGGCAGGAAGAAGAGTTCTTCGGCTGAGAAAAAATGACCCAGATAAATTTCTTATCCAAATAGAAAATATATGTGACTTCTTGGCTGTGTTGTCCTTGGTCAGCAGTCCCTTTTAAAGGTTAGAAAAAGAAAGCAGCGCCCCAAGTCTGTAGGCAGTGGTTAGTAAATACTGGGCTTGTCACTGGGAAGAATGAGACACAGATAAATTCTTGGGCAAGAGAACCTCATGTAGCCTTACTTCTAGCTCATATAACTTTTGACCACAGATCTTTCCTTAATTAATTGCCACTTTGAGTCTGTGGATAAAGGAGGGTTAGAGGGCCAAGTTAATGAATAAAAGCTGTATGATTTATCATGGAACAGATGATTAGTTATCTGTAATCATTTCACAGAATGATTTGTAATTTTCATGAAACACTTATAAAGACCAAAATTAAAAACATTTAAATAGACAAATATTTTTAGATTTTCATTACCTGATCTTCATAATCAGATCCTGTATCGATGATCTCTCCAGTGTCCAAAATCATTGAAGGATCAAGGTCACTTGAACCTAAGATTAGGAAAACAAATGTTACCTGATGGATGGAGGTTGTCTGTGCATGTTTCTAAAGTAAACTGTCTCCCACGAGGTTTCCATATTGTCCTTGTGATTATATTAAACTCTCTAATATTTTTAACTCTTCCCATCTGCCAGGCACTGTCTGGTCTGCAGATGGAAAATGCAGCTGTAACTGGGCAGGATCCTACAGGGCCTTCCCAAGACAGACCCTTCCTCCATATCCTCTGCTCTGGCTTCTCTCTGAAGTACCTAAATAATAGTATCTGATGCACATTTCCTGAGTTGTTTTACAGATGCTAAAACCACCACCAAATGGAAGAAATTAACTACCTGATGATTGTGAGCATATAGCCCCCAGACCTACTTTTGCCTAAGGATTGATAACATTAACCCCTGTGACATCACCCAGTTACCTCACCATCAACCAATTAGAGAACTGGGGATGAGCTGATCACATACAGTGGGATGCCCCTCCCTCATCTGGACTTTAAAAATGCTTGGCTGAAACCCATAGAGGAGTTTGGCTTTTTGAACCCTACCTGTCCCGAACTCCTTGTTTATCACCTTGCAAGAAACATGGCACTTTCCTTCACCACAAACCAGTGTCAGTAGCCTGGCTTTACTGCATTTGGGGGACTGGACCCAAGTATGGTTTGATAACATGGATATCTAGACACTGTCTCTACCCTGAAGAAGACAATGATCTTGTGGAGGAGATTAACTTGAGAACAGCAAGGTTCAGAAATCAAAAGGAAAAAGCTACTAATTTGACTTGTAGAGAAGGAGGTGATGGAGGTAGGATTCTTCACAAGGAACTAGTTTGTGAGCCCAAACTATGAGCGTGAATAAGGGCTGTCCCGGAGGAGAAGTGGTTTAGGGGTGTGCAACACCTGGGAGCCTGGTGAGCTGCCAACTATGGGGTCGCACAGAGTCGGACACGACTGAAGCGACTTAGCAGCAGCAGCAGCAGCAGCAACTGACTGAGGAGGAAGGAACAGGAGCAAAACAAAGTGGGAGTAGAGCAAAGGGCTCCAGGAGAAGAAGGGCTGAGTTTGCTCACTTCATGAGAACCTGATGAGCTTTTCTGACAGCCTTTGGATCATGTTAGTTCCTGAAAGTGGGAAAAATCAGGTTAACTTAATCGGTTAATACAGTTTCTACTCCTAGGTATTACAGGTTACACTGAATTACTTATCCATTAATTACCAAGGCTTACACTTAGACCAGTAATTTTCATAATGGGGCTCCTGAAGCACAACTGAGTTATCATCCTCATCTAACAAGCCTTTCCTGCTGGGAAATCTATGTTACCTAACTAGCCAGAAAGACAGAATTCTTTAGTGTTGCCCATGAAATGCTATGCACCTGTGGAGAAACCAACCACTCTGCTTCACTATAAACTTGCCCTTGCAAAATAACTCTTGTTCAGAGCATGCAATGAGTAATGTTAAATGAAGATGAATTTCTTAAAAAAATGTCAAGTATCTCACACACTTCTCAGATATAGACCTCTCCCAGATATGCTACTTCCATATTCTCTTTTAGAAAAAGAACCAAGGTATGTCCCCACAAAGTCTTTCCTCATTTCTTCTTCTCTTCTCATCATTACCCCTGCTGCTCACAAAATTGACTGAGTACTAGCCCATCATCAAATCAACTAAGTACTAAACAGGAACACCATAGTTTATTGTGTTTGTAATTAAAAAAAATTAAGCACAATAAAGATTTTCAAAATGAAGAAGGTTGACCCATCAACTCATTTTGGAAAGGGAACTGTAGAGCTGCCACATAGACTTGAATAAATATGTTCCTCAATTCTTGGTGATACCCTTGTCAACACGAGTGTTAAAAGTGCCTCTAGGGGTGATATGGAAACTTTAATTTTATATATAATTTTTAAGTAGAAGATGTAATTTTCCTATCTTTGTTGTTTAAGCATTTTTCAAATAAAAGTTTTGTAAGGTGTATCTTAGGGTCAAACTGCTTGATGTCTCAGGGTCCAGCTGGAAGACCAGTTTGCACTTAAGTGTTGGGAAGCAGTAAAGAGCTCAGGAGTAAAATGTATACTTCTCTCTAGTAGGATCATACACATTTTGGAATTTAATATTTCACAGAATCCTACTCTGTCACTTTAGAAAAGAGGAAAATGAGCTGTGGAGAAGTTACATAGCTTGGCCAAGGTCATGCAGAAAGTGAGTGAAATCAAAGACAAGTCACAGCTCCGATTTCTAACACAGGCTACTGACTCCAAGTTGTAAGCAGACACAATCCAAAAGGTTTTGTATACATGATCTTCTATTAAAGTGCTCTACAGGGGAGGACCCGGAGGAGTGTGCTGTCTCTTCTACATTCTGAGAAAATAGGAACATTGAATGATTGATGATGAGATGGATCACTGAGTGGCTGCAGAAATGGAAGAATGGAAAGTGGAATAAAGGGGTGTCTCTCCAGCCCATGAAAGTCAAGGTGGCTTCTACTGACAGCTTTGTTAAAGGCAATGCCAACTTTGATTAGCTTTTGTTACTTCCACAACATGGATATGATTCACCACTGACTAGTGGTAGTGGCAATAGGTACTCAGATGATACCCTCCCCTTAGACTTTAAAGTGGTTCCCTTGAAATGAGCAACATGACCTGAACACAGAGGCTCACTGAATATATAGCTGCTTCAGTTCCTGTGTCCTACTTATTTAATTATAAACTGTTCTTTTAGTTGTTTTAATAAACTACAACATGAAGGGTCTTAAACAACCCATTCAACAGAGATGTCACACATTAATATTTGAAAATGGAACAAGGTTATTAGAAAACTAGCTTCATCAATGGGAGAATGAAGATGTCTTTGTTTAAAAAATAAACAACTCCAGCTCATAAGGAAGAAAAGATTGGTTTTCCTAATAAAATGTTTTTAACAGAAATGTTATTGTGTCATTAAGGGATGAAATTTCTTGATGTGTCGTTGCTCTTGGAAACAGTACTGATAGATCATAGAAGGCAACAGACAAAGGATGTCATTATCTGCTTAGATAATGATTGAATAGCTTTCATTTTCTTTTACTACTGGTTGCTTGGTTTGCTGAAAATGGTACCTTTAATAATAGCTTAAAGCTTGACATACAAAATAGGGAGGTAAATATAACCATATGTACATATTTTGCATCTTTCACTGGACAATTTAACACATAAAGCAACTACAATGATCTTAATACTCAAAAAAGACAGCAAAATCAGGACGTTTTGTAAAAGCGATAGTATGGCTTTCTTTTCCCCATAATTCGAATTTCTCAATTTCTTTCCATAGATAACAGACAAAGGTGTGAGCTGAAATAGAACCCCCCAGGATCACTCACTGTCACTAGTTTTAGATGTAGAATGGTCTTCGGAAATGTTGTCCCCTTAAATTTAATTGGGAAGCCGATACATTGGCTTCAGAGGTACTAGAAGGCTAAACATACTGTGTTCTGGGACAATGGTAAAGATGTTTTTCTTCTTAGTAGATCTTCAATCTGAAGTTTTGGGATGACCCTCCTCTCAGTTTGAGTACCAAATAGAGGGAACTTCCTGCAAGACTGGGATTCCTGAGCAGTGATGGGAATCTGTAGATAAAAGTTTCTCTAACACTTCTCTGAAAGCCAAAGAATTGATGCTTTTGAATTTTGGTGCTGAAGATTCTTGAGACTCCCTTGAACAGCAAAGAGATCATAGCAGTCAATCCTAAAGGAAATCAAACCTGAATATTATTGGAAGGACTGATGCTGAAGCTGAAGCTCCAATACTTTGACCACCTGATGGGAAGAACTGGCTCATTGGAAAAGATCCTGATGCTGGGAAAGATTGAAGCCAGGAGGAGAAGGGGATGACAAACGATGAGATGGTTGGATGGCATACCTATTCAAGGGACATGAGTTAGGGAAAACTCTGGAAGACAGTGAAGGACAGGAAAGCCTGACATGCTGCAGTTCATGGAGTTGCAAAGAGTCAGACATGACTGAGTAACAACAATGAAAAGATGAGGTATGTTAACTAGTTGGACTGTAGCAATCATTTCATGAATCAAATCATCATGGGTGTGTGTGTGTGTGTATATATATATATATGTATATACACTTTTTTACTTAAAAATTTTAAAGGAATTGAAAGTCGTTCACGCTTCATCATTGGGCTGTGGAGCAGCTGAGATTATGTAGAGAGAGGATTCAAAGAGAAGAAAAGAGCCAAGGCACAAGACCTGGGGGCTGAGGAGTCACAGAGCAGTCAATTAAGACTGAGTCACTGATGTTTACCAACTGGGAGATTTTACCTACTGGTGCAGGCTTCTGATTTCTCTGGAAAGAGAGAAGGATCCAGAAACACTGGTCCATTCTTTAATGTAACAATAGTCTGTCTATCAGATCTAATCCCTTGAATCTATTTGTCACTTCCACTGTATAATTGTAAAGGGATTTTATTTAGGTCATACCTGAATGGTTTTCCCCAGTTTAAGTCTGAATTTGGCAATAAGGAGTTCATGATCTGAGCCACAGTCAGCTCCCAGTCTTGTTTTTGCTGACTGAATTGAGCTTCTTCATCTTTGGCTGCAAAGAATATAA